>JBAMJR010000075.1:440000-482500 GCA_038501785.1 Myoxocephalus aenaeus | reverse complement strand
TTTTTACCAGCGTACTTTGACGTCAAAATGTGTATCCGCTACGCAAATTGCGTACAGGTTGGCAGGTCTGCTTATTGATAGAACGGTGGACCACTTTACCTTCTGCCTTGTCAGTCCCCTCTCCTCAAAATCTACCTCCTCAAAAACGGTAGCGTTATGCCGTGTTCACACCGGACGCGGCGCGTCCGGTGTGAACACGGCATAAGCTAATAATTTCCCACCGGAGCTTTAGCTAGCTGGCTAATGTTGCGTTCTCTCCTGCTGTGTTCAATGTGTTCACTCGCGCTCCCTTCTGGCACGCGCACCTGTTCGCAGTTCACTGAGTCTCATTCATTTTGCCGTATCGCGCTCACCATTCATTCATTTCAAACCGTAATGTTAGCCTAGCTTCCAAGCCCAAACGGCGTGCCTATTGTTTTGCTTCCGGTTGAGCTACATCCGGCGTGGTGCTCGCGAAAAAAAAAAATTGAAAAATTAAAATGCGTTAAAATTGGTTTGCGTTAACGCCGTTAATAACGCGCTAATATGACAGCACTAATATATACTTAGATATTTTTAAATAATTGCAATCAATTCGGTAAAAAGTAATAAGACACTGCTTTAGTTCAAAGTAAAAGTTCAATTAAAATCTTAAGTTATGAATCTTAACCTTTCCCTCCGTCAAACTGATGTAACGTTACTGTGAATAAATAATAAACTAATAAAGATTGCTCGTTAGACCCTCAAAACAGAATTATATCTCATGTTTAACCGCTACGGAGAAATCGGAGCCAGCGGATCATTTCTAAAAGTCCTGCCGGGATCAGGCTGCTCTCGGCGAGCAGCAGAGCGCTGACGGCCCGGTGCTGCGGGACTCACGGTCCCTCAGCAGGACCTCAACTCGTCGGCGTATCTTTTTAAGAAGGCTGATTCTTGAATAACCGATCACAGATTTGATGCTTAAACAACTAACTTCTCACCTGAAAACATCCTAAAAGTACATGTTGTGACTCAACCAGGGGCGTCTCTAGGATTTTGACACATCTGGGGCTTAGCCCAGAAGAGTGATGCAGATGAGTGAAGCGGCGAAATTTTTAGACATAGAAACACTCTCCACATACCCTACAGGTACCTGCTCTTCTGGATTGAATTGAATTGAGGCATTTCATGGTTACCCGTTAATACCAAATAGGCTAGCAATTTTCACAAACTTCCCTCAATAGCCCAGGCACAAAAATACCCCATTCATCATGTTGAACATACCAACAGCAACCATTCAGCAACAGTAAACATTGAGATGTTTAATGAACCATGCATCTTGTCATGTACAGTGTTTACATTGTTTTACTTTGTACATTTAATGCTCTTTATAATACGGGTAGATCAAATCAAGCATTCTGATTGGTTGAGAGTGAGTCACGGGGTGTACTTTATTCAGCCATAAAGTACTGTAGAGCCTGTTTACATTTAGAGCGTTCCATATCAGTGCGCACTTAAATTAACAGGTAGATTTAAATTGCGCGACCGTTAGTTGTCATTTCAAGCTTGACAGTTACCAAACATGTTTCGTGTAAACTTTGATATTGTCACGTCCGCAGTAACGACTCGCAGACGTTGGTTTCCTTAACTTGCAGGTTTATTGCTTGAGTGTTCACAGTATTGCAACGGGGCTCTTCGCTGACAGTAAGTTAGCTCAAACGGAACAGCTAACAAGCTCACGTAGCGTCCCCCACACTAGCATAACGAACGACAACACACACGTCACTTCCTCCCTAACCTAAAGATGAGGAATGAAAAGGGTTTGATCACAAAATCCTGATAATTTCCAGTGAGAGATAACTACGTCGGTAATTTCCCGACGCGAGGCGAGTTCTCTAAACATCATGGAGGAGAAAAATGACGGAGAAAAGACGGACAGAAGCAGCGAGAGCACTTCTTTACATCGGTGGCTGAGGG
Source organism: Myoxocephalus aenaeus (assembly GCA_038501785.1). Classification (NCBI taxonomy): domain Eukaryota; kingdom Metazoa; phylum Chordata; class Actinopteri; order Perciformes; family Cottidae; genus Myoxocephalus; species Myoxocephalus aenaeus. Next base: position 480,565 of record JBAMJR010000075.1, on the reverse strand, counting down.
TCATCCTCCACCATGCTTTCAACCGGCCTGGTCAGTAAATCTGACCAGGCCGTCCGTTTTATAGTCCCGTATGTGCGTCCCGTGCGTCCCGGGACTATTTTCTCTGTCGCTGAAATGCGATACACAACATTTTGCCGGCTACAACTATTTTGTGCTGAAAGGCAGCTTACATTACTATTTATAAAGTCGCAGGTACCCGTATTATAAAAGCAATAAGGTACTCGAGGCAGTACTGTGTCTACAATAATGTACAGTTCAAGGGTTTGCCAGCCCTCCGCTGCGCGTCGGGCCTAACAACTCCCTTGAACAGTACATTATTGCACGACACAGTACTGCCTCTCGTACCTTATTGCTTAATTACATACTCATATGTATTTATTCTTTACATATTCTTTAACATTATTTAACATAACATACTCTTTAACATAATATTTAGACATAAGATGCTAATAATGCTAATAGTGCTCAACCAACACAAACACTTAAAGTAGTGGTTCTCAACCTTTTTCTGTAAATAACATTTTGTGATTCCATCTGTGCTTTTATAAATAACAGAATAAAGAAAATTGCAGTAAGTAGTAGTAGTAAGAAGTAAATCAGATCGCTCCATCAGACAATTTTTTAAATGTTTTAATTGCAAACACTTGGAACAATGAACATAAAGTTATATCTGTGCAAAAAAAAATAATACTAATATTTAGTTACTACTAAATAGCTCATTGTGGAAAACAATAAGCTATTTTTTTTTTTTTGCCAAACAAAACAGAATGAGTGCAGATATGTCAGCATCAGGTTGCATCAGTATTAGTGGCTGCAGTGAGCTGCTTTCCTCTACACATCTTTTTAAAACAGGGTTGTAGATTTGATACAATTCATGTTCAACGTTGAGATCTGTTTTCTGTTTTGAGACACGCAGCAGCAGAAAGGACGTCACAGAGACTTCTGGCAAAACGCCAAAAAATAAGCGAGTGGCGCATGTGCAAGCGTAACCTGTTAACGGCGTAACCATTTACCCGAAGGTACAGGCATTTCTCCATGTATTTATTAATGACTTAGTTTTATGTCCGTGTACTTTGTACTTCTGTAATATGTGAAGCCAGCAGCTCATTGTTGGTAGAAGACACGAGCACTTTGTCTCTTTCACCTGGAGCAGGAGAGCTGCTCCGGTGCGAGGAGAACTCCGGTTGTTCCTCACAGGAGAGCTGCTGTTGCCATCTTCACCCTGGGAGCGTTTAAAACGCAGATATAGCGGTCTGCTTTTCACGCGACATGTTTTTCGACGCTCTCTGTCCGCTGCTGTGTGCTCAGCGCTCACCTGTGTGTGCGCATCGGGACGGAACTCCGCTGTGCGCGATGCAGAGGAGAAGTGTTAACGCGACCATTTAGTGACCGAAATGACAAGCTGTCGTGTGGATAAGATCAATAACATACGTCCGTTTAGTTTACAGAGATACACAGAGATACACATAAATACAGAAATAAATAAATGAAGAAATACGTGTGGACACATAAATACAGGCATAAATAAATGAAGAAATACAGAAATGTATAAATAGATTTATTTAATGATGTCCTGTTTAGGTATAACTTTATATATATATAATATTTATATATTCCTGTATTTATTTATTCATACATTTATTTAAGCATTTATTCATTTATTCCTGTATTTATTCATGCATTTATTTATTTATTTATACTTAAGTCATTTCCGGTCCTCCATAAAACACAAGGTCAAACTCCTGATAAATGGTAACCTTTTGATTGATTGATTTAGGCCTCAATTTAATAATTGTATTTATTTATTCACGAATTTAGCATATAGCAGATATTTAACTTTAAAATCTTTCATGTTTTCACAGATTCATGTGGATTGAAAAAAAAGAAAGTTGCTCCAACTTCTTATCTTAAAATTCTATAAAAAAAACATCTCTCTGGATTTCATAAAGTTTTCTTGCACCTTAACATTTTTGAAAAATGAAAAGCTCAGAGGTTTCCAGTTTTCCAGTCAATTCAGCGGTATTTAAACTTTCCACATATTAAGAGTGATTTAGTTTTAACACTGCGATATTTAGTTGCTCATGAAATTGAAAGGATTATGGTTATATTACTTCTTTGCTTTCAAAATTAGGTTTAATAAATACAGATGAATTAGTCGACTTGGTCACATTGTTCCCTCTCCTCTCGAAACGTTTAATCCACAAGGACTCTGTTTCAATAAAAACTATAGCTTCAGATACACAAGACACTTGTCAATGAATAATTCATGAATCATAGCTTGATGTGGTTGTGCCGCACTCAAGAAACATTCCTATTACAGTTATCGTATTATATTGCAGGTTATGTAAATATTCATGAGAGAGGATGATTGTGGTGCAGCTGAAAACACAGTGTGAAAACAGCTTTCCAGTGGACAGGCTTCAAGTTAAAACATGTTCAAATGTAGTCATTGGATTTTGTCAAGATTTATATTTCAAATATACACCCAGTTTTAACCTAAACACCTTATTAACTGCACATCATCAAAGTCATTATCACTGGGTGGTACTATGAGATCATAGGTTACTGCTTGATTGATATTTTTGGATTGCTGCCTGGATTTAGTTACAGGTTACAGCTGAACAAATGTATTTAAAAAATGTATCGCAAATTATACAGTAAGATCTGTCGTGAGTGGATTATGCTCAATGAAGACTTAATAGTGTTAACTTTTCAACTCATTCCTTCAAGACCGCCAACTCAGGCTCTTTCACTGCTGCTGCTGCGGCTGCGGTGTTAATTTGAAAGACCAGCATTGACTTATGTCTAATTTATACTGCAGCAGAGCCGCACAGATGATTTGCAGAGCTCGTCAGGAAGGCGGGTCTTCCCGGACCAAGTACCTTACATCTGTTACGACAAGAACCGTATAAAAATTTTTGGCACAGGAGCTCCTCATCATCCAACCTGCCATTGAGTTGTGTTGGGCCAATTGAATATGGAACTAATGAATCAGGCCCATCAAATAAATCAAAGACTGCCTCACTAAGGATTTGAAAATCAAAAAGAACTTGCATCAATCCACTGCACTGCCCAGTATGCCTGAGAGCATAAATCTGGCACAAGCCTCAAATAGGGGTCAGGGTCTGATCTCATCAAGACGAGACGCTGCTTCAAAAAGGCCTTGGCAAGGCACGTCGGACAAAACCGTGCTCTGCGCCGATGGAGCGAGACTGTGTACGTAACCGGGCAATCACATGTGATTAACGGGAAAATGTGATCTAGCTCGTAGCTATTCCACAGTCCAACAGCTGACTGGCAGGCGAGCCCTACCACACATCAACACTCATATTTCATATTACATACAGTATGTGCAATAATGTGAACCCAAGCATTCAGTCCGATCATGTTTTTACCTTTTACTTTATATATATATATATATATATATATATATGAAGAAAGTAAGGCCTTTTCTGGGCCGTCTGCCTTCAGGTCTTCTGCCTTCACTGACTGCACTGCAACTTTTATAAAAAAAATATTTTGCTTTTTGACTGTTTTTGACTGTTTTGATGCACACTGTTTTGATGCAACATGCTTTTGTTGTTGAAATGTGCTATACAAATAAACTTGCCTTGCCTTGCCTTCAGGCAGACGGTCCAGAATGCCAATCTGCAGACTAAATCGGTACAAAAATGGATTAATTCCATCCTCCATCAAAATATTAAATAGCAACAAGTAGTATTATATGATATATATATATATAATATAATATATTCTGACTTTATTATTTATTATCGGTGTTGATCAAACCTGTTTTCATTATTCTGAACTATTGTCGACATGTGTATTTAAGCATATTTATGCAGGAGTGTGTGTATGATCTATGTTCTATGTGTGCAGGTGGATTGTGATGCTGACGAGTGTATTGTGTGATGCAGCGACTTGGAGCCCCAAGACACATTTCCCTGCGGGACAATAAAGTTGATCATATTCGTATGTGCATAAACCAAAGTGTGTCCATGGTACAAACAGTAACTAAATGAAGTTATTTGGATTATCAGTGGAGCCGCCACAATGTTAGCATAGCACCCCTCGATCCAAGCTCTTTTTAGGAAACAAGCATTCTAAAAGTTGTTTGCTTGTTGTCTCGATGGACAGGCGTGACAAAGCGTGAATTATGACTTTGTACGAGTCGCCGTCATTATGAAGTTATTCAAAATCACTTTTATTTTTGAATGCACACAGCCAGCGCCTCATTGTAATGAACCCAGACGCGATGGCGTTTGTTTTCCCCGGCGTATCCACAACATGCAGAAAGCAGCAACATGGGTTATGTCGGCCATGGTTGATGAAGCGTTGTTGGTGTGGCGGTAAGCTCCGCCCCCCTCTCGCTGCATAAGAGTTTGTTGAACCTGCTTTCTGGAACAGGCCACTGGCAACCATACATCTTCAAACATCAAGATAATTGTTTTGCAAAATTCATAATAGTCTGCTGTCGCTCCACCTTTCGGAAAAGGCAGCTTGATAATAAAGACGGTCGTTAGCCTCTTATTGGATAAAGACAGAGCTGAGGTGAGCTCACCTCAGGGAGTGTTTGTGGTTACAGTGTTAAACCTCCACACAGGGCTGCTGCTCTCACAGCCAGATAGTTATCGCTCCTAGTTGATTCAAGCTATTGTATTTTTAATCCCCGACACTTAGGATGATACCTTTGGTAAACTGTGGGTGCGAGCGCCCGCGTGTGTGAACTGTTGTTCTTGGCAACGTGGCCGACTTAGTGAAGGAGGGACGGAGCAAAATAAGTGGAAATGTTAACACCATCTGGACTCTTTTACATGTAACGACAAAGAAAACGACACACGTGCAGATGATTAATTAATCAATAAGACAAAAAGATTCCAACTCAATTGCTAATTGAGCGTGTTTTATTATGAACATGTTTTAAAATGTAATAAAGTCAGTTACAGCACTTTGATGGTGGGAATACTAACAAGAAATTGAACACTATATGAAAATGTGCCAAAAATGTTTTTGTAAATGAAGCAACAAGAAAAATATCCTTTGAAACGGGTCGCACCATTGTTCCAAGCTGCAGAAATGAATGTTTCACATTTCGGAGCAGCTGTCAGACAAGATGTATATCTCCAATCCCTCTGATGCCTGATCCACAACATGCTGCTCATTACGGCACATGTTTTCCACATGTGTTTGTGCACAGAATGTATGAAAAACAGCAGTTGCGAAACGAATCGGACAGATTCATTGCAAATGGAAACAAAGGCTCGGAGTCAGCTGCGATCAAATCTGATCCGATTCCGCGGCGTATCATCTGATAGCACGCGGAGCCACCCAGAGATTCCACACAAGCCACATCTGCTCAGCACATGACGCTGCAGCCGTTTCCGAAGAAAAGACGATGCGCAAGACATGAGGGATGAGACCGAAGCGTTGGCCGCGCCGAGAAGGAGACGAGAACCGACGGTACTGACGCGGCTATCGGTTATTGATTTCTGGTGAATTTGTCTTCTTCTTGCTTGAGCGTGTACTTCGGCGATCTATTCCAGGTGATGCTTTTACATGACTGCCCGGCGATGTGACAACCAGAACTACGCTGCATACCCTGCCTGCATCCTCCGTGCCAATCATTCTTATGTCCTGACCGCGTCCGATCTCTGCCACAACCTCCGGGAACCCATCATTCTGTCGGCGGAGCACATGTGTGGGTTCGCCCGCACATGTGCACTAATGAATTCATGCATTTACAAGTCAGTGTGTGCATGTGCTCGTACGTATTTTTCTGTATCTGTGTCAGAGCGGAAACAGGTCCCCCTCACTGCCAGTAAAGTCCCATTAATCACCCCTGCAGCCACGAGGCACGCCAGGCCGGCGGATGGGACCGTATGTCTGTAACTACACACCACACTGCCTTGCCGCTTATGAACATCGTCCGTCCTCCCATCGATCACGCATCTGGATCCCATTGTCTTATGCCCCGACATCAGACAGTCATCTGGAGCGCATGGAAGACGAGGAAGGGAACGGAGGGGGGAAGAAGGGCACTCCGATTACTGGTAGAGTGATTAATCATAACAATACTGGAAGCAGGATGAAGCAACGACAGAGTTGGACCACAGGGCAGTATGGTAATGGACGCCCCTCTGGGGTCGGGGTGTCGATGATACTGTAGGATCGTGGGGGCCGAAGCCAAGAGGCGAACGCGAAGCCTGGATAGAAGGTTAAAGGGTTGGACCTGGACGGTAATCCGAGAAGTTAAGGTGAATTAGCGCTTTGCGTTAGCAGTCACAGCTCTGTTTTACATTAGCATAAGAAAGTTGCTGCTGTGTTAGAGTGATGCAGATCACCTGAGCCCCGAAGGTCCCATTCCTGATTGTGAGTCTGTTTTTGGATGATATGAGGATATACAAAAAATGTCTTTATCAGAATCATAATCAGGACCATTTATTGCCATGTATGTTTTCACATACAAGGAATTTTTCATGGCCAGTGGTGCATAACATTAAACAACATTAAACAGTAAACAGAGTGAAAGAAATGGGAGCATGTTTAAATTTACAATTAAATCTACAATAAAATTCAAATAAAGTGCACAGACAAACAGAAATCAATGCTATTTTGATGTCGAAAAAAACAGTGGACGAATTGCGTTGCATTAATTGCAATATTTACATAATTTGGAGCTGGGGGGGCAAACATATTTATTTATTTTCTAGAACATTCTTGCTTTCAACATGTAGAAACGTTCTGTTTTCAAGGGTACTGTATGAAGCTCCGGTATGAAGCCGAGGAAAGTATGACTTAACATTGCTCAAACAATGTCATTAGTTAGTGCAGATGGAAACTGACTAGGCCGACGGTAATTTGAAGCTCTCACATCTTCTCGTTGACAGAGTTCATTCATCTTAAAAATGATCACTCGGAGCATATGATTGGGTTCACTGATATGCTTTGAGGTCATTTTGATATTTTGTATGTCTGATCTTTTTAAAGAACTAGTGATCCCATCAAATCAAGTTAACAAAATGTTGATTAAGTTAACCACAGTAGACCTTCTCCGACAGATGACCATGTGAATGCAAAATTATGATGCTTTATCATTTCATTAATCATTTCAGTGACACAATGATTTCTTGCATTCAGATCCAATACAACAAACAATACTGTGAAGTGGGAGTTCGACCAAGAAACCTAGTACCAAGCTAGCAAGAGCTATGTGGGGTAACAATGTTCCATGGAGGGGCCAGTAAAGGCGACTTCTCTACAGCCACCTATACGCCGGATGTTTCTATACCAAGCAGTCATGAATTACATGATTTAAATAGACAATTTCATAATTATTGTCCAAAAAATATGGAACTGTCACCCTGCTATTTTGTATTTAACCTTTTGCACCCCAAGCCATTATCGGACAAGAAAAGAGGAGAATAAATCAAGAGACGTTAGCTAAAGGATCTCCGGAACCACAACGTTGATTAACTTCATTTAAATTGCTTAAATACAGTAAAGCCTTGTGGGAAGAGTTCTATCGGGTCAGAAAAAATTTAACTTACCGTTAAGTTTATGTAATTACATAAACCCTGTAACCTCGCCGTCACTTCCGCGCACGGCCGTAACGTTTCACTAGATCGTTAATAAGTAGACTTCACAAAGTCGGATTTCAATAAAAGACACTTCTTCGTGACCCTACGAGCTTGTAGGAGTCTAGAAAACATTAAGAATCCTTGTGTGTAGTATATTAGTACCTGAAAAATCCCAATGCGGCCGGACTGTTTTTTTTTCCTACTCCCTTCACGTTTTCGACTGCGCCGGCTTCCGTGATCGGGGGAGGTTTCTTAGAACGCGTCGCACGCCTTAAGCAGAAGCTTCTGAACAGTTGGGTATCCAGCATGCTCCAATCTGACCATGTTTCGGCATAAAGGTTATAACTTTTCCATTTTTGAACCGAACAACACAGTTTTTTATTCATCCGATTATTTAGGTCATTATCTTTACAAAGAGGGGTCTTACAAGTTGTAGGTTGTTGTTTACGCCTTGAAGCATGCATCTGGAAAAACTCTGTGGCTGCTCGAGGAGCCATTTTTGGGGAATCTTGCCTAAATCATGCTCAGATCATGCTAGATCAGGGGTGTCAAACTCATTTTAGTGAAGGGGCCACATACTGCCCACTTTGATCTCAAGTGGGCCGGACCAGTAAAATCATAGCATAATAACGACAATATTTCTCTATGTTTAAATCATTGGTGAAGGTTTTTGGATGATAAACCCTATTTTAAGGTCTTTCTACAATAAACTAGAAACATAAAGACCACAAATTCAGACATCAGCCCACTGTTTACCTGCCTGGGCTCTCCTCTGCAGATTCCCTCGCAGTTAAGGAATATTTTAGTAATGTCAGAACCCTAATTGATTGCCACTGTGGATCAATGGTTAGCATCCCCATCTTTTAATCGGAGGATCAGTGGTTCGAGCCCCAGCTCAGCGGGCCCTATGTTTGACACCCCGGTGTTAGATAGTTATGATAAAAATATGGTATAAACTTTTTATATATATATACTTTTTATTCCCAGGAAAACTCTGAAAAAAAAATAATATAATTCATATAAAATTTCAAACGTTATTCAGGCCCCTATGATCAATAAGTTAATCAATCAATTGACAGTTTCAAACATAATAACGTCAAACAAGTTATTTTGTTATGTGCTGCAGCCTAGATCCGACTGGAAGCCCATTGGGAGCTAGAGGTAAGCAACACATTGCCAAATCACACTGACATAATCAAAACATTTTAGATTTTTTGTTTTGGATCATTTATTTTATTTCAATAAGGAGAGACCAGTCGAATAAATAAAGGATAAGTGTTTATTGTTAATATGTGATGATAAAGTCTCAGAGTCTTTGGCACTTGGACTCTACAGGGAGATTTGTAATTGAGGGCCGTCTGCCTCGATCAGCAACAAGATAAATCCCCCCCGTGGAGTCCAGACCTGGTGATGCTGATGCTGATGAGGCTGATTGAATGATGAGTTCAGCAGAAAAGGAAATTTTATGGACTTTTGGGGTTCCTTTGTTTATGGGCCATCAGAAACAATGGGCAGTTCCCCGTTAGCTAACGTAGCACAGTACATACGTACGTACAAAACTTAAAATAAGTAAATGTAAACCTTTGATTTCACACTGGATTTCACACCCGTTTCTTTGGGAAAGTCCTTTAGTTTTTGGCCCCTCCACCCACCCTTACTTTCTCATCATATTTGGAAACTGATCAAGATGGCGTATTTGAGGACTTGGGAGTTAAAACAAGCTGATAAGACGTTTAAAATAATTGCTACTGTCAGGTATTCATGTGTTGGTCTAATGTTGGTGTGACAGAACGTGACACGATTCATTAAGTATTTCTTATTACTGATGCAAGACGGAGACACAAGAATGAGAACTTGATTTTTACCCAAGGCCGCATCAGGAAACACCTGTACCTGCAGCGCGCTCTCTATTCCCTCAGTGATTCCTTCACAAAGTGCAGTTTCATCCGGTTCACCGCTCTTAACTCAAGACAACTCTGACCAAAACAACTCCGCTTGCCCTCACCAAAATGTCCTCTGGGCTTCAATCTCTGAATTCCTCTCAAGTTCACTCCGTGACAATCCTCTCGTAACGTGGCAGAGAAGGAGAGGAGCTGTTGAAAGGCAAAATGTTTAAAGTAGAAAATCAATAAAAGTCTCTTGTGATTTAAGTGAGGCTCTCCAGATGCTGGACACCGGACAAATATCCATCTACTTCTTCTTCACCTCTGCTCACAACAACACCATCCCACGTTCAAAGGAATTCACTCAACGGACGGAGTGTGAGTTAAAACTGCGCGTCCAACACCTCTCACCCTCTATCCCCCGTGGGACCTTCAGTAATAAACCATTGCAGATATATTGTCTCACTTTATTTCAAATCAAAGAAAACTAACTTTCTGTGGACACAAAAATCATACTTAAGTAAAAATACATTAGTATTAGCATAAAATCATTGCCTAAAGTATAAAATACAAAATAACCCCGTTTAAAGTGTTTAATATACAAGGAGGAGCGTTAAAAACTGCATAATTAACTGTGGTGTATTTCTTTCTTTCTTTAACTGATCATGTTTTATGATCAACTATTTCCTTGTGAAAATTGTGAATGACTCAATGGTGAAATAAATGCTTTGGTTAAGATGTTCACAGTATTATATGGAAAGAGTATAAGTGCTCTTTCCAAAAAAAGAAGTGACACAGGAAATTACGTAATACCATTCGCAAGACATTTCTTTGTAGTGGCTGTGCTCATTGATGTTGTCGTCAGCATACATGTTTCCACACGTCTTCACTATTTATAGTCTTTTTGGTTTCCGCGTTGCAAATGCAACACATTCAGTTAAGTTCCTATTGAGAGACTCCCCCAATTTTGCGAACGTCGATCCAACGCCGATCAGCCTCAGATCTGTCAGATGTCGGGGGGGGGGGGGGGGCTCCAAAAACAGTTTTGGGACTTTCAGAGGTCAGAGAAGACTTTTCAGGGGTCAATCATTGTCTCGTTGGTTGATTAAAATCTACCGTCTGCTCTGATTTGACATACCTGAGAGCAAAGCGGAGGTGCCTCTTTTCCAGAGAGTATCAGCAGATGAACAGAACAGATGAACTTCAAACATTTTGGGCTATCTTTGATCTGCGGATTAAAGTAATTGATGCTGAGTTTTATGGGATGGACTGTGCTCTCAGTGTATGGAATATGTTCTCCGGCTGTGCGAAGGCTTTGCCCGTAAGAATCTGGATGACTCATTACATCCAACCCCCCACCCCCATTAAACTCCAGCTCCGGTCAGACGCCCCCCCACCCCAATCCCGCTCTGGCACCTCTTCTTCTGCCCCGTTCAGGGCGATAAGCCCCAATTATGACTGCCCTCGTCCGCAGTTTACACACACACACACACACACACACACACATGCAGAACTACATGTAAGCAAGCGAGCACAGATATACACACACACAGTGAGAGGTCTGATGGTCAGGTGCCCCAGACAGCATTCCCCTGTGTGATTAGGCTTAGTGAGCCATCTCCTCTCTCCAACCTGTCGCCAGTAGCTCTGCCTGGCCTTAACACCCGGCCAGCCGGCTACGCGACACCCCGCCGTCTGTGTCCGTGTGCGCGCGAGAGAGCCAGTGTGTGTGTAAGTATGCGTAGACACAGCCAGGCGGTGTGTGTGTGTGTGTGTGTGTGTGTGTCAAATTTCCCTCTCACGTTGATCTACACCGTGTGTGTGTCTGCTGTCTGCAACCTCTAAAGCTGCATGGATTAGTGACAGGACCCCACCAGAGCATGACAAGGCTTTTGTCTCTGGAGCCCAGTGGTTTTATGGCTGAGCACGCTCTTGCGTGTTATGCATGTACGTGTGTGTGTGTGTGTAGCTCCACAGGCTGGAGGAAGCTGCTGTGTCACCAGCTGTCACTCAGGTGACCTCAGGCAACAGCTAAGCCAGAATGAAAGCGATGGATTTTGCTCGCTAAGTTCAATCAATTACAGTTCATCATGAAATTTAAAAGCAATTTAGCACTGCGCTCATATCCTTTTTGGTTTCACAAAGGACAGTTTTCTGTCAAAATTTCGGCAGTTTACCAAAGTCCTTCTTTTTTGTCCATGCATTCTTCTTCCACATTACCCACAATACAACTGGACCGCAGCCAGTTTGGTCAGGGGTTCAGTAGATGCTGGACCATAGGCTGTATGTGGAAGTGGACCATTGGTTTGTGGTTTTGAAGTCTCAAGTCGGCATTTTCATTTTTTTTGTAACCAGGGAACAGAAGTGACCGTATTTGGACTGAGGCGTAGTGATGGAGAGAGGCCGTGGTGGTAGGATCTGTCAATCACAAGGTAGCCCACCCTAAAACACCCCCTGCTTTATGGTCTGTTTGACTCTAAATGGACCACAATTGACTAAATGAACATCATGCTGTATTGAAGAAGACTTGAAACTAGAGATTGAGACCATAAACTCATATTTACAATTTTACTGAGGGAATAGAACTGAGAGAAGAGAATAAAGGACCAAAACATTAAACGTTGGGGATTTATCAATACTCCGATCATTAATGATTTAGCATGGTGCACGTTTCATACCAGGTTTTGGAAACGCATCCCCACTTTCAGATAACGTAAAAACAGGAATGGTTCTCGCCAGAGCCAGTGTCCGTTCTGGACAAGATGGCGGACTTCGTGGAGGACGACCTCTTGGAAGATATAAATTGCTAATTTTAAGGTAAGGAAAAGATCAAGATTCTTAGTTTCAGGAGACTATACTCTGGTTAAAACATAGTTATGAATATTATATTCCATTGCTGCCAATAAACCCCCTAAAAGTTACGCCCTGTTCCTTTAACCCTGCTGTCCTGCTTAGCGGCAGTGCATTGTGTTTGCGTGTCCATGTGTTCTGGTAATTGGGGATCGTGGGGTTGACGCCGTGGTTTTTCCGTGGAATTGTGATTCCGACTAGAAATACCAGAGCTCTGACCTCACGCAGCAAAGAGCCCCAACCCTAAATCCCTGTCTGCCATCTGATAGTCCAGCACAGACACACACACACAGAGGTGTACTGAGGAAAACCACAAAGACCAGCGCGGTAAGTTGGGGATGTAGGGGCACAGCTGGTGATTAGTGCCAGAATTGAATAAATATTCACAATATATTGTTAAAAATACTAAAATTACAACAACAAAAAGGCTCTGTTACTACAACATTGGAACAACTAGCATCTGACATTTGAATGATCTTGTTGCTCAGTGAAAGAGTACGCTTTGCAGACGATACTGAGGGCTGAAAATATATGTATATATTCTTATAATTCTTTATTTATTTCTCCAATAAAACAACTACATTTACTTTTAGTCGTTTAGTCGGTAGAATAATAGATTTTTGCTGAATAAAATATAATATCAGTCTTGTTTACTTTATTTAGTTCTATTATAGAGAAAATAGTGTTATGGACTCAGCTGTTTCAGAGCAGTGAGACCTGTGATGTCTGAGAGGGTATCCTCTAATCCAGGGGTATTTAACTCAAATTCAGCGAGGTCCAGTTAGAGAGAATTTCCTCATGCAAAGGTCCGGAACATCACAATGATGTCCAATTTGTGCGATATGATTTTGTATATGTGTATTGAAGTAGCCAACACTCGTAACATCTGTATGTAATCAACAACTGACTGTCAAATGAAATAAAAAAAGTTCAATTGAATAACATCTAAACAATATTTATTATTACAGATTTCCAATTGAACTATCATTGTAAATAATACATACTCTAATAATACATACATTATCTTATTTCAAGTAAAATAAAGGCTGGATTTAAAGCAGAACGCTTTTGAAAAATGTGACTTAAAATAAAGTACTTAATTTTAGAAAGAAATGTAATTCAGTTTATTCGGGTGTCAAGCAATGTGGGGTTAGAGACTTTATCTGTGGTTATTACACCACTTGTTCAACCACTACGATCTCCAGGTTCTATGCTCTGACCTCAGGGTTTTATTCTCTGACCTCACGGTTCTTTGCTAAAAAGAGAAATGTGTGTGCAGAGACTTTATCTCTGGTTATTAAACCACTTGTTTCAGCTCATTTCTCCTCTCTGTTGACATCATTGTTGGTCAGGTAATTCATGTATTAGGGTTCTGATCATATTGGGCTCCTCGGTTTATTTTTCTGTGCCTTCATTTCGGTGAGTCGGTACGTTTACTCTAAAGATTTGTGCTTTGTCTCGTAGTGGTGCTTCACATCGCTGCTTTTATTAATATCGCTGACCATGAGACATACTGCTTTTGAACTGGTTGTGGGAATAATAAACATATATGAGTCTGTCCATTCTTGGTTAAAGGCTCTGGTTAAGCCAAGGGCGTAGGTTTGCATAGGGTCCATAGGGACTAATCACGACCAAAGTTTGGGAAAGACACAATTGTCCCCACCAATACGCCAAAAAATATTTTGCCGAATATATTTGAAAACTCATTCGTATTATTATCTATACTATGTTTGTTGCCCAGAAGAGTGAAAAATACATTTCCACGTTTTCCAATGCGCCTCCGAGCCTGCGAGACGAGATGCTGTCATTTAATTGGCTGAAGTAGCGAGTCAGAAACACTACGTGAATCTTGACTGGCAGAATGAGAGCTGGCAGTAGTCTGACACGGTAAGTAAATATGGCACGAAATAACAAAGCCTCATATTAGTATTTTGTTTGGTCTCAGCATTGATATTGTTGCCCCTGTTGTGCTCTATAGATAGAAAAATGCCACCCAAAAAAAAAAGGGATATCTGAAGTTTTTTCACCACCCAGAGGGTATAGCTACCAAGAAGCCGAGGTTGTTGTTAGTTAGCTAGTAGTAGGCTAACTACCCACACAGTGCAATCCTGCATTATTTTGAAATGCATTCAGGAAACTCAGAAATCCAGTGAAGATGCAGTGAAGGATGAGGAAGCAGCAGCTGGACCACCAGGGCTTCAGGTGAGGTCTTACTTTCTGTTAATAATGACCATGCATTAGCAATGAATCTGACCTTATGTCAGTGTTGCACCCTTAAAACGAACTGTCCACAAACACTTCCTTCTTCGGTTTGCAACTTTTATTAAAACAAGTCCCAGGTTAAACACAAGCACACGTTTTGGTCTCCAGCCTGCATACTGCAGGTCTTCCTAGCTCCTCTCTTAAAGAGACATCCCAAACTCATCCAAGTACAGCAACTTCAGCACAAGAAGTTACGGTTGCTCTGGACAAGATTGATCTTAAAGATGTAGGCCAACAGTTCATCTCTGTGAATGATAGACGGAGGTATCTTTTTGGTGTATTTAAATAAGACATCAAAAGAATAGAAAATACAAGTAGCTAATAATTGCATGAAGGAGGAAAGCACTTTATTTATAGCCTATTAAGTGCTGCAGAATAGATTTATATGTTATACTGTTATTATGTTTAAATCAGTTCCAAGTTACACAAATGTTAAAGTTTGCCTGATCAACATAATATCAACAAAGTTTTTTTTTATATGGCGGGGGTAAACCAAACCTACGCCTTAGGGTTAAGCGGTCCACATTTCAGGGTCCAGAGACACCGGCGTCTGGACCTGGACCGCGGTCCGCCTGTTGGGGGACCCCTGCTCTAATCTGTTAGATCCAATCTACATGAAACCAATACACTCTATTGTGTGGCAGAGATGTCTACTTTAAAGGAGCATGCTCAGCAGCTAGCTCCGGCCCGACCTGTCTTGTAATACCTCCTGTACCTCTCGAGGCGATAGTGAGTCACAGTCTGTCCTCCGTCCAACGTGAGAGGACGAAGCCCCGGGGGCTTGTTGTCAGTCAGGATGAAGGTACAGGGGTCATGGAGGTGTGTTCATTGGATTAGATCCAAAGTGACAGAAACAAGGAAAAAACAATCCTGTATTGTATTACCCTGTATGCTCTTCTAAAGATCTCTCCTGCATTGGTAAGGGGCAAAGTTTGTGTGTGTGTGTGTGTGTGTGTGTGTGTGTGTGTGTGTGTGTGTGTGTGTGTGTGTGTGTGTGTGTGCATGTTGCAGCATAAGAGGAACAAATCGAGAGGTAAATCCCTGACGGCCCCAGTCGTCAGCAAGACGAGGGGCGGTTCAGCACCCACGGAAAACAGAGGAATGAACCTAATTAAATTCAACTCTGCTGTGAGCGTGTGTGTGTGTGTGTGTGGGCAGGGAAGCCCGCGGTGAGAGCGAAGCCCGGCAGACTGGAGCTGTCGGCTGTTGTTGTTTTCACACGAGTGCTGTGGTGATGCCTGGAATACTCAAGCAAACCTCTGTGGCTGAAGGCAACTATCTGATTTCCTGTCCACGGCAGAAATGGCTCTGATAAGGCATGAACACACACCCGCCGAGGACCTGGAGCCTCTCAACACGTTGACACGCACGCACACACTCACACACTTGCTGTGCGATACGCTCCCTATCGCCTTTACGACAGCATGGGGCACTCCTGTCGACAGGCACGTGGTAAAATTGGAACTTTCAGCGCCAACGAACACAGCTTCTCTCACTTTTTTTTTTCCTTTTGGGAGGAAACTGTTTTCGCAGGGTGACGCCGAGGAATAAACACACACATAGCTGTGGCTTCTGTCGCTAGAAACAGAGGAAGTCGCAGCCAGTAAATGTGGGGAAAGTGTGGGCCGAGCAACACTCGAGCCAGCACCTATGTTGTCGACGCCTCCAAGGCCCACCCGCCTCCACCTTGACTTTCTATCTCTCTCTTTTTTTCCCTCATTGTTGAATAACCAGTGTGCGTGTGACCCGGATTGGATTTGCGTTTTGCAGACATCACCAACCTGTCTGCATGTGTTGCTGTGTAAGCATCGGAAACCACGTAACCTACGCTGGTGACGAGGTGTTCCCACGCCGAAGCGCGATAAATGAATGAATGAAATCCATGTCGTCCTCCATAGTGCTCTGCTAGTTGCAGCACTTCCGTCGCTTCGGATTTGACGCAAAAAGAAAACTTTGAGATGCGATTGAAGCGTCCGAGACTGAGGCGCATCCGTGGGAATACCATTGAAATCACAATTTAAAAAGTCTCCAAGTGTGGTTTGGCACACATTTACAACATTTACGCATTTAATGTGTTTTTGTTTGTATTTGTTGTGCTGTCAGGGGCATTATGAATAGGATAAAAAATTTTTAGGAAAGAACCCTTTTGAGGTGGAAGTTCAGTCTCCTGCCTTATGTGCACACCTCCCCACACCTGGCCATTCACTGCATGAAGTGGGCACGATTTGGATGCGGCCCCTAATTTTCTCATTTCAGTACATGAGGACCTAAAGAGTACTCAAAAGGTAAAAACAGCGTCTATCGTAGAACTGCCACATTCAGCAGGCACCCAGCATTTAGCTTTCAATGAAATCCTGAGGGGGGTCTGAACTGCTAAGGGGAAGCTGCCCAGCCTCATGGGATCAACTCATCTGGATGAGGTAGTTTGCTAGCCAACAGCTTGGCTTTAGGGATGGCAATGTCGATAAATTGGTCAGTTGGTTGGTCCACCATTTTGGACAACTTTGATATGGATTGCTGTGGCATTTTGTACATTCATGGTCCCCAGAGAAAGACTGACTTTAGCGATCCTCTGATTTTTCTTATAGCACCATCATGAGGTTGGAAATTTTTTGCCTTGATTGGCTGTAGATTTATAGTTTTTACATGAAAAAGGCCTTTAATGGGATATTGTATATATTGGAGTCTTTATTTTGTAAAATCTTAAATACAAGTAAGCGTTGTCGTCTATCTAATGTTAGAAAGCTAGCAGGGCGATGGGACAGCACTGTTTCCTTCCTCTGAGCCAATAAAAAAGGCCTCATTATATCACATTTTCTGACTAGATTGTCTCCAGACCTCCTTGTTAATCTCGCAGAGTCGTTTTCGAGGTCTAATTATAATTTGATCAGGTTCCAACCAGCTATGCAGGGCTGTGTTTTGATTATTTCTGTATCGGATGTCTGAGCAGAGACATCATTCCACTGTGGTGTGGGAGAATTTTTCTCTCGAGTCTATAAAACCTGCAGTGAAACTTGCCTCGCCCTGTCAGCAATCATAACTTTAAAAAATTTCACCAGTGTGACCTTTCAGGAGGAGAGTTTCAAAGTGTCCCTTCATGGTCAAAACCCTGTTCCGGGTGGCATTTCCACCCGGACAAGAGGAGCACTCTGTGGCGGCAGGTTTCTTTTCCATCCTTTGCACCAGCTTGAGTGTGTGCACATCGGTGGAAGTGTGTGGTCAGTGTTGGCTTTTTTTTGTTGCTGAAAGCCAAAGCTCTTCCAAAGCCACAGACAAAGCCACAGCAGGTGGATGGGTAACAGGGTGGGGGCGCTACAGAGGGCTCAATGCCTCTCCTCACCACGCTCCTTGACTCCGAAGAAAAGGCCGATTAATCGGAGCCTAATAGGATGAAGGGGCCACACTCATCCTTTTGCTGCTGCTGGACAGGCCTGCAGGACACCGGCTCGAGAAAGTGAGGAGAAAACAATGACAGTGAATTGCTGCAATGGAACAATGACCATCCTCGGCCCTGTCTGACACTGAATGAATAGTACCTTTTATTTTTGATGAGAAAGGTTTCACTACTTCTGGCCGGAGGTGTTGCTGCTACCTCGATTTGATCAAGTGAAAGAACACAAGACAATGTTAGGGTTTGCGTAAAAAGAAAAGAAGAGGAAACTGAGTCAACGAACAAGTCCTCACAGCTAAATGGCAAAAATAGTCGCCTTATCACGCATTCCAGCAACCTAAGCAGTCATTTAGAGATTTGTTTCTGTCTCGGGACTCGGTACACAGCTTGAAACCATCAAAACCAAAGGCAGTACCGAGAATCCCGGCACGTCTGGAGCTAGAAGCTCGAGGCTACATTAGCCGCTACTTAGCAAACCCCAAATCTCCAACCAAACTGTTGGCGTTCGAGGTGCATTGTGGATAAAGTTTTGACAAGGACCAAGAGTATGAGGAATAAAAAAAGATGACCTCTCAGATCTCTGCATGGGTTTTAGAAATTTTTTGCTTTACACTGTCCCCCATGAGTCCGAGAGCAATGTAGGAGTGCAACGCTAACTTGGCGGCAACTCAACACTTGGCAACTGGCTGCTTGGTAACAGTTACTGTTGGTAACAGGCTCAAGTAAAAAACTAAAACAGTCCCATGCACACCACGGTACTCTGAGGGAAACTTCACCCGGCTTTGTTTCATTGCAATGTGGGCAGCATGCGCAAATTAACGACATCCGGCTTCCCCTCCATAACACCGGCAATAGTCCACCGGACGGGAAATGCGTTGTGCGTCATTCGCCGGACCCTCGGCGACAAATGAGCAGCGGGTGAGCAGCGGGGTGAGCAGCGGGTGAGCAGCGGGTGAGCAGCGGGTGAGCTCCAGGCTCGCCGTTCATTTGCTCATACCACCCACATCGCAAACGGCACAAAAGGCGCATTCGAGTTTCCCTTTAACATCGCTACACTCCGCATCAGATGGGAATATATGTCACATTAGTTATTTGCCGATGAAGCATCGCCCTCTGAGGCTGAGTGAGGGTGCCAGTGAAGGGGGGCCCCCATGGGTGACTGCTGTGCTGTCCTGTGACGCCTGCCTGGCTTTGTAATGGACGCCTTTCAACCGAGCTCAGTCCGGTCTCCTGGTCCATCGCAAGGCCTCTGGGAGCCCGCTGTTGACTCCTCATTGTCTGTGGAAGCTAAGCTAAGTGTGTGTGTGTGTGTGTGTGTGTGTGTGTGTGTGTGTGTGTGTGTGTGTGTGTGTGTGTGTGTGTGTGTGTGTGTGTGTGTGTGTGTGCGTGTGTGTGTCCAAAGGGGTCTTTGGAGGCCTCCTGGGGGACAGTGACTCCTCTTTGTCTCCGCTTGGCCTGCTGTCAGAGTGTCTTTGTTATGACAGTTGTGCTGCTTTTATACAGACTAAATCACCGCTCTCAGCTGTTCATTTACTGGCCTAACCCCAGACAGCCCTTGTGACACCTAACACACACACACACACACACACACACACACACACACACACACACACACACACACACACACACTCACACACACATCTCCAGCATCATCCTCATTGACTTCATTGCATCCACTTCTTTTACCAGACAATATGTCCACGTCCACCCCGTGGAAATCTCTGCGGTTTCTTCTGAGTAGAAAGACAAAAAAAGGACCGAAACAAAAAGGAAGATGAGGGAGGAAGGGTGACAAAGCGAATGAGGGGGGCAAAGGGCGTTTGACACCTGACCTTTGTGTTGTGGCTGGGGCACAAGGGGGGGTCAGAGGACGCCGCAACCCGCGGTAATCAGTAACTACCCGCTCGATACGACACACAAACAGACAGCACAACCACATTCAGGCCAGTTTAAATCAGATTCATCTGTGTGACGGGAAGCAGCAAACACAAACATGACACAAGAGTCCGCCTGAGGCCATTTAGTCACCACAGCAGTCAAAGTAGCAAGTCATAATGGAGCTCATCTGGAAGAAAAACGCTGGGGAATTGTTTAAAAATACAACAAAGCATTACAATTCCATGAAGAAAATAGATTCATCAGTCATTTTATCCCGGCCTCTGCTCAGCTGTGAAGCACATAAAAAAAGAAGAAGAAGTGAAACAAAATTGCAATTTGGCCAGATTATCAAGCTGTTGTTGCACTGGAAATTAGCCTAAAAATGATCATCCCATTGGCAGATTGCCGCCACTTGTTTGGAACATTTATCGTAAAATGGCTTAAAGAGTTAGAGAGCAGAGAGAAAGAGAGCACGGCATCCTCCTGGATATCTACAGTCAATATTGGGCAGCATCGACCTACTTTGTGTTTGAAGAGGGAAGGCAGGAGCATACACATACATTTAGTTTCTACTTGGTGTGCGTGTGTGTGTGTGTGTGTGTCTGTGTGTGTGTGTGAGCCTGTGAATGCTGAAGTATCCTTGTTTTAATGAACTGTTTTCATTTTAAATCATTTGTAGGATGAACCTCTCCATGGAGCATTTATAAACCGGGTCATTTATCTTCTCGTCTCCATAAATAAAAAAAGAGCTTGACGTCGCACATTTCCGCAAAAGGAAGCATAATTAGAATGTGGTCGCTATTTTGCGTCCCGTGTGAAATTAAAGTACGCTTATTACGTGACGTTACAAAAGAAAAGTCTGCTAAAAAGACCACATTACGATATAATATAGTATAATATATGACGTCGAGGCTGAATGACCGGTGCAGAGAGGAGAGGAGCCGTCGTTCATCTGCACGTACCACCCACACTGCAAGGACACAGAGACGGTGTAAAAAGGTCACCTGGACAATAAAGCAGTTCATCCTCCACATAAAAAGTACTTTCACTTTCATTTGGGCTTGTAGACCATCATGAGGTCACCAACCACCATTATTACTCACATTGAGGACGCACACCAGTTGGAGAATGCTGTTTCTATCAGACTAGTGGAATTTCTCCGAACGGGTGTGTGAACGCTCGACAGGACGTTTTCACAGAAACCAACTGCAAATCTGCAAAGACACACTATTCCCACTCTTCCTCGTCCTCTTCCTCTTCTTCAAACGTGTCCCATCTCTCCTTCTTTTCAGGCAGCGGGAGGAGGTTTGGCTTCAGAGAGAGAGAGAGAGAGAGAGTAAGAGAGAGAGAGAGAGAGAGAGAGAGAGACGGGGAGAGAGACGGGGAGAGAGATTAAGAAACAGTGGGAAAGAGGAAGAGACGTGGTTGAGTTGTCATAACTCTTCGTGTGTGTGTGTGTGTGTGTGTGTGTGTGTGTGTGTGTGTGTGTGTGTGTGTGTGTGTGTGTGTGTGTGTGTGTGTGTGTGTCGCCCGTGAGTAAATGTTAGAGGGCCGAGCAGCATTAGTGTTACCGGGGTGATGGCACAGGAGTGTAAAGCCAGCGGGGCAATATAAAACCTGTGCTTTTCCCAGAATGCCTTTGTACCGTGGCGTCCGTGCCAGCACCCGTTGCCATGGGGACGGGGGATGGAGTGGGTGAGGGGGGGTGAGGGTTGTTAGGGTAACACGTCCTGACTCAGACCTTTTCTACCATGACACCCCCGTCCAGCGAGAACACACACCGTCCACGCCTGTCTATTCCGCTCACCGTCTTCATATGTCGCAGGTGTGTGTGTGTGGGCTGCCTGCACGCTGTGTGTAGCGAGCCCAGATGTCCGAGGGCTTCGTGGGGGATAATGGTTTCTTTCACAGACGTGTGTGTGTGTGTGTGTGTGTGTGTGTGTGTGTGTGTGTGTGTGTGTGTGTGTGTGTGTGTGTGTGTGTGTGTGTGTGTGTGTGTTGTGAAAAGAGAGAGGGACTTAGACCATGTGTGAGCTTGTGTCTCCCTCAGCAGCTCGCAGAGGATCTCACCTCAGCAGACTGAATAGGAGTTAGCAACAACACACACACACACACACACACACACACACACACAGCATCGGAGGGAAGCGGCGGGTCGAAACTGCACAAGCACGCTTGTGTGTTTTGTGCAAAACTTTGATTTGATCCCGATTGAGCCGCGGGTTCCAGGACACAGAGTTCAGCTCACAGCTGCAGCGTGAGGATTGAGTCAGACCGCGCTGACGGCTCCACAGTCACTCCTTATGATGCATTAAGAACACAGAAAGTGTATTATGAAAGAGAAGAAAAGACATCAGTCAAGTATTTCAAGTTTTTTCTTTCGTCCTCAAAGTATGGTGTACATGTTGTACACCGTACATGTTAACTACTAAGTGTTAATTGTAAAAATGTGTTATTTTTCCCTTGTTTTTACCTTTAACATAACACACTTTTATGATGATTTTAAATGATCTATTACATAGAAAATCTCCTTTAACTCTTGTAGTTATTTAATGTTGAATGAGTTGCACTGCCTCAATGGTGTTATAATGTTTCAATATATTGGTGGGAGGATTTGCAGTTTTTTCTTAAGTCCAAGGGTTTATATCCAAAGAACAAATATGATTAAAGTTGTTCTTCTAAAAAGTAAAGTTTCTGTGCGGTTCTTATCAAACAGAAGAACCGTCTGTGTCTGTGATGAACGTGAGTACCTGACCTGTAACGGCGAAAACACACCGGGCAATGTTCGTCACAATAATCCCTTATTTATTTTATTTGTTCTCATCCCGGAGGTGGAGGTGTGTGTGTGTGTGTGTGTGTGTGTGTGTGTGTGTCTGTGTTTCAGGCGGACACCTTCATTTTTTGTAGCACGCAAGTCAACATGTCACAGGACTGTTTATCATTGAGACCAAAATCTGATTACAAAATGAAGTATCTCACCTCTCCGACCAAGCAGCCGCGCTGCACTTCATTTCCCTTCGGTTTGGCCTGCCGCCGCTTCGTGTCGCGCACATGCTGCATCCATCAACACGCCGTTTCCTTTGGTTTGGACATCAGGTCTCATACGGGTTGTACTCCTTTTGAAGTGTCGAATGTGGGGTTCACTGCACTTTTATTAGAATTACACCTTTTTGCAGGGAGGAGTTAGCAGAAGAAAATAAATCCTCACAGCACAAGTCCTATTTCTGGTAAAAGTTTCATAACTAATTGTACATTTTGTCTAGTTTAAGTTCAGAAGGCTGAGCAAACTGAACAATTTAATTTAATGAATGAATATCCCACCAATTGGTCTGATGACTTTGAAATCATTTTTCAAAAAAACATGTTCTACCAACTGGTAAGAATGTCTAAGGTGGTATTGGAATGAAAAGTGATCATAAAATGTTGTCAGGTAATACATGTAATGTTATTTCAATGTGTATTTGATTCAAATAGAATATCATTATGAGTTTTACAATGGAAATGCAGGCACTGAACCAGATAGATTCAGGGTAATACTGACCAACTTACCAACCAAGGGAAGGGGTGTGAAGGATGTGTCCTTTAAAGTTTAGACAATAAGTGTAAAGGAAATACTTAAAGATGAGCAACTGCAGATTGCACAAAAAAATGCAATGTTATCTTCAAATTAGATCATTTTTACATATCTGAAGAAATGTTTTGTGTTTATATTATGTAAAATGTTTAATTTATCAAGTTTTATAAATTGTTTTTGGTACCAAAAATGTAATTTAACTTTAATGGAGAAAATGTATGGTGGTTATCTATATCTACTTTTACCATAATACGTTTTCAAATCCATTCTCTTTATTTATATTGGTGGGACCTATGGGGTTGAATATCTGCGTTAAATATGTTTGTATTCCATTAACGTTGACACAATTTTCCAAAAATAAACCTCTTAACTATGATCCATGTAATAGTCTCCACACTTTCTTGCACTTATTACTTTCTCTCGACCTCGGCTGCGTCTGAATGGGGCACGTTTCAGTCTCGTCAGATCATTTGATGAACTGTTGATTCCCTGCTGCTCATCGCAGCTCCTCTACTCACTGTCCCCCTCTGTTGGCCGACCGGCAGCAGAGCTGAAGCAGGTGGCCTCTGGGAAACCCCGGACGCGCTCGGGGTCGTTGCCCATTCCGTTTCACCGCCGAGGCCTTCGCGGTCAGTGCCGGCTCTCGGCGCCCGCTCCGTGAGGTAACACAGGGAGATTTACACACACTCCCCCCTGAGTGCAGGTGCCGTCCGTCTCGTTGCGAAGCAGGAACGGGGGTTTGGTGGGAGCAGAAGCTCGGAGGAGACTGTCGAGCCCCAGAATGTAGGTCAGCGGGTTCCCACACCAGCCGGCCAGAAAGCTTGGGCTCCGTGGCCTCCCTTTTTCCTTTTTTTTCTCTGAAGAACCTGCAGACTTTTCCACTCAGATCAGGAGAAAAACTTTACAGCCCCTTGTCAGTTACTGTTTTCTGTGTTTCGTTGATATTCCAGTTTTTTTTGGGCTCATATTCAAAGTCTCCTCACATGGAAAAATACACATTTATCTTATCTTTAGATTTTTTTAAATCTGACAAATGACTTGACTCACTGTGTTTACGTGTGTGTGTGTGTGTGTGTGTGTGTGTGTGTGTGTGTGTGTGTGTGTGTGTGTGTGTGTGTGTGTGTCCGGGGCAGCCCGGAGCCACACTGCACACAGCTGGTGGCGCGGCTGCAGCGTCTCGTCCCAGCAGGGTGTATTCTTAGCTCCCTAAAACCCAATAAGTGAAATGAGATTAGAAGACACACGTACACACACACACACACACACACACACACACACACACACACACACACACACACACACACACACACACAAGCTTAAGACTCTGTGTGTTGAAGAGCGGCTGCAGCCAAAGTCTTTTTTTCTTCTGGCTTTTCCACATCTGCAGGCTGACTGAAGCCACACGTTAACGTACAAGTTCATCGTCCTTAAGCACTCATCTTGAATGGCTGCAACATTTCTTTTAGATGTCTTGTGCCTTGTTTTATGAGCATTTTGTCCAGAATCTCATCCAGAGTTAGCGTCTCTGAAAAACTTGGTTCTGGTGGAGAGAAGTTACAAAGTGTTTGACTTTTTGTTGGTTTCAAAATGACATTTTGCGTGCACCTTCATTTACAGTTTCCTTCCATTCATTCATGTATATTAGTGGGTGTTCTTATGTATTTTACTCTAATGTATATAATGTACATGTATATCATTTAAGGTGTCATAATTATTTTTGATGTGCATCTGTACTGTGATTGGTAAATATGTTACTTTTTCCTCAATGTCTCTGCAAAACACCCACTTTTCCCCTCTGGAGATCAATAAAGGACAATTTAATGTCTGATGTATGTAGAGAGCATACATAAATAT
Source organism: Myoxocephalus aenaeus (assembly GCA_038501785.1). Taxonomy (NCBI): domain Eukaryota; kingdom Metazoa; phylum Chordata; class Actinopteri; order Perciformes; family Cottidae; genus Myoxocephalus; species Myoxocephalus aenaeus. The sequence goes on along the minus strand of JBAMJR010000075.1, from coordinate 455,296 downwards.
ACATATTTGACTCATCAATATCCTCTTCCAATATTCCTCTCCTCCTTATATGTATTATCTTATCTTATAGGTATGTATGCATTTATGTGTGTACATATTTATGTATTTATGCATGTGAACATGTATGTATGCATGTGTTCATTTATGTATATTCATATGTATGTATGTGTGTGTGTGTGTGTGTGTGTGTGTGTGTGTGTGTGTGTGTGTGTGTGTGTGTGTGTGTGTGTGTGTGTGTGTATATGTATCTATGTGTATACCTGTATATGTATTTATGTATGTTTGTGTGTTTTTTTATGTATGTATTTATGCATGTATGTGTCCCTTTATATATTTTAGCACATTATTTCTTTCATGTTGAGCATCTTTGGCTAAAAACAAAAAAAGTCCTGTGGCTTGAATAAAGCTCGTCTGAAATGAACCTCTCTTTAATAACTGTACAATAATTCTGCTCTGTTTCATCAGTTCATTCAAACTGAATGAGCGTTCAGTGCCATGTCTCATGGCTGCAACATATTAGACACAGGTACATATTTGTCCGTCTTTTTATACACCGTTACCCATAATTCAGTCTGACATGTTTGGTAACTTTGGGATTCTCACTGGCGTTACAAATGAAAGTCCTGTGCGTTAGAAATGTAAATAAAATATAATCTTGCAGTCTTCAGTCCTCCAGCTCGCTCCTCTTCTCCTCCAGGATCAGGTGAGTCACAGAGACCTCCGTGCTGTTAATGACAGGATCCCATCATGGCTGCCTCCTTATTATCCTCCCATAACGCTTTCATCAATCCGAGTGGCTATGTGTCGCACTATTAGGGATTTGCTGCTTTTTCTAAAATGCTGACTTTTTTTTTGCAGCCAAGCTTTAAATAGCCCGTCGACCGCAGAATATTTGGTGGAGTGTGTGACAGGGAGAGCGCGAGGCGCTGGCCAAGAAAGTGTGTGTGCGGTTTTGAGGAGCGCGAGTGAAAGAGAGCGTGTTTATGTGTGCGTTGGAGAGGAGCGCGCGGGTGGAGGGGGGGGTGCATTAGTGAATGGCTGCGCTATTGCATCCTCCCAGGAGACCTCTAAAAAAAACACACACACACATTGTCCCGTCTCCACACTCTCACACACACACACACACACACACACACACACACACACACACACACACACACACACACACACACACACACACACACACACACACACACACATTACCTTATGAACCCGCCTCCTTCACCCCCCCCACCCCAAAAAAACTCCCATCCCGCCGCCATACCTCCATATCCTCGCGCCGCCCCTCCACTAGAGTCAGCACACATCTCTCCTCCGCCAGACGCACCGAGAGACGGTGGTGTGCGAGCAAGGGAGCCCCGCGCGTATCTTTACGCTCCTCAGAGAGTGTGCATGTGTCCGGGGGCGCGCGCGGGCGGAGAGTCCTGCGGAGAGCCCGCGGCGCGCTGACAGGAGAGGAGAGGAGAGGAGAGGAGAGGAGAGGAGAGGAGAGGAGAGGAGAGGAGGAGAGGAGAGGAGAGGAGAGGAGAGGAGAGGAGAAGCCCCGGAGCCGGCAGTGACAGAGCCGTCAGAGAGGAGGAAGAAGCGCACGAGACTTTTTTTGTTATTGACTTGCTCATCCGCGCGCGCTGTCCCGGCTGGCGTTCACGCGCGGCCGAGGAAGAAAGCAAACAAGTTGTCTTATAAGAAGAAGCGTCCCATTCAGCCCGAGTGGCTCCAGAGATATTACACAAATATATATTTATATATATATATTTATATATATAAATATATACATTTTTTTTTTAGCATCTCTCTTTTCTTCTCCCCGTCCCTTCTGAGTGCGGAGCGGCAGAGGGAGGGACGGGAGAACCCGCGCGCCTCCCCGGTGGATGATCCTCTGGATGCGGGGCGATGGATTAACAGCCTCCTGTACGGACCCCTGCCGCTGCTTCTTTATTATTATTTTTTTCTTCTTTTTAACCACCTCTGACCCTCCTGTTGCCCTCGGGATTATTTCATCTCTCTCCGACCTCCCCGACGATCCATCTCGAGATGACCGAGGAATATGTTTTGCGGTGCGTCCTGATGCTCTGCTGCGCGCTGCTCTCGGCCAACGCGAGCAACTGGCTGTAAGTTGGACTCCACTCTTCTTCTTCTCCTTGACTATACAAAGTGGACCGCATCTCTCTCACCTCCTTCACCTGACCTCCCTTCCGTTGCTCCTCATCTTCACATGTCTCCTCATCTTCCTCTTGTCTTCTTTCACTCCAGCTCATTGCCGCTCAGGTTAATTGTTAACCATCACGCACACACACGCTCTCTCCCTCTCTCTCTATCTCTCTCTCTCCCAGACTTAATAATTTACCAACACGGCTACATCCCCCCAGCGAAGACCTTTACAAAAAAAAAAGAAACAGCTGTTCTTTTTTTTTTAAGGTGCAGATTTGGTGAAATTGAGTATATTATATATTGAGAATATTCTGGATTGAAAATGACACTAAATGTTGATAATACGTTTTAAACTATATTTAATGTCAGGTGGAAATGTGACAATAATATGCAATGCACGTGCAGCTTGAAGAAAAAAGGTTCATAAAGTTGGCGTCGGGTGGGATTTTGTTCAGGTCTTCTCTGACAGTCGTTTTGCCAAGATCATAAAATGTGTTCTTGTGATGTAAATATCAGAAGATTTGGGAAATTATTTGAGGAAGAACGTGCGGAGAAAATTCAGATGTGTTTTGTGTGTGCAGCCTATAAAACGCAGTGTGCTTATTTCCTTGTAAATGAGAAGAACAATTTGTGAAACTGGAAAAAACAAAATCTCTTGGAGGAGCCATGACATAAAAAACCTTTTGCTGTCATAGTCCTAACTTCATGTTGTCATCACCAACAGCCTTTAAGAACACAACAACAGCGGTCATGTTAATATTAGGCAGGTGTGTTCAGCTGCATGTGAGCTAAACCACAAAGAAAATATTGAAGGAATTGTCATTTATAAACAATTGAATACTTGTATATCCCAACAAATGATCAGTGCCTGAATACCACATGGACATTACAATGATACGAAAACACTCCAAAATGCCCTCGAGAAGTAAAGAAGTAGTAAGACCACTATCATGTGAACATAACGTGACTATAATGTATATCTCAGGAGATGAGGAGAAAAGCATTATGAGCTCCGTGTCAGCCCGTGTCGATGTATTTGAAGCGGTCAGACTGCGGTGGCTCCAAAACAACAACCGTGGGACCCCCTGGGCCACCTCCTGGGGGCCGGCCGGGTCGCATGTGTGTGTGCCTCTCCCCGCTCTCCTGTGTGTGGGAGGCGGTCAGGTGGGTTCCTGCATTCCTCCGCATGCAGCGCGCTCCGACATTCATTCCCACGCGTATAGATCCAGCAGATTCACAAGCAGCGTGGGGTTGATCCTGGCATTGATGTTTATTATTACACGACACACTTTGCCACTCTTACAATCCTCTTGGGGGGATTTAGGTTGTCACCGTTTAGCTTTTCCTACTGTTTCACGTCGCTTCACTTCTTCTGTTAAGAAGCCGTGAGACTGGCAATACGAGCACGACCGCCTCGCGTGTTGACACGAGCGCACAGCGGCAGACGGCCTAAACTCGTATCACTGACAGATTCGTCAGAATAAATCAAACTGAGAGGCTTGCCAAACAGCACCGTCCGCCTTGAACTCTGTCCCTGAGCGCAGGGTGATTGTGCTGCGTGGGGCTGAAGGCGTGGTGGCAGCAGCGGCGGGGCAGGCGTGTACGGGCAGGCCGCCGGGCTGCCAGTCGGCTCCACGGGAATCGCTCCGGGGAGGAAAACCTGTGTGGCGGCGGAGCTGTGCGTCAGTACGCCTCGACGGAAGCCCTGGAGCTTCAGCTGGTGCGCTCGGGGGCCAAAAGGATGGGAGGCAACTATGGGAGAGAGTGTTGCTGTTAGGTAGAGGACCGAAAACAACAACACACATGTTAACCAACTGTATACACACCGAGCAGTTTGCAAAGCACTCTTCATCCGTTGCTGTTCGTTTGCCTCGATCCCTCTCACGGCGGTTTACTTCAAACGTCGAGAGATTCACGTATAAATGACACGAGTCAATTTTGCGTGCAATGAGAACTATTTGCGTGTCATTTGTTCCACAGACTGTATGTAAGAAGTGGACGTCGTCATCGTGGCGTCACCTGTTGGTTCGTGGAGCGCCGTTATGAAGCCTCGAGTTTGGTGATTTGGTCGTCGCCATCTTGGCTTTTTTTGCAACCGATGAACTGAAGTTACCTCATTTGGAATGTGGAGGAGTGACGTAGAGCGTACAGGCTCTCTGGTAGCAGCAGCGACCTGTCAATCACAGTAAGCCCGCCCTAAAGCATACTCTGCTTTTGACCATAAATGAACCATCATTTACTAAATGAACATCACGCTGTGTTGAAGAAGACTTGAAACTAGAGATTGAGACTATAAATCAAGAGAGAAGTAGAGTCATTTTCTCACAGACTTCTATACAACCAGACTTCTTTTTGCAACCAGAGGAGTCGCCCCCTGCTGGTCGGGAGAGAGAATGCAGCTTTTAGGACACTTCCGCCTCAGCGTCACTCGGCAGAACTGGAGGTTGCCTGATTTGTGCGTCTAGTCTGTGCTGACTGCAATGTAGACGCATCTGCATGACTGTGATGCGCTCTCAACAGGTGACTTGGTTAAACATGAGAGAGAGAGAGAGAGAGAGAGAGAGAGAGAGAGAGAGAGAGAGAGAGAGAGAGAGGGTCAGTGAGTGTTAGTCAGTGACGTTTGTGACGTGTTTTCCTGTTTTCTTGTTTTCTTGTTTCACAAAGTTTACATACTTTCACAGTGCTTATTATCGTGTAATAAGTATATTGTAATTATACAATATATTATTATTAGTTGGGTGAAGAAATGTTTTTAATTCATGTTGCGAGATCCAGATGTGATATGACAATCATAATACGGCATAAGTGTTGTCTTTCCCTAGTTTTAAAGGCTTCGTGGCAGTAAAGTGATGTGATTATCTGAATTCACCAGACTGTTCTAGCTGCTCTTTTAGTTGCCTTTAACCATTATATCCTCATCACTGATGTTTTATTTATTAGAAATCTCATGTGTAAATATTTAGTAAAAGCACCAAAGGTCGATCCTACAATATCGTTGCATTATCGATATCGAGGTATTTGGTCCAAAATATCCTGATATTCTCTTCTCTCCGTATTGCCCAGCCTGTTGATATGCGACAAGAAAGTAAACTGAGCTGGTGCCAGTTGTAAGCGAGTTAAGTTGTTATCTAAATTTGTGGTGGAGGTGGTGTTATTCGTCTTTTACTCCAAACCTCCACTTTGTAAGCGGGGCTCTCGGTTATAAATCTGTGTTCTCCCGACCCAAACATCTCGATCACTGTGACTTTTAGTTTTAGTTTTACTCCTGTCAAGTACTTTGTGACTTCTGTCTGTAAAAGGTGCTCTATAAATACATTTTACTTACTTACTTACAGCGTCAGGGTTATTTTCTCAGACTTCACAAAGCTCCTCCAGAGTGTACATCAACTTCTTTGAGCTAGTGTTAACTTTTCAGATTGCATTTTGTTTGCCAAATTATCCCCTAAAAAAAAATGTGCTGAGCTATTTTTACCGCAAAACATTCACCGCCTTCTTCTATAATTTGCATAACTTCAAGGTTTTGGACTTTAGACATTTGGATGAAATCTGCATTATGTTGCCTTTGGCTGTCAGAAATGGTGACAGCCATGTTCCCTATTTAATGTTTATTCATCTATTAATGTATTCATAGTGAAACATTATTATTAGTTGCAGCCCTGTGTGGAGAAATTTGACGGGTTATTATTGTATGAAGAGGTGAAATCTCCACTGACACGTGTTGTATATAGAACAACTTTATTATTGAGACTAAACACTAAAGTTGTTCTTAATAGTCGTGACCTCTTCAGGCCTCTTCCCTTCTCCATGGAAGTAGGAGAAGTTGTGCCAGAAACCTCCCCCTACTCGGCTCCCAAGTTATTATTGTTTCACACATCAAACGTGTCTTAAAATGATTCAGCTGTAGAGTTTCTAACACCTCTCAGCTGCTCTGACGTCACGCTCAACCACAGCTTGTTTGTTTACCTGCAGCTCCTTCAGCCCGTCACCTTTAGCCCCAAAGCCAGGATGCGATCACTTTGCCAAATCTCCGCGGCCGCTGAGTCATGTGTAGCGTCCCGCTGCCCGAATGGGGATTTGAATGCAACTTTTCATTAGTTTGTCCGTCATCACCCTCCTCCTCCTTCTCCTCTTCCTCCACTTGCCCTGCTCCAACTGGTTCTGCTGCACCTGCGTGCTGCTCCAGGACTGCAATGTGTGTGTGTGTGTGTGTGTGTGTGTGTGTGTGTGTGTGTGTGTGTGTGTGTGTGTGTGTGTGTGTGTGTGTGTTGAGCATGTAAACTGGCATCTTCCCCAACAGTGGCACACACTGAGTAATTACCACACTGGCCGCGGAAGAATGGTGGCCACACAACGCACGCTCCAACTCCCACAGAGACGCATGCACAGCTGAACACCATGTTGGAGAAGAAGAAAAAAGTGTGTGTGTGTGCGTGCATGCATGTGTGTGTGTGTGTGCGCGTGCGCATGTGCGTTTGTGTATGGACATGGGTTTTGAAATCAAAAAATCTAGGAATGTACTGGCAAGTGAGAAGCCGAATGAATTAGCAAGAGGAGTTCACTCTCGTCTTCAGATGAAGGAATTCAGTGGTTTTAACCCTTTTAGTTACTTATTCATGTATAACTTATGCAGTTATGCGTGCTAACATGCTAACCTCGGGGTCTGAAAAGTCAAGCCAATGCAGAAGTGTCTTCAACTTGCATTATCTCTACAGACCAGCAGGGGGCGACTCCTCTAGTTGCAAAAATAAGTCTGGTTGTATAGAAGTCTATGAGAAAATGACTCTACTTCTCTCTTGATTCATTCCCTCAGTAAATATTGCAAACATGAGTTTATGGTCTCAATCTCTAGTTTCAAGTCTTCTTCAATACAGCATGATGTTCATTTTGTAAATTATGGTCCATTTAGAGTCAAACAGACCATAAAGCAGGATATGCTTTCGGGCCTGGCTAACTTGTGATTGACAGGTCGTTACCACGGCCATGTCCAGTCTGGGTGTTTACATGGTCGCCCAAAAATGTCTTATTCAGCGCTTGTACCTACTACTTCTGGTCGCTAAAAAACGAAATGGCGACAGCCAAAATCTCGAGCCCTGGAAACCGCCGTCCACAAACCAATGGGTGATGTCGCAGTGACTTCTTAATTACAGTATATGATAGCACTAAACATCTAGCAGCTCATGGGATAATGATATGGTAAGTAAACCAAAGTTTTGGCGGAATGGAAGCTGACAATGCTATGGTAAAGGTCTGGTTGGATTCAGTCAATAGACTTGGTGAGGGTAAGGGTTACTTGGTTTGGGCTAAAGTGAGACGGAAGCTAAGGTTAGCCAAACATCGGGGTGTGGGTTAATGTTTGTACTTTGTTCGGGAACAATTGTGGTCATAGTCCAAAGAAATAAACGTTGACTGTAGCTATTGGGAAACCAAGAACGGTCTCCTGTGTTAAAGTCAAGTCTTCGGACTTTGTTGCTCTTCTAAATTGTCATGTGACTTTCTCCTTTGCAAGTGTCATTACTGCTTTGTCACTTCATTGTAAATAAATGTTATTTTGGGGCATTTGCTGAATCAATTCGTTAAGTTCTTGGGAAGATTGTCTCTACTCTACTGTCTATAATATAGACATATAAAAAGTCCCGAAAATACTTTTTTTGACATAATTGTGAGGCTGGATGAAAAGTCAGGCGATCACCAACATTATTACAGTGGCGGGCCGTCAGGGCCTGCTAAGCCTTCTCTGCTGGCCTAAACAGAATCACAAAGTTATAGCTATTTTATATATATATATATATATATATATATATATATATATATATATATATATATATATATCATGCGCGTATTTATGTATACAATATCAGACAGCAGGCCTAGGTATAAAATGCACGGCCCGCCACTGCATTATTACAATTCAGCCAGATGTAAATGTAAATGTCAGTACTACATTTCATAACAATCCATCCATTAGTTGTTGAGATATTTCCATCTGAACCACAACGACCCACTGACCAACATTGGCATCCATAAAGCAGAGTTTCAAATATGAATACCGCAGTCTAAATATAGGCCTACTGCCAGGAGCAGATGATGACGCTTTTTAGTTGAATTCACTATTTTGAACACGTTGAAGGTCCGACGGTCGGCGTCTTTCATAGTGCGTAATTTAATTTGTCAACATAATGCTTTCCACAACAATCATCTGCAGGTCAATACCACCGTAGTGCATGAATACAATTAAAAAAATAAAACTGGACCACATTATAAACTGTCATGTTGTATTTAGTTCCACAGGTATCAGTTATCATGTTGTGCTTCACAGCCACACATCTACCTGTATTGTAATTCAAAACATTGACCCAGGTCAACCATTGTTTTAGACACTTGAGGAGGACTGACAGTCCAGAGAAAGGTTGTAATTGATTGATGATTACCATGAAAGCTTGTGTGCACTGTTTTTAATAGCCAACGCACCTTTTCATATACAATTGAGTAGAAACTGTAGAAAATGACGCGTTTGATGTGCACATAAGAACCAACTTTTTTGGGCGGTTATTTTGCTAAATGTCTGGTGCAATCGGTGGATGTTGCAGTGCACAACTGTGGTGCAGCATCACATCGCCCGGTAAGATTATGCCGATAGAGCCGATACCGGCTGCCTTCAAATGGCTGTAAATAGTCACAAGAGTAAAGGAAAGGCCTTCAGAAGAGGCTGCCTACTAACTGTTGCAAAACATAAAGAAAAGTGTTGGTGTGATTTCAGAGAGGTTTATATGGGTGTGTCCTTCCCCAAATGAAGTGACCAAATATTATGGACCGTGTGAGACACACTCATTCGTGGCACCAAGATTGCAGTGTGGTGCACATCCCCACACCGAGTTACCAAGATACCAAACAAGATACCAAACACCAAAAATAAATCGGTACTAACAACTTTCATTGGAGGAACTTTCATTGCGTTTTCATTTTGCTGGTGGTGTTTCCGAGCACCAGACTCCCTTTAGAAAACCTTCTATTTTACTGCTCTCGGAACCTGCACGCCATAAATAAAATTTCACAATTGGACCAGATGTCAGGCATTAACAATAACTAGATTGTAGAAATAAGCCAATATGTTTGTTGATGGTATTGTTTGCTTATATAGGTATCAGTCTTAGACTCTGACTTCATTAGCAGTTAAACATCCGTCAAAGTAACTTAAAGCAAAAGCCACCATGGTGGTTGTGAATAATCCATCTCACCGCTGCTGTGGCAAAAGAAGGATTCCATCTGGCATCTGTCTGAAGACGAGACAAAAACCCGAGAGCGGCCTTGCACGGCTTCATTTATTTGTTCAGTTAAACTGTCACGAATCGGCTCTGGAGAAAGGATTAGGATCCTCGTTTATTTGCGCAGGAGAGGACATCCCCTTTAAAGCCTCGAATGGGTTGAGTGTTTGCTTTTTAAACACTTCACCTTCGGTCGGGAACAGTGGGTTCAAGTTTAGACGCCGTTTGCTGCCGTCGACATGAAGCAGAAGATGCGGCAGAAGAGCAACCAACGCATGGGAAAACAAATGTGATTGGGAGTTGGTTTTGGTTCACAGAATAGTTTTGATTGTCCTCTAAACGACCAAATACTCGAGGCGTAGCATCAATAGATAACTCTCCAACAGCACCTAAACCATATATTTGTATGCACTGTAGGATAATGAGCACACACACTGGTCTATCTTTCTGTGTCCCTGTCTCTTTGTGTCTTTGTGTGTAAGTGTGTGAAGATGCATGCACGTGTCCCCGACAACCATGGTGAGGTGCTAAAGAGATGGCAGCTGATGGGTAACCAGAGAAAGCAGAGACCTTGGCATTGCGGTACTTACTGGCGCCTCACACTTCTTTAAACGCACGCGCACTCACACACATGAATGTGGTGAAGCCGTGGCATGTTATTTTGAGCACTCTTGTCACTAGAGTGTGTACAATTATCGTAACACACTCGGAGCCGTGGGGGTCGCTGAGAGACAAGGGGGGGTTCTGTCGGATCCACACCTGCGGCCATGTTTGAAGGGGCTCGTGCTCCGGGGGGCAACAATGGCTGTGAACAGCTGATCGCATTTCTGAGATGCATTGGCTAGTAAAGCAACTTTTGAAGACCAATGAGGTGCAAACACTGAGTTTTCCTCGGTATCAAAGTAATCCAGTGATAGTCGTCTGCAGATCCACAGGGTACGTTGCAAACTAGAAGGGCACTGCGAGCTCGCAGACCTTCGCCAAGGCCATTTCCATGAGGTGAAAAATAATGTGCGAGTTCGCCTCATGATGTAATTTAATTTAAGGGGTTCCTCCTTGGCCTCGCCTTTCACAAGGTTTCATGAAAATCGGGCAAGCAGTTTTGTCCAAAGTCCTGCTTACAAACAGACAAACAAACCGAACCAAAAGACCTCCTTGGCGGAGGTACCAATAACTAGTAATAGCTAGTTTGGCGTACTTTTAATCGTGCCATTTTCCCAAAATGTACTAACATAGGCTTAAAAAAATGGGACACCAGTTGGGGGTTCCTCACATCAACCCCCTAGTTATTACTGCAAGAGTATATATTTTGGGTAACATCTATGGTTTGACTTTGGTCAATATTAAGAAAAAAGGTATTTCCCCCCTTTAGGTTACTAACACACATACTCTTTATTTTACAATGTAAAGCTTAAGGACTTCAGAGTATTCTGCTCATTAGTGATGAGTACGAGATAGGTGAGAACCGGGCTGAATGTACACACACAGAGGGTTCTTTATACACACAAACTTGTGTACAACACACAGTTTATACACGTGTGTTAACTGTGTAAATAGTTAGCTGGAATGGTGCGTGTCCAAACCTGCCCACCGCACATGAATGATCCCACTTTCGACAGCAAGCTTATCTCCTTATCTATCCAATCTGAATGTGGAAATAAAAAACAACAACCACAAACCCCATCAATTATGCAATCACATTTCTTCTCAGCTCGTGATTTCATAACCTTTTTTTTTTTCATCCAACAAATTGGCAGCACGGGAGAGCCAAGCATTCGTCTGCATTAGTGTCAAGCACTCGCTCAGTTTGCTGCTCTTTCATTTGAAGCTTAAAATTCTCAACGAAACCAAATGAGATCGTACTCAGCGTAATATCGTTTTATCCTTTGACATAGGCCATAATTAACCATAGATTAACGGGACACATTTCCAATCTCCAATTACTGTCCAACCAATTGACAGGGGTGGTTCCAAGAGGTCACGGGACACCGGCCTCCTAATCTGATCGGCCACCTCAACGCTTCATCGCTGAACGGCTTTTTAGGCACACTGAGTTTTCCTCGGTATCTATGGATGGCAATGCCAGTGTGTCTACGGAAAAATCTCAGTAATGTACAAACATTCATGGTCCCCAGAGGATAAATCCTAAGGAGTTTTGGTGGTGTTTTCAACTTGCGTTGTCATCAGGTAAAAATCTCAATTTGTCCAATACCTTGATTGATCACCAAATACCAGCAAAACTAATGACATACCAATCACCCTCAGTTGTACTTTGTGTTTTGTAGAAATCGGCAAATGTTAGCGTCGTCATTGTGAGTACGTTGCCAAGTCGATGTCATCATTTAGTTCACAGCACTGAGCGTGGCTGTAGGCTCCTAAGTCTTGTGTAAATATCGGTCAAAAGGACAAGATGCATACATTTTTACTAACGAGTCGTTCAACAGAAGGAGGAAAGAAAACATGTTTCAGCTCTTTAGAAAGTCATGAAAGAAAGCAGGTTTTTGGTTAGCTGCCTGAAATAATGTCTGTGTTTAACACAAGCTTAAGAGATCTTCACATTTGTTGTAGCCCCCCTCTTCGTGAATTTTGAAGCTTTTACGTTTATTGAAAAAGGTGGTCGCTCACAAAGTGTTGAGCAGGGAAACTCATGCACCAACGAGTCTGCCTTTACGGACTCTACTGTCTGTATAGTTGTGTTTCTACTTGTGTTATTGTGGACTAAACTCTCCAACTTGTAGATTCACGCTGGATGTCATTGCTAAGAGGAAAGACTTCTGCAGAGAGAGGTGTGCGAAATCAAATGAGCCGCTTGAACGCTTGGCGGTGGTGACGTTGAATCACGGGACCGTGGTGTTGTTCATTTATACCCAAACTTTTGCTTTTCCTCTGACGATTTACTCTTCAAAAATCATGTCAACGTGAAGATGATCTTGCTGAACAAAACGCATTATGTAATGTCTTTTGGTGCGATACTAACCTTTGGGTTGGCCTACACAAATATGTCGTCCCTGCAGCAATCTTTGGGTGATGTCCTACAGACGTACAGAGACTTGCTCTCTAAAGCTGATATGATCATCTTTGTCCTACTAAACAGCATAAATCTAAACTCACGCCCCTTTTTTTTTGGTGGGGGGGGGTATGCCACATTTTGTACCAGCTGTACTCATGTGGTTAGCTAGCTGATAAGATGATTTCACTAAAACCCAATAATGGTCACAGGTACACGGTACAGGAATCGTCTTAAGCCCAGCCCTGCATTTAGACAAACAATGTAAACAATCTGCAGCAGTTGGTTACCAAGAGCTCCACACCTCCAACACGGTGTTACATCAGAGTGTTGCATCACCTGAAAGACCTTTGTAGGCAGAAACAAGACAATAGAAAGCACGACAGTCCCCGTAGGACAGGCTGATGCCGGCTGGGTGAGGCTGGTATGCATGAACATTGAGCTGACACACACACTAATTGATTCCTGGCCTTCAGTGGGCCACGGCACTAACACCAGGCAAGGAGGTTAATTTCATGGCTTTTATTGCCACTTTTCCCCTGTGTGAAAGTGTGTATGTGTGTGTACGTGTGTGTCTGTGTGTGTGTGAGTGGTTGTGGTGTTGGCAGAGCATGTTATTTTTAGGGGGAAATGAGCTCTAGTGGTGCCAGCAGCATATAAATACACCCAGACACACGCGTGGACACACACACACACACACACACACACACACACACACACACACACACACACACACACACACACACACACACACACACACATGCAAGCCTCTAGCTGCTTAGTCACTACGTGAACTGGACTCATCAGACGCATTTCACTTCCACCTCTTTCCCCTCTTATCACGTTCCTGTCTCCATGCTTTGCTTTCCATTTTTTTCCTTGTGTACTATAAATGATCCTCTTTGACCTTTTTCCATTGTCTCATGCTCCCTAACCTTCTAATCTTTCATTCCTTTCTTTGAAGCTACCGTTTCCCTCCTGCATTTATTTCATTTGTCACTGAATACATAAGAGCAAAGGCTATTTTGAGCATTGCGATTTAAAATTAGATCCACGTAGTCCTTCATGCAAAAGCCCCGCCACTGTTGCTACCTCCACCGCCCCGAGGCTCCTGGACCAACTGCTGCATGTCAGCGGGGCTTTCTGTTTCCTTTTGATGTTTTGTTATGAGTTTCATTCCTCAATGAGACATCCAAGATTTCGGAATGGTTAGTATTTAAATTTTTGTAATGAGAAAAAATGACAGATTTCATATTATCTTATATTATCCTATCTTATGTTATCTTAGAGCAAATGCATATTATTTCAATATTTTAAAGCACAGTTTATGTCAAAATCTTATTATGTCAATCTTTTTTTATTTTTACAATATATTTATTTAATTTAATTTGTATGTTCTATTTTAATATTATCAAATCAACAACAAGCGTTCAGTATGCAGGTGGCCATTCATGAAAACCCTGGTCTGCCACCTTCAGATCCCCAGAATATGTTGGATAACCCCTTTTATTTATTGGACTTTTTTTTATCCCTGTTGTCAGAATGGTTTGACAAAATAAAAACATTTTGTCAATGTCGCTGAAAAGTGTGTGAAAAGTGAATCCTGATCGGAGAAAAGATGCAGAGGGAACCTCGACCGAGATGGTACCAAAAAAAAACGATCCAAAACTTTTGGAAATGGAACACACACTTACTTTCACCAATGACGGGTGGGTAACGTAACAAGGAGCAGATGCACGGTTGTTACGGTGATTCAACTGTTTCCTGTCGTTATGTTTGAGGCGGCCTCAGAAACCTGCCAGCCAATCAGATACACTTATTTAAACTGTTTCCTTTTCACAGCTTCGATTAACCACAGTGGGCCGTTCAGGTGAAGTTGTATCTGTTTCACGTTGGCGTCTGAGCGCTTTAGTGTATCATCCAAATGTTGAAGGGAAACCTCTGTATTTTTCACGTGTTTGTGTCGAAGCGACGAATGGGGACAATACTATTAGAAATTGGGGGAGCGTTGACTCGTTGCTAGAGGACAACGGCGGAAACGTGCTTGCGAGCCGGAGAGAGGAGCGCCGGTGTTGTCGAGGTTTGTTGCGTCGGAGTGGAGAAACTGTAGCTCCGTGTTATCTAGAAGATCGTCAACGTCAATGCTGGATATTTGGAGTTGGGCGATGTGGATGAGGGCTTTGAATTCGACGTCACCTCTCAGAGACTCCTCCTTGAGTTGGTCTTGGTTAGACACAATAACAGACTGGATCCAGAGAAACGGTGAAGAAAAATGTTTTATTTCTCCGTAGGGTGCTTTCCATAATGTTGTCAGTTGCAAAAACTAGGCCTTTTTAGCTCATTGACGCGTGGGCAGTTGCCCCTCAATACTGGACAAATGTGTTTGTCATTGTCCACTCAAACATAAACAACATGGGGACAACAGGGTCCAGGATGAAAGATACCGAAATCTGCCTTTAAGGATAGCTCAAATGTGTCAAAATGAATGATTCAGGCACAGGTCAGAGGTCAGCTTCAGCAGTGTCTTCTTAAGACAGGAGGTCAGCATAGTGCTGAAGTGGGGCATAACTAGCGGGGACTATATTTAAAGGTTTTAAAGGCTTTTCTTTCTGTCTTTTGGGCGCATCAGGCAATCAACGGAGGCATTTGGTTCATCAGGGGAGCCACAGTGCGGTAAAGTGTCTAGAGGTAAACTGAGAGGATAGTGCCCTCTACAGCTCGCTCTATGCTTTACATCCTGTAGGTGTCCACTGCAGACGGGGAGGGTTAGCTCAGGTCACACTTGTCTTCACACGAGCACTTTGAACCTCTGTCGCCGGCCGGCTCTCTTCCTGAAAAGGCTTTTCTGTCGCACATCACTTCATTGGCACAAAACT
>JBAMJR010000075.1:297500-437500 GCA_038501785.1 Myoxocephalus aenaeus | reverse complement strand
CACTGGCCCAAGGCCTCTGCTGAACTTTTCCCATGCGTGCACACACACACACACACACACACACACACAGGTATCCAAAAAAGGACCCGCATAGCGGCTTATCCGATGTTTATTAAACGTTTCCAGGGTGAACGTCGGGCTAGCGGGAAGCCATCCAGCTGTTTGTGTCTTTCGTGAGTGGGATGCTCCCGTCCTGTCCCGTCGGGCAGCATCCCACGGGCTCTGTTGTGTTGTCGCCTTGTGTTTTTCTGTCCGTGGGTTGTTCTCATTGCCGTCTGATGGTTTCCCAGCTGGATGCCTCCACCCGAACGCAGCGCTCTGCCCAAGGCTACGCTACACAACAAAGAGGGATCAAGCGGCACACATGGCTTTGATGAAAACCCCCCTCGCTACTGCAATAGAGCAAATCAGAGCTGGGCAGAGCCGAGTTGGACTCCATCCACAGCGGGAAGGGGGGGCAGGACCTGCAGATTTTGGGAAAAGATATAACCACGCAGAGGGCTCGAGGAGAAACAGCAGGCTTTAGGGTTCCCCCAAGAGTTTAGATTTACGGCAACTCAATTAGTATATATTTTTTAAAGTGTTATATTTATTAGTGCAATACACTCATCCATACTTCCTGCCACAATTTTTAGTCTGGTTTGACCAGTAGAGCCTATTGTCGTACCAGAAAGAGGCAAAAGACGACGGGAGGCCTTCTCGTGGTTTCAGACGGGACGCCTTAAGATCTTTTATTGGCCACTTGGAGGTTGTGAACACAACATTGACATATTATCCCCTTTCAAGGTTTTTGATATGGCGAACCTGTCAGCAGGAAAGCATAAGGAAATACTTTAAGAACTTTCTATAAAGTTTCTTTAGATTTGTTCTGAGAACACATTATTGTGCTTCTCTTGTTGACAGTGACTGTTTCTTCATTGATAGAGCCTCATGCTGCCGTTGGTGTTTTTTATTATTATTATTACAGACTATTAGGGTTGATCGCACTTTGAGTCAGGTCTAATTATACTCCATTGTTTTATAGATCGGTCTAAATGTGAGCTCTGGCTTATTTCTGGCCTATTTTGTCGCTTGGAAAGAAGCTTTGTGCGCAGTATCTTTACGCAGGTGGAAGGAGCGTGGTCAGCGTCGTGAAACGGCCGCGGTTAGGTTTAGGCAATAAAACTGTTTGGTTAAAAGAAACACAAGGTTTGGTTTAAAATAAGTGCGCTTGTACTGAAACGCGTATTGACTTATTGTCGTCAGTAACTATGACATATATAATAAAATGATATAATTTTGGTTTCACACGGGGCACAAAAGCATTAAGGCGCCGGGTGCTACTGCCCAGGCGCCGCTATTTGAAGCCCTGGGAGCGAGATCCGGCTGGCTCAGGTCTCTCTTTTTTTTTAAAGGAATTGATGCACTGGTTCAGGTAGGTTTGCCACAGGTCCATCTTGGATCAGGTGCAATATGTTGGACCTGACCTCTACCTGCAGTTTAACTCTCCAGCCAAAGATGCAGCCTGGCTCATCTTGTTTCCAAAATGTTGGCAGGCCTGGTTTTCACTTATAAAACAAACCCAGTCAAATATAAGTGTGTAAATATAAAATTAATTTGGCTACATTCTACTTGTAAAGAAAATATCTGCATTAGCTTCCTCACCTTATACCTGTCTGAAATATAGTCTAAAATATGCTAAATGAACCACTTAATTCTGTCTCGGTACATGTCTGTGGGTGGTGTTTCACAGAGTCCATAGTTAATGTAGAAATAATCATTCGTGCAGCTTCAAACTAAATGTCGGGGTTGGTGGGGCTCCTGAGTCAACCTCTCTCGAGAGAGAGTGAGGTCACCCCTGAGGGCGGATGTGGCGGAGATGTAGCGGGGTGGCGGAGAGCGGGGTTATCGCAGCGATGAGTGCTAAATACTGACAGTGTCTGGAGGGGAAGAGAAAAGGAAGAGCATCAAAGAGACGGAGAGAGAGAGAGAGATGTTATCTGAGCTGTTGAGAGGAGGAGACGAGAGGGTGGATGGAGAGGAGGAGCTGTTTGACCTCTGGAAGGATGATGCACTAATTATACGACCACATTTACAAATAGCACTGAAGATAATGCGCTGATGCAGCACTTGCACGTTACCACCCAAAGGTCAGGAGGCCGTAAAAGAGCTGAGATGAAAAAGCCGATCCATACGTAATAAAATCAATAACTTGGATTTCACAAGAACTCTTCGACACCAGTCAGCTGGTGTGCAACGTTATTAAAGCGCTGTCAGTGATCTGACAGCCGAATTCTCTGCAGTCTGGATGTGTGCCACGGCTTGATTGAGACGGCTAGCAGGGCTTTGCCGAGGTATGTGTGGTCTTGGGAACTCATAACCCGGGACTCATAAAACAAGCTTTTGAGAAACCTTAAGGGAAAACATGTCCGCCTGAACGGAATAATAGGCTGGAAGTTAATTTGGTTGGAATTTGCCTTTATCAAGGGCCATTTTTGATATTCAAACTCTGTCCACTGTGTGGAAGAGCCTGCAAATGCTGAAAAATAAAGTTGTTTTTTACTATTATAATAATAGTTTTTATTAGCTACAGGTGTTGTTGTTTTTTGTCCTTAAAGACTCAGCACTGGTGCTTTATTTCACGTATCATGTCAGCCGAGGACAATCGCATGTAAATGTGCTGCTCGGATTTAATGCAGTTTATGTTTTATATATTTTCTCTATATTGAATGTCAATACTTAAATATACTTTGGGTTTTGCCCAGTAAACCACAGCATGTTGATTCTTTAAACTCCCTGAAAGGAATAGTACAACATTTTGGGGAAATACACCGATTTGCTTACATTCCTTGAGTAAAAAGATATGCTTAATATTATTATGTAAGTATATATATATATATATTGTGTGTTTGTGTGTGTATAATCATTATCACATTTACAATTAGCTTTTTTATCAACACATGGAGAGGGTCCTCTTCACGGAGTCTGCGACCTCACCGCGTGGGTAGCCTAGCTTAGCATAAATATTGGAAGCAGTGGGTAAACAGTTAGCCTGTGTTCTTTAATTTCTATGAATAATAACTTTCAGACACCTGAAAAAAGGTTTGTGGAACGCAAAGAGACAACTGCCAACAACAATGTGTTAACACTACGTAAGGACATATATGTCAACAATATGTCCACTTATTAGTGCTAACTGTAAATATGAAGTAAACACAACATGTGACTAGTTTCCACTCTTTACAGTGTAATTAAACTTTCCTTCAAAACTCTAGGACTGTGTTACGTGGACCTGCACTAGAAAGGAGTTCTGCAAAACTTTCCATTGTTTGAGGAACGTACACTTTCTAGACTCAACATACGTTTACATGAGTGCACGTTGAGGAGGGTAGACGGTACATAATCAGGGCTGCTCCGCGTCGGGAGACTCACCGCCAGCTTATGAGAAAGCCTATTTCTGTAAGGTGCAGCTGGGCCTGGAGATATGAGACTGAAGTGAGGTGAGGTGGATGTGTGAGGGTCAGGGCATCCAGACTGATGCCATTTTCTCACACATCTCAGATTGTGTGTGTGTGTGTGTGCCGTATATCTCCCCGACCTGTCTGGCCTGGAGGTGGTGTGTATGATAAGCCACTTTCCCTCCTCTCAGTGTCCTCACAACCAGACATTTATCCAAAACATTCCCACAACGTCATGGGAACCAAATCCCTTCTGTACACAAGCTGCGCTTCATCTGAATGGTGTGGTCAAATCTCTGCCTCGCCTGTATCTCACCGTACGTCCGTCTCTTTAAACACAGACATCTGTTGCTGCACTTTCAGCTTCTTCTCCTGAATGTCCCTTCAGGCCGTCTGCTGCACACTAACGAGGTCCTGTTGGTTGTCTTCTTTTCTTCTGTCTGTCAGGTACCTGGCCAAGCTGTCGTCAGTGGGAAGCATCCGGGACGAGGAGACGTGCGAGAGGTTACGAGGCCTCATCCAGAGACAGGTACAGACCTCCATCTTTGTGCACCTCGTTTACTGTAAAGTGTCCAGCAGTGGTTTCTTTCAGCATGGGATATCAACTTGTGGTATCTGGTATTGATTTGACAATGATATATCGGTAGCTTTTTGTATTATTTATTCCAGGACAAATATAGGTCTAATGAGAAAGTGACGTATGTTGTCAGGATGTGTGCTCTCTGCTGACGCAGCTCCCGTGTGTCTCCGCTCCAGGTCCAGATCTGTAAGCGCAGTGTGGAGGTGATGGATGCGGTGCGTCGTGGAGCCCAGCTGGCTATAGACGAGTGTCAGTTCCAGTTTCGCAACCGCCGATGGAACTGCTCCACTCTGGAGACCATGCCCGTGTTTGGCAAAATCGTCACCCAGGGTAAGATGATGCACTGCGGACACTCCTGTCCACCAACCCCCCGCCAGCATCTTGGCACAAAAGAGACCGACCCCAGCCTCATTCCCAACGCGTCACATAAGACGGACTTTTGGTTTGGACCCCATGGAGAAGCTTAGGCTTAGTTAAAATGAATGGTTTGGGTGAAAATGACACTACGTAGCTTATGTTCAGCGACGTGATGTAAATTAGGAATGTTGCGCAATGTGGCCTACTTACACTGCTGAAAACTAGTCTTTTGGATTTCACTGGTAACGCAAACAGTGGTCTCCTGGATGAAAGTGTTTGTTTGACCAATCCATCGGCGGCGACCCCCGGCCTTGACGTTATACTACGTCATCATGGCGGTCGCTCTAAGCGACAGATATTGCTTTACATTGGGGTTACTTGACAGCCCTGATTAGTATGAGTATTAGACGTCAAGGGCCATTACGAAACGTTGGTATTTGACGCCCTGGGAATGAGACCGACCTGACCCTACAGCTGACTGACACTAAAACAACTTCATCAGCCGACGGTCCAACCTGCATGTGTTTAGAAAATGTGGATTATTCCATTGCATTCTAAAGTGTTGTGACATTTTAGAGCCGGTTTCCATTTGCATTGGCTTAACCAGCTCCTGTAAGTCAATGTCGGCGCTCCCTCCCTGAGACTTTAATACAGTCTTCATCTGTAGACGTTTTCTTGCCATTCAAAATGAGAAGCCCTTTTCAGTTACATAATGAAACAATACGACTGTGTGTGCCTGTGTTTGTGTATGTGTTAGGCACCCGTGAGGCAGCCTTTGTGTATGCCATCTCAGCAGCCAGTGTGGCGTTTGCGGTCACAAGGGCCTGCAGCAGCGGAGAGCTGGAAAAATGTGGCTGCGACCACAATGTACATGGAGTCAGTCCAGAGGGTAGGTCTCTCTTTCCCTTTCACACACACACACACACACACACACACACACACACACACACACACACACACACACACACACACACCCAAAGGAAACAGAAGGACCAACTGATCCAGTACATTTGAATGCAATGATTTGAAAGGCTAAATAACGCAACATTTTAAATATTCATTCCATTTTGAAAAGGCCAGACAGATGTCATTGGTAGCATATTAATGATGCCATCTTATCTCCATGTGTATAGAGGCAGATATTGTACAATATCCATATCACACATTACTACAATGAAGCATCATTACAGAATGATTTTATATTTATTCCCGCAGGGTTCCAGTGGTCGGGCTGCAGTGATAACATTGCCTATGGCGTGGCCTTTTCCCAGTCCTTTGTGGACGTGAGGGAGAGGAGTAAAGGCCAGTCCTCCAGTCGGGCTCTCATGAACTTGCACAACAACGAGGCAGGCAGGAAGGTAACTTGCTTCCCTTTACATATATACACTTATTTTAGTACAGCACACCCAAAGAGTCATGTTGGCTTCTTTTTTTTTCTGAACCGCTGTGACAGTTCCCTCACAATATGTATTTGATACTAGTCGATGTCTTAAGTCATCCAAGAGAAGTCCAGGTCAAGTCTTGATTAATTAGACAGCCAAGTTTCAAGTCATTAAAATAATTCCAGGTCAAGTCGTATGAGACAAGTCAATTTCAAAATACATTACAAAATACAGTATTTTAACTCAAAGCAAAGCATCCTTTATTTGTGTGACTCAAGTCTACAGCTCAGGTAGCAATAGGATATGCTATTGTATTAAGGGGTATCATGCATTGTCATCACATTATTTCAAGGTATTTCTGCTCACCAAGAGTTCTTTGGCGTCTCCGCAGGCCATCCTGTCCCACATGCGCGTGGAGTGCAAATGCCACGGCGTGTCGGGCTCCTGCGAGGTAAAGACCTGCTGGAAAGCCATGCCGCCCTTCCGCAAAGTGGGCAACGTCATCAAGGAGAAGTTTGACGGCGCCACTGAGGTGGAGCAGCGCAAGGTGGGCACCACCAAAGTCCTGATGCCTCGGAACTCCCAGTTCAAACCTCACACGGACGAAGATCTGGTCTACCTGGAACCCAGTCCAGATTTCTGCGACTTTGACCCGCGCACGCCGGGAATGCTGGGCACCGTGGGCCGGCAGTGTAACCGGACGTCGAAGGCCATCGACGGCTGCGAGCTGATGTGCTGTGGCCGCGGCTTTCAGACGCAGGAGGTGGAGGTGGTGGACAGGTGCAGCTGTAAGTTCCACTGGTGCTGTTATGTCAAGTGCAAACAGTGTCGCAAAATGGTGGAGATGCACACTTGCCGGTGATGGGAGTGGCGGGGCACAGAGGGCGCTGCTGATGAACAAAACAAACGCCCCACACTCGATTACGAAATGCCAGAGGGAGCAAGGAGGACTTGTTAACCTCCCTCTTCTCCTGCTTGAAACCACCCCACCCCCCTACTACTGGTCAACGGAAACTGACTGAATGGCTTAGAAGTCGAGCGTCATCCTATTCATTTTATGACACCTTCATGGATATCAGTAGATCATGCATGGGATGTCCTACAAAGCCACAGAGGCAGTGTGTTTCTCCTCAAGTAGAGAGTGTCTTTCCCTTTCTGTCTCCCTCCCTCACTCTGATGTTTTGCTTTGTCATTGATGCTTCTTATTTTTGTAATGTTTAACTTATTTTGTTGAGACTGAGGAGATTGATGAGGGGTGGACCTAGAAGGAGGAGACAGACCAAGTAATAAGAGACAAACTGGACCCACGGGTGGGCAGACGGGTGGGTGGGGTTCAAAGGGTTGGGGTCAAGAGGAGGGTTGTTGGCCCTCTATCCTTGCTGCTGCTGCTTTTGGAGGACTCAGTTGGAGTGTTGGATGTCAAAGAAATTTAAAAGGGAGACGCCGAGTCCGTCGGAGGATGGACTTGAACAAAAGGAGGAACACGTCGCAGACGGACTTTCTGTGATTCGCTTCCTGAGTGTAACATGGCTGAGCTGCGCTGAGGTTCAGTTGCTGTTGAGTCATTTATTTTGCCCCCTTGCAATGCCCTGATGCTGCTCCACTCACACACTCACACACACACACACACACACACACACACACACACACACACACACACACACACACACACACACACACACACACACACTCACTGTCTTTCTGTCAGAGGGAGGAGGATGACGGACAGGTGGACAGCCACGGTCAGCTCCTTCCTTGTCTTTTCTGTACAGTGCTGGCAGGCGATGGTCAAGAGACACACACACACCAAGCAAACATTGTTCAAAAATCCACACCCGCATTCATCCTCAGCTGCTCTTCCGGCAACAAAGAAACCAGACACCTTGCAACAAAACAGCTTCCAGATCCGAGTGGAAAACGATTTGTGAAAAAGTCTTCGCTCATTCAGGATTGCCGTTGACCTTGGCCTCCGCCCGCACGTCGCCGTCTGCCACAAATGCTCGTTGGGTTTTACGCAAACACGCGTGAACGCGCCGAGACGCGCATGCACCGGCAAACACACGCAAATGTAAACACGCGCGTACACAAAGGGGTCTGCCAGAGGGTTGCCGAGCATGCTCACCATGCATGAAGACTGAAGCACTTTCTCTCCAAGCGCACATAGAGCCCTCGACCCCCACAGCAACCAACCATACGACCACATACTCAATATTCCCTGTTCCTCTCTCACACACACACACACACACACACACACGGTTTCCCATGCCACTGTCAGGACTCTATTGTTGTCTTGTACCACCAGCATAAAGCCAAGCTTTCCTATAATAACGTGCTATCATTATAGAGACATACTGTAGATCTGTAAAGACTTATACACTGAAGAAGACTATACTGCCTATGAATGTATGTTAATACGGAATATATGCTGTGTCAAAAATGACTGTTGTCGCTTCTTTCGTGTGTGTGTGTGTGTGTGTGTGTGTGTGTGTGTGTGTGTGTGTGTGTGTGTGTGTGTGTGTGTGTGTGTGTGTGTGTGTGTGTGTGTGTGAGCAAAAGCGAGAATGCCACCAAAACAATGTTTCCAAGAAGGAAAGAAAGAATGTGAGAGGGATAAAAAGATGGAAAGTGAGAGAGTAGATCCCCATTCCACCACCAAGCCCTGACACACACACACACACACACACACACACACACACACACACACACACACACACACACACACACACACACACAACCCTGCTGACAGACAGACACATATTTCAATAAAGTCGTCCATTTCCCGTGTCTATCAGCTGCGTTATTATGTGGCCACAGTGTGCACTGTCAGTGTGTGTGTGTGTGTGTGTGTGTGTGTGTGTGTGTGTGTGTGTGTGTGTGTGCTGTTCGTGTGAGGTACATTACACCCCGAGGTCCTTTCCACGCACCCCTGACACCTACCAACACAATTTCAATGTGCCATGTACCCCTGCATACAGCATATCAATCAGAGATAAATGGATGTGTTTCCCGCGGCGCTGGGAACCTGGTCGTCTGGTTTTGGGAAGAACCGGAGCGGCCACTCGGGTTTCAGCGCCCGCCTGATTGGGTTCGGAGCTGAAGAGGGGAACAGAGGCAAGGAACACCGAGCTCGAGCAGGGATTACAGCGAAATGCAGACCACATGGCACAAGCTTTTTCCCTCCTTCTGTCTCTATCAATATCATCCTGCCCCCCCCCCCCTACTCAAGCTTTCTCGCTCTTTCTCCTGCAATATCTTTGACTTGTGCCGGTTCCAAGTCTCTCCCTCTGCGGAAAAGTGTAACCCAAACCGCTCTCAGCCTGCGACGGGGAGGATCTGTCCTACATTAAGCCACCATGATGGCCGGGATGAGGTGGGTGGTGGGGGCCACACTGATTGGGAAATGTCTGTGGGTTTGTGTGTGTCTGTGCGTGTGTGTGTGTGTGTGCGTGTGTGTGTGTGTGTCAGCTGTCAGACAGCCAGATGTACAGTCAGACAGTCAGTTAGTCAGTCAGTCAGAGAACTCTAATGCCTTTTGTGGTTTGCTGCGGTTGTGGCGGAGACAAGAGGCTGACAGTAGGGTTTTACCACTTAGTGTGTGTGTGTGTGTGTGTGTGTGTGTGTGTGTGTGTGTGTGTGTGTGTGTGTGTGTGTGTGTGTGTGTGTGTGTGTGTGTGTGTGTGTGTGTTTGGTGTTGAAGTTAAGATGCAACAAATACAGGGTTATAAAAGCTGGTTCAAATATTTGTGGAATAAAAATTACTTATAGTGTATATTTTGTGCTAATATCTTACATCGATATGGACAATTTTCAGGCCAAAAAATACCCCCCAAAAATGTATACTCCACATATACACTCCTTTAGCCTACATCGGAAACCAACTGCTTGATCATCTGCTCGTCGTTCTTTCGTTAGTAGTCATTTAATTAAAAAGTGTGTTTAACTCATTTAGCCTACGGGATCAAATGTAGTAAAACCAAAGAGTGTATATCAGTAGCTCATGGTGGCTAACGTTAGCTAACGCTAGCTAGTTTTACGTAGATATTGCTGTGTAATTAACATAATTGTGCCAGTTCATTGACTTTTTCTCTACATGCTAATGTTGCTATTATTCTGTAATCATCACTTGTGGCCGCCGTTCAGCAAAAGTTACATTAGCACACTAAAATCTAACATTTTTGGTGAAACGTAGCTGTGTTATAAATTATATGTATTATTCATGAGGAGATTATGAAGAGATTACAAATCGTCAATAATGCTCATTTCTCCACATAAGAAGCGAGCCACAGACAAACTGTTGAGTACCCGTCCTGCATCTCTAACGCATTATAATCCAAAAGGACACAATAAACGGCAGTATTGGATCAATCCACTTTTAACAGTCCGAAAACTAACGTTAGATTGGTGGGGGGAAAAAATTAGCACCACGTGGAAACCGCTCAAGCTCCGTCATAGTCCGAAGATAATTAATTAACAGTGTAATACAGAAGTGTTTAAAATGTTCCTTATTTTTATTATAAAAATAGTTTCCCAAAATGCTACCCCAGTCGCACATATGGGATATATTTTGGGACATATGGGTTATATATATATATATATATATATATATATATATATATATATATATATATATATATATATATATATATATATTATAGAGTGGTTGCTATGGAACATGCTCTTTGTTTTTTCATTACAGGCTAGCATTATATTGATTTCATTATTTGGCTCTTTATTTACAATATTTGTGGGTTGCCATTTATTGTGATCCACTGAAAAACCCAGAGTACAGTAAGTTGAAAAAAGCATTAAAAAGTGATGGTATATTATTTCCAAAGAATGTCTTTTAAGCATAAACATGTAATTGTAAAATATAGTTGAAAAACGTCCCCCAAAAAAGAAAAGAAACTAAGTAAAAAGAAAGTCATAGTATACTATGTAAAAAAAACTTTTACTATTATTGTATGTTGAAAAAAGTCATGGTATAGAATGCCTTTTGTAATTTTAGGCACACTTGTATGTCAACGTGAGGCAAACTCTGATATTGTCTTCTTATTTTCTCTCTAGGTGTGTGCACAGTTTCCCGACCGAAATTGATGAGCAAGGAGTTTCACTTTATCCTTGTCGGATTTTACTCAGAGGGGTCATGAGGGGTTCATGTGCCACATTGTAATAAAACGTTTTTTTAAATACTTGTTTTTGTGTTGAATAAACACATAATTTGGAAAAAAGTGATTATATAGTTTGTCTGAAAAATTATTTGTGTCAAAAGATGTAGTATGTCGTATGTAGTATGTAGAAAAAAGTCAATCAGGTAATAAAAACAAGATAGTATAATATGTAACGAAAGGTCAGTATAATATGTCGGGAAAAAGTCATAGTACGTTATGTTGAAAAAAGTAAAAGTATATAAGACAACCTCCAAAGCACTGACATCACATCAACTTTAACCCCTAAATGACAGCTATTACCATGGCTACACTACTTGGGAACATGTTACTACACTTAGCATGAACAGCATCAGAGTAATATCCCTGTTGGGAGTCCCATAAGCTAACGGGTCGTATTGACTTCACACGACTAAAGTATGTCAAAAGACATCAGTGAAAATGTCAAAAAAAAAAGTTTAAAAAGAGTTATAACACAGTATGTTTAAAAAAAAGTCCAACAGTCATAGTAAAGTATGTCCAAATAGTCATAGGATAGTACGTTAAAACAAGTAATACAAAGATCATATATGACAGGTATAGTATGACAAAAAAATTCTAAATTTCCAAAAAGTCTGTCGAAAAATGTCATGACGATAAAATATCACAAAAAAAGTCAGTCGGTTAGCGCCGTTAGCTACCATGAGAGCCGTGTGGAAACAACAGATAATGCTCTGAATTTCGCATTTAGCACCGAAACAATGAACATGAACCCTGGCATAAATCACACAAACGTTGGAATGAAAACAGCGTAAGGAAACAAGTCAATGAACACAACTAATTAGCATGTGTGATTCACCCACAGAAGCACTTCTCTCGGCATACTTCCTGAAGGTATGAGAGGTAATGAGATAACGACGGTGTGATTTTGCCCTTTCACATCAATCTTCCAGCCAATTCTCCTCCCAGACAGGCGGCTAATAATTTGAATAACACCTCAGGTCCCTCTGCATACCTCGGGTTAAGGTTTCTGTCTGTCTGTCTGTCTGTCTGTCAGCGTGTGCCGTGAGTGTGAAGGGTTAACGGTGCAGGTTGGCTGGATATTAATGCCACTCGCTCAGAGCAGGCTGGCTTTAGCCCAGGGCCCGGCCCTCCCAGGCCTCTCTCAAACTCCCAGATCTCTTCAGCATACTTCTCATATTAAAAGAAAACAAGTTACACAAATGAGACAGATGGTTCTTGTTTGTGATGACAGTTGCATTTCTTTCTCCTGCCCCCCCCCCCCCCCCCCCTCCTCTATTCCCTCTCGGCTTTTCCTCTGGTGTTGCGCAACAGCAACAAGAGACAAGGCTCTGCAGGGGCAACGCTCTCCACATCGGACATGGCTACGTACTGGCATTGCGGGGAACCGTCTGTTTGCTGGTTTTACCTTTGCACTGCTTTGGGGTTTTACGTCGTCAATAAACGGTTTGAGTAGATCCGTGCAGGTACAGAGGACCGGGATCCTATTGACCCATGAGCAGCGTCTGTCCGTCTGTCTGAGGCTCTATTGTTGTACAGCCAAAGCTACTCTAAGTTATTTTTGTTTTTGGCAAACATTCTCCAGTAAATTTGAGCTCCCTCTGGTGAACAGTTACGTCTAGGGCTTTTATTGTGAAAAGTCCTTTGTCAAGGGTCGAGGGGAGTAATAAAGTATGGTTTGTTGTACAAAACATGGTGAACGCACGACGTGATTGGTCGATGCCTTTATTCTCCGCGTGAAAGGTCAGAAAAACAAAACCTCTTTCCCGGAATAAACTACATTGCTTTTTCTTTTTCTTTTTTACCGTGTAACAGTTCTGTGTTCTGTGTGAAAGTACTCAAAACAAAAACAACAGTTTAAAAATATATATATACACAGATGTGCGAATCAATCACAGGAAATAAATAAAAAAGGGCCGCCAGTGCGTAAAGGCCTTCATGAGGGAATCGTTTAGCAGAGGAGGCAAAGATGGCGGATCACTGGCTGATTTGAGGTCATAGTGGAGCCACAGGACACCGCAGGAGAGGTGGAGAAAAGGTTGTCGGTGGTTGACTAAACACATCACTCAACCCGTCCAGTGGAGGAATCCGTGCTTTCCACTGGGCCGACATCGTCCTCACTCACAGAGCGACATCTCCAATAAGCCTCTCGACTCTTCTTGTAACGCGTAGGCGCCAACTACCAAACGCTTTACAGGCGAATCACGTCGTCCAATGACCTCCAATGCTGATCATTGATCTGCTGCGGCATCAGAGGAAGAGGGACAAATTGGAAACGTCCTCGAAAATGTGCGTCCCAGGCTGGAGGAGGGGAGGAAGGGAAGGAGCCTGATCATTGGAAAACTTCCCCCAAACGGCCTCGGAAGCTTCTTCATCCCGTGGAAATGCTTCAGGCCTGAGATTGGACCCCCTCAAAAGACCCCAAAACGGCTCGGTATAAAGGTGGACACTGGACCAGGCGTATATTTAAAGGGATAGTCCACCCAAACATATTTTGGACCCCATTCCCAGTGAAATCTAACCAGCTCTGTCACTCACGTCTGTCCAAACAAACTCACTGAGCGAATTCCAAGCAGTCATCTTGAGGCAACATTGTATCCCAGCCCGGGCAGATCAGATAAGAGCGGATCAGTCGGGACGAGTGAAAGTGACAACACACACACACACACACACACACACACACACACGGTGGATCAGGCTGTTGATGAGGGCCTTAGCTGCCACAGCTTCATCTCTGGATGCAGGTACGGAGGATCACTGTGAGCTTACGTCTTCACACACACACACACACACACACACACACACACACACACACACACACTCTTCATCGACGGTTACAGCCGTGTGTCTGTCATCGGAGGAGATTTGAGCTGAACTGCAAAGAACTTTCCCTTAACACCTGGACACTAAACACCTGAAAACGTGTATGTGTGTGTGTGTGTGTATGCGGGCCAGACGGGGTCGGAGCGTGTGTGTTACGTGTATCTGTTAGCCGACAGCAGCCGGCCGTGTCAAAATACTCCTCGCAGTGAACAGCGGTGGCGTCGCTTGATGGTCGCCCTGAAAAAGACATCGGCGATGAGGGCGATGCTGGGATCTGTCTCTTTTAGGAGACACATCTGGAGACACAATGCAAACCGCAACTACAGCAACTACTGTTGAACCGGATGCAAAATGGTTAGAAATGAGAAATGAAATAAACACAAATATTGTACTTCAGGCATCCTTTTGGACACCTCGCCGTTCAGGCCGCGTCCACGGCTCCAGCCAGCAGATTTGCAGAGATTTACCCTCACGGGCAGCAGACATGGCGGCCCGCATCGATTTACGGCTGAGCTCGGATCAACTGCTCAGATCCTTGCCGTGTTTTTCATCACCGGTCCAGTATCTGTGCGGATCATCATAAAATCGTCTCATAAAAGTGGGTGCAGCACACACACACACACACACACACACACACACACACACACACACACACACACACACACACACACACACACACACACACACACACGGGCAGCTCTCTAGCAACATTGTGTGTGTGTGTGTGTGTGTGTGTCAGGTAGTTAAAATGTCCCCGGTGGGTTGCCTGATCCTTACATTCCCATCCCCGCCTGCTCGTCCCACCCAGCGATTGGACGACCTTGGAGGACCGAAAACATTTAGCCTCATTTGTCAAACATGATGAAGACCAATGACGGCCAGGTGGTGTCTCTCTGCGATTGTGTGTGGACAGGAGAATGTGTGTGTGTGTGTGTGTGTGTGTGTGTGTGTGTGTGTGTGTGTGTGTGTGTGTGTGTGTGTGTGTGTGTGTGTGTGTGTGCGTAACCGATATTTCAGCAGAGAGGAATGCCCTTCGTTCGGCCTGCGTGATAATTAATAGCTGTCAGCGTCTCTTTAGCGGAAGGAGGTCGCTGACAGACAGCACTCCAGAAACGTGGGGGAATGTGCAAACGCCTCACGGGGTTTGGGTGGAGAGGTGCGGGGTGGAGAAGTGCGGGGTGCAGATATGCGGGGTGCAGAGGTGCGGGGTGCAAGCGGCCCTCCCAACCGTCTGATTCAGATGACCCTGGGACATATCACCCTCATTTGCTGCCATCTGAGGAATTCCTGGACATCTGTGAAAGTGATAGTGATGCTACTCTCTCAACACCAACATTACAGCAACACACTGCGTGTGTGTGTGTGTGTGTGTGTGTGTGTGTGTGTGTGTGTGTGTGTGTGTGTGTGTGTTGCTGTGAGGCCAAACTAATCTAATTTGATCATAATATTAATAGGAGAGCCTACTTTCAGTGCTGTATTTTAATTGTGCTTCTGATATTGATGACACATTGTTTTACTGTCCTTCACAGAGAGATGGGAAATGTGTATGGCCCAAAAAACACATCGAGGTAAAACAATTAGCAGAAGATCACACAAAAGGTGTACCACAAGGCTCTATATAATCTCTATAATAGCCCATGTTCCAGTTTCCATTTGACAAATGACAAAATAGGACCGAATAGCCACGGTTCTTATTTTTAGGGGACATATTCTCATTTTCTGGTTCATAATTGTATTTTGATGTTCCTCCACAGACATTTAAGTTGGCCTTTTGTCTAGTAATGCTAATACAGTGTTGGTGTAATTAATCACATGAGTTGTTAGTCACCCGTTGGTCTGATTGGCTTGTTGAATCACATATTTTCTGATCTCGGCTGCCCAAAAAAAGACCTGTGGGTTGTCATATTTCATAGTTCATGGATCAGTATGTGCACAAGCACTGAACAAGTGAGTTTTTGATGATATGTCCCCTTTAAGAAATGTCCTTGTTAAATCTGCCTACTGTAGGTTTACATTCTGTTTATTATTCATCTCTCCGTTTTATTTGGAAGGGTGGCTCGCAATGAGAGTAAATGAACCTTGATGCGGGTGGACCTTTTCATATTGCGTTTCTTTATTTCTATCAATAAAGCCATTGTTTATCAATCAAGAGTGGTCTTCAAATGTAGCTGAATGAATTCCGCCTAACGTAAGTAATCCTGTCATCCAGCTAACTTTGGATCTCTGAACACAAATTTGAAATGTGTTAATCCAGGATGAAGTCATCTTGAATAACAGTGCACTTTTACTACTTTTTACCAATTGTCACATTAGTGTTGAGCTCTGTAAGTGACTGTAGTTAAGACATAGATGTTGTGGGAACCCTCCCAGCATGCAACTGGGCAATAGATGCATGGACATATAGGAAGTCTAATGTTACATGTTATGTTACATAACCCTAAACCTGCTAAGAAAATGAAGCCTTATTCAAAATCTTTAGGAAAAATAAGAAAAGGAGTTTAAACAGCGAACCCTGTAGTTAAGAATGTTAATGTAGAATTGAATGTCATGTTTTTGGCTCCATTGGTCTCTTAAAAGAATCAACACGTGAGTTCAGTGCGTGTTTTTCTGTATCTAACCTAAATTTGCCTTTTCAGACTTTTACCTTCATGTTTTTGTACTCCATCTTCGTGGCTGATGGAGTTTCATCTCTCCTCATAACTGTGGGTCACATGCACACCCAATATAATCTGTGTACAATCAATGTAGTAGAAGCACCAGTTTCTCTCAATGTGTGGAACCGACACCAGCGACGCAGATCTTTGGGTGGACGGCGCCTCCTGCTGGATGAACACGCCATGACAGGCTCATCCAGATGTGATGGAAATCAAACCGAAGGTTTAATGGATGTAGTGGTCCACGAATTGCTGGATAAATATAGTTATAAATATATAACACGTGCTCTGGGAAGAAGCTGTTTTGTTTACTTACTTCTCCCCTTGGCATGATTATAATATCATAAGCTAACATACAGAAAAAGAATAAGAACATATTCCAGTCAGAAACAATAGTTTGGTGGTTTGGTTGGTTATTAATAAACACAGAATGGAAAGGGACAAGTGGTAAAGGCAATTAAGGTATAAGTTTAATATTTTTTTAAAGAATGCATATACAAAGAACAAAGACTTTCGACAGAGCATTTGGTTTTGCACCAAAACAACAACAGGTTATAATAATTATACTGACTTGGGCTGGAAAATGACCCAACTCTAAGCCACCAGTAAAGAAAAACAAGAACCAACCGATCACAAATTATCTAAACAGTCTCTGCCGTTGGGGATTTTTTTTTTTTTTTAAACTAAACCAAATCAGAGCTTTTTCTTGGTATAAACTGGCAGGGAAGAGTTCAGATGAGTTCCCACCCCTAAATGTAAAAGGAGTGAAAGTAACCTTTTTAATATATATCTCAAATAAAATAAAAAACAGCACAAACAAAAAAATAATGATGAAGAAGAAAAAAAAACATTTGTTTTGGTAAAAACACCTGGAGCCTACATCAACATTGTGTGCCAGCTTACATCATAATTACATCTGTTAAACCCATCATTTAGAACGGAGACCGCGGCAGCGTGAGCGGTCTGAACGGGTACGACAGAGCGGACCGGCCTTCAGGGCGCCGGACACGCGGCGCTGAGTTCTGCTGGGAACTCATCCGTCGGCTGTTCAAGGATGACTCGGCAAGATTTGGCTGCCGGTGCCGTTCTGCTGTATCTGTTCAAAGTGTGAGGTGGCGACAATGTTAAAATAGCTTCCTGCTTCACCCGTCCTTGGTCCCCCCCCCCCCCACCCCCCCCGGCAACGCATCAAGAGCACACCGCTTGCTCTGCTAACACTGTTTAAGTTCCCTGCATCTAAAAAGGCCCGATTCCTTGTAGTCGACTGACCCTTTACTACTGGATGCCTTTTTAAGCTCTTCAAGTGGTCACCGCGCTCCAAATGGTCACTAGATGGCGATCTCTACTAATTCAATTTCCTCTCTGGCGGCTGTGTGGAGGTTTTTGCCAAGTTGCTGAGTCCTGTAAGACCTACACAGTTTCCATAGTGGTTAGGAGCGCATCTATGTGGAACATGGAATAAATAGCTCAGACGTGTCATGTGTTTGAGGAGGTAAAAGGAGGAGGAGGAGGGGGGGGTTGGCAAAATAGAAACAAAACACTACTTTTGTTAGCATTTCTTCTGGTAGTGCTGAGAAGGAAACGTAGGGATCGGCCGCCGAGTGTGCTCGTCAACGGGGGGCCGGGGACCTTCGGCTGCGAGCGGCTTGAGAGGGGCCGGGGCTCACGTCTAAAAAAAAAGTCGAGCGGGGCCACAACACTGACGGAATCAAAAAACCAAACCTATCAAAAGCTCGACTGGGTCGAATTCTACTTGCGTGTGAGCTCGGTATCCGGATCCCTCTGACCGAGGCCGCGCCGCCCTCAGAGCCCACCGCGGCCTTGTCGGCCACGCCGGGGGGTCTCAGGGCTGAAGCTCCTTATTATTGCAGAGAATCATCAGAAACCTTCTTTCTTTCTAAGTCTTCTGTGGGAGGGCAATGCCGACGGCCAACCGCGGCAGAGCGAGGGGTAAGGAGGGGGGAGGGTGTGTGTGTGTGTGTATTTAAGATGTATGTGTGTGTGTGTGTGTATGTTTGTGTGTGTGTGTGTGTGTGCGCTTCGAAAAAGGTAGGAGCCTCTCATAGCAGCACACATTTGCGTTTCTTCTTGGGCTCTGGGGGCTCCAGTGCAGCCAATATCGCCTCATCAAACACATTCTTTAGGCCTTTCTGTGAACACAAACACACAAGCACAGGCTCAACGCAAACGCACACAGGTCAATCAGAAAGGGAGAAGGGGGAATAAACAATAATAACACCTTAAACAGAGGGGAAACAACAGAAGTGAGAACAAAAGCAGCATTGAACATCAGTAAGTCATAAGAAACAGTGGGGAATGTGCAGTTGGGGACAACCACAACAAAAATTCAACAAATATGTAAACTATTTCAACAAACAACGGGGGAGAATGTTCTGCTTTCCAACTAAATGTGTCGAGTTGTGTGAGCCAGATCAGGGATTAAGACAAATCACATGCGGGTTGAGTGCAAAGTGTAGCTGACCTGTGACAAATGAAACCAAAAAGGCAAGTCAAACAAGAAAGAGGAGGGGAAAGAGGAGCACGACCCTCTGACGCCACACGACACAAAACCAAAAAAGGACAAGTGGGCATTTTCATTCCACACAGACCTGTTTTTACTTCCCCGCCTCTGCTCTTCAGATTCAACTTGCTGAATTACTTAAGAGGCCATCCAGATTCCAAATATAGAAAATAAAAACCACCACAAACTCTCTCTTCGTGTTTGCCGCTGAGCAGAGCTGCGTACGCCGAGAGCTTTTGGTCATGTGACGTAAACCGGAGCGGCGCTACAACGAACCAGTGAACCCGTCGCCGTTTGTTTGACTCGGTTTATGAACCTGACTAAATTCTCTGATGAAGCGCTGGAAAAAGAAAGAGAGCAAGAGAGGAGAGCAAGTTCATTTGTCCTTTATTATTTATTTCACAGGTAATTTCACACAATTAGAGGTTCTTTATTTGTATTATTATTATTATTATTATTATCTGGACTTTCAAGAAAGCAGGATGTGCACCACAATTAATGGCACGTGTGTCATATGTAAAGAAAGTTTGGTTTTTTTTCCAGGAGATTTTAAAAAACAGTAAGTGTAGTTTAGCTATGAACCGTCATGGTAGCAAACAGGGACGACTTCATGAAGAACAGGGGTGACTAAGAAGCCAAACCCCTAGGGTATAAAATGTGGATTCACACTTGATTTTAGCATGAGAATCATGTAAAGATCACATTCTACAGTACTTTAACCCATTTTACAGTAAATTAAAATCTTTTTATGGAAGTTACAGTTTGAACATGAAGTATAATGGCAACCAAACAGCCGACGGTATCATAGTGTAAAGTGTATATTCTTTGCAGCTCAGTACTGTTGCAGATTACAGTCGGTACACTGGAGAATAACAGCTTCAAACTGCAGCTGCCAGAGGTTTGGTGTAATCTAACAGGGGAATTTGTTTCAGTGATGGGAAACAACTCGCCCCAGAATTAACGTAATCTTACTGCTAGAGAAGTATTGGAAGTAATAAAAAATAAAAAAACAGCATCCGGTCTGTTAACCGCTTGGTTAGTGCTGATGTCGTCAAGATGGCCAAACACTCCCTACATATGACTCACGTACATAAAAGCCCTACATGTAACCATAGTATGTTTAATCAAGGTACAACAGTATCAACGAGTACAAAATAGACATTAGCATTCAAAATGGAAGCTCTGTTTAGTGGTTGAGATCGATCTCATTTGGTCCAAACCCTCCCCACATTAACACAGAGGGGAAAGGCTGACTAAAACAATGGCTACATCCCAAATGACATCCTACATCCTCAGTAACATACCGCTCTATGTTGGCCAGGGGCCAATTAGGAATAATACAGTGGTGAAGTTGGGGTTGGGTAACCGGTTACTTTTAGGCTATGCCGCATTATACTATATATATATATATATATATATATATATATATATCTTTATATTTTCTCTAAATTAACAACTGTCTGCATGTGAAAACTGCATTCACCGTCTTTACCTTGAAGTCAGTTCTTAAACGCTCCCGCCGTCATGCTTAGTACACACAGGTACTGCAAAACAAGGCGGGGGCTAGTTTGACTGTTTTCTGTAGGCTGACATCTTTCATTCCCGTTTCTGAACTAATTCCGTATCAACTAGCTTTGGCAAGTTTTCCCCGCTGCCTGCTTTCCGGATACAAAAAAACAAAAACAAAACACACACCCCTCACACTGACCCATTTCTCTTTGTGTCTGAGTGAGAGCGCCGCGAGAGAGAGAGAGAGATGCAAAACGCCAACGCAGCTTCAAAACATTACGGGACAATTTGTACTCGAAGGTTCGCGATATACTTTTACTAACCTTAGCGCAGAACAAGCCCTGCTACATCAAGTGTATTTGACACATTGCTCACTTCTAGGTGAGGCTTTAGAAGTAAAACAAAGTTGGCATGAATATCCTCCAGATGTGACATGTGATGTAGACGAGCACACCAAGCAAACCGAATGTCAGCAGTTGCAGGTTAGAAAAGGCAACGAGTGAAGTCATCGAAGCGACGAGAGGCCGCAGGTGAGAGGAAGCAGGCCGTGAAACAAAGATGAGTTGCAATGCACTCCCAATACAGAGCAGAGGTTTGGGTCTGGGGATGGCTGGGATTTGAGATGACTCGGCCCTCGTTTCAAAAGCGGCACATGTAAAATACATTGAGGCGGGGGAAGGAGAGGAAACGAGAACGATGAGGTGACTGAGTGGAAAAACGCCAAAAATAGTGGCAATCAGAAGAAGGAGCGGTGTCACGGAGAGAGAGAGATTAAAATATACAGCATTTCCTCTTTCTCTGCGTCTCGGGAGGCTCTAGGGCAGCTAGGATAGCTTCGTCAAACACATTCTTCAGCCCTCGCTACAATGGCAGGAGAGGGAAGAGAACAACAGCACAGTTAGCAACAGCAAACACAGAAAGAGAGAAAGAGACAGACAGGGGGAGGAGGAGGAGGAGGAGGAGGAGGAGGAGGAGGAGGAGGAGGAGGAGGAGGGACAGTGTGTGTGTGAAATGCAAAGAGACAGTATGACAGTTACAGGACGAGTGTATGAAGGAGGTGCATGGCGCGGAAGATGAGCTGAACGGATGAGTGGAACGCACGAGATCGCTCACAGGAATCAGGAAATGACATCGGCTATGCGACAGTTGTGCCAGGGAGCGAAAGGGAGGGAGGGGGGGGAAGGAGGAAGGAAGGGGCCGAACAGGGAGGTGGGGGCCTCCACCTCGACTCCATCAACACTATTGTTCTCGGGCCCCGAGTGAGGCCGATCCGTCCTCCCGTGAATCACGTTCCCTCTGTTCACGTCCCTCCTTCGGTACTGATGACATCACAACTACTCAAGACTCAAGATGGAGCAGATGAACGCCACCGACTGATTTATCAGTCAGACAATCCAACACAAGTACTGAGTACCACAACGCTAATGGTGTTAATGGTAATTCATCTCGTCTACTCTTGGTCTTCAACATTTCCACTGATAGCATATCACTCATTAGATCTAGTCACTAACTGGCCATTCAAATGACAGGGCTCAAAAATATTAATTATTCATTATTTTTCATTGTTGGTGCATGAAATTTAACGTTAATCTAACAGTAAAAGCAAAACTACTTATTACAAGATTACGTTGACAATTTAATCAAACCTCTGAAGGAAAACATATGAAAACACGTGAGCGTTAAAAGATGAGAACATTTCAAATGTGTTACAATTTCATCTGAGCTGACCTTTGCTTGTGAAGTCATGTATATTGATATGACTTCAAATTTAAAACATGTTTAGCTTAAATTCACTCTCAAATCTCCGCAAACCTATCACGGGAACTGTATAAAATCAGAACATCTACCGACGGGTTTATTTGGGCGTAATGGCATGGATAGACGTGCATCACAATCCCTGGCTAAAGGTAACCTGAACAGCTCCATTTTTAAAGTGAACATTTTTGAGCTCTGAATTCTCATCAAACGTTCGCCCGCACAACCAAAAAGCACGAGCGTTCTCTTCGACTTCGAAAACAGCAACAATTTCACATTAGAAGACTTGTAGCTCCCAAAGGGAAAATCGTAGTTATTAAGTTGTACTGCTGTCACAAGCAAGTGTGAGCGTGTTGACACTTCCAGCACAACCTTTAACCCGCTGCGTGTAGGGATCACATCCCAGGACGAGGCCCAACGCCACGTTGTGCTGCCAGACTCCCGAGGAACAAGGTAAAAAAAACAAGAAACCCTACGAGACTCCACTGAAGGGTTACAGATTCTAGCACATAAACCAGGATGCACTACGTTCTGAAGCAAGGTTTCCAAACCATATGAAAAACACCTGACAGGCCCAGGGGAATGCTCTTCTTGCCTCCTTTTTCTGTGTGTGTGTGTGTGTGTGTGTGTGTGTGTGTGTGTGAGAGTGAGAGACAGTGTATATTCATATATATTACCTGTGTGAGGGCTGAGCACTCCACGTATTTCACAGCCTTTAGGTCTCTAGCCAGCTTCTCGGCCGTCTCCGGGGTGATGGGCTTCTGCTTGTTCTTGGCCAGTTTCTCTATAGTGGACGGGTCATCCCGCAAGTCGATCTGAGTCCCAACTAGCAGGAAGGGGGTCTTTGGACAATGGTGGGTAATCTCTGGAACCCACTGGATACACACAAAAAGAGGGTCATGGAACGGCCGACACGCTGCATCACAAGCATTTGACGTTGGGCTTCTCATTCGTGGGCTTCGCTCCACACCGACTCAAGTCAGTGGCGGTAAGGATGTTCAGATCCAACTCAAAAATACTGCAAAGAGTCTGTCTGAAATCATTAGAAACTACAGCTCCGTTAAAAATATCCATTTCATTGTTATTATTAAAGTTAACGTTAATGTTCTTGAAGTGTAACCGCATTATCTAGGAGAATAGAAGTCTCTGATTAAAACAGGACAAATCCATATTTCACAACATACTGGGGAAATGAAGAATTAAGGGTTTGACTTGCCTTTTCTTTGACGTTTTCAAAGGAGGAGGGGGACACAACGGAGAAACAGACAAGGAAGACATCTGTCTGGGGATAACTCAGAGGTCGTAACCTGTCGTAGTCTTCCTGACCTAGAGAAACCACGTACAAACGTGTTTGACTCTCACTGTCTGGCCATCATTATTCATATTTATACAACCAATGTGTTGATGATTAAAGATTACTAGAGCACAGTGTAAAAACTCAAATACACGCAAAATAAAACCCCACCAAAAGAAAATGTTACCTCTTTATGCAGAATGGACCATTTTAAATTATATATATGGCAAAGTATAAAGTTGCATCAAATGGAAATACTCAAGTAAAGTACCTCATAATTGTATTCAAAAACAGTACTTGAGTGGTCTAAACCTACTTTGTTACATTAAACTGCAAGAGCACACAACTCTTCATGGATCTAGCCTCATCACTTTGCTTTCTAAGTTAACCAGATTGATTGATTCAACTTTAAAATACTAGTTGTTCCTACAGGGGGTCCTTCCCCGTCTTACAAAGGGTCCGAGGTCCACCTACCATAGTCTTCATAAAATCTTTTTGGAAACATTGAACACAAACCCTACGCCCATAAATGTTAACTTGGGGATAGAAGATAAAGGAAGACAATTTTTTTTTATTTAACGTCACAGAAACACTTTAGAGTAAATGTATAGAGTGACAATAGGAAATAGTGATATTAATTGGATACCTGAATAACAGAACTACTAAGTGTAGGTTGGAATAAGAAATACATACCTGCTGTATCAAACAAGCCCAGAGTGTACGGCTCGCCTCCAATCATTACAGTTACAGCATAATTATCAAACACCTACAACACAGACCAGAAACAACGATTAGCTCCTTTGCTCAACAGTGAACAACAAGTTATTAACATAAGGGTTTGACAGATATGGCGATGTTATTCAAATTTGTTTATTCAATATCTTTTATTAAACTGACTACAATTTTTGTTGATGAAGCACTAAACAGTTTAAGATATCTGCATTCAAAAGTTCAAACTTTGATCACGCAGCAGGAGGTTCACCATGGTTAAACACTCGGTTATACAAATCTTACATCTTATGGACTTACTGCTGAATTCATTTGATGACAATAACAAACAGAGCTACAAAGGCAGAGTAACGCTGGGAATCGCCACTTACCGTCGGTACATATTCAGAAGGGAACTTGTTTGTGGTGTAGGAGATGAGCAGGCAGGTTTTACCCACCGCACCGTCCCCAACGACAACACACTTGATGGTCTGCATAGCTGTGTTTTACAGTCGTCGCTACTCATTCAAGATCTGGAGGAGAAAAACAAACAGAAGGAAACTTCATTTGTTGATGGCACCACTTATTGCGTGTAACATATTTTCTGTTTCCCACCCAGGGACTACAGATGTAATTTAGCTTGGAGCTAACTCTTGTACCGCTAAGAAGCTGCACACTGTCCCTGTCAAAGAGATAAGGTGGCTGTACTAACTGTAAGGTCACTGTGACCAAAAGGTAAAAAATGATTTGAATTCAATTTAGCCGTAGTACTCGTTGTTTTTTTAACATTTAGCATCTGCATTGGACGGCGTGGACATTTAATGTCAACAGGACACACAGAAGGGGAGGAAGTGTGGGGTGGGGATCAACACATTTTCTGGGGAGACCTTGGAA
The DNA here is from genome assembly GCA_038501785.1 of Myoxocephalus aenaeus. Classification (NCBI taxonomy): domain Eukaryota; kingdom Metazoa; phylum Chordata; class Actinopteri; order Perciformes; family Cottidae; genus Myoxocephalus; species Myoxocephalus aenaeus. Next base: position 412,421 of record JBAMJR010000075.1, on the reverse strand, counting down.
AGCTCAACACCAGATGGCATTTTCATTAATGTCAATGACAAACTGCTTGTAAAAGCACTTATCAACATACCCGTAGCTATAAAGACGTAGCTTGACCTAAGTCTGAAAATTGAGGTGACCAAAGCCCAGAATTTAAATGATTTATTTGACATGAGGATGTTCATGGGGAGATAACGCCGTCCAGTCACAGATCAATAACCTAGCCTCCCTGATCAACCAAAGGATCAAAAGATCAATGCTAGTGTCCAGATGTCCAAATAATGTGGGTTTCTTTTCATTTAAAGAGATTGAGGGATCATGTCGACACACAGCTGGACAAATGACACTGTAGAAATGTGATTCACTCAAACGGCATTGCACATTATGTGGCTGTGCTCGTGTAGAAACGGAATGGAAATCAAATCATACTAGTGTTAGTCTAACACCTCCTCATTTCACAACAGAAACCCAAATAAGGAGCAGCAGGCTATTGCCTCAAAGCTTCTTACTTGCTGCTGGCTGTATTGTATGTCATTTTCAGTAAATATCTCAATATAAATCTAAAATATACAATATAAAATAGTTCTCTAGCGCAGTGGTTCTCAACCTTTTTCCCAGTACCTCCTAACCAGTACCTCCTAACCAGTACCTCCTAACCAGCGCAAAGCATTTTTGGGTTGAAAAAATATGTAATACACAGCGCTGTGCCATCAGTGTCTCATTTAATATAGAATATATACAATTCAGTTGAACATACACTTAGATTTTATTGAATATTTATTAAATAACTACTTTGAAAGAATTTTTGAATTTATCCTAATTTTAATCTCACGTATCCCCTGGAGTTCCTTCACGTACCCCCAGTGGTACACGTACCCTCATTTGAGAACCACTACTCGTGGTACTGGCATCAGCTGGGGATCCGGCCGGAGAGAGAAACACATCATTCTCTTGCTTGGTGCTTAGTTAGCGTCATCTAGTGAATTGCACAGCTGATCATGCAAGCAAGCTACAGTCACGTAACTACTTGTCAGACAAGTTGGGCTGCGCCACCCACAAATTGGACATTTAATGGGGGAAGAATGCAGTCGTGCTGCCTACTCTTTGCTTCTCACACACACAAGAAGCAGCGAGTGACAGTCAAGCTTTCGTAAAGTAGGGTATGCGTAATTGGATGCAAGGCCCCTTACATCATTAGGGCGACAGGTAACTTGCTCGTAAAAAAACAAAAAAAGAGTAACAAAGTAAGAAATGTTTGAATGTCCAGCCATCCAGCAGACAGCTCTGATAGTGGTGCTTTAAAAAGAAAAGTAAATATATATATTAGGGCTGTCAACGAATAATCGAAATTCGAATATATATTCGAATGTGAAAATTAACACCTAAACTGAAGAATTTTGTATTTACACATATATTTGAATATATGTGTTTTTAAAAAAAGGAATATTCGAACGTCATTTTTTTAGCAATTTTGACAGCCCTAATATATATATATATATATATATATATATATATATATATATATATATATATATATATTCATAATCGAATATCTGTTATAAATATTGACAGCCCAACCACAGGTCATATGATCCCTGATGATATTTACAAATAATAAAGCATTGAAAATACGGTCACAACGTGTGAATATTTTCAGGATTAAGTCCAATGCTGCTGAGGTGGGAAAAAAAAGTGTTTCACGTTCAACAAGCTCACAGACTTGAGCCAAACACACAACACAGTTCATAAGTGGAGGTGGTTCATTTCTCGCCTCTCAGTTAAGCAGCAGACCAGTGAGCCCAGTGACCAAACTGGAATCTGGGCAAACTTGGTTGCACACAGAGAAACTACTTCGAAAGCGATCATTACACACAAACTTTGTCGGAATCCAAACAGCAACATGGTCATTTTGACTCATCATAGTAGGAAAAGCACAGGTGCTACTAATGACATTAACGATGGCTTTGTTCTATTCATGCGTCCCAGACAGTGAACCAGTAAACCATACGAAGGATCCCCGGAAAACTAAAACAGCGACACAGAATTCAGTTAAAGCCTCAAACCAGCTGCTTATCTTTTCAATAACAGCACATTGTTTATATTTGGGTTTTGGACTGCTGGACAGACAAAACAGATCATCTGAAAAACTGTTGGGAAAAGCAATTTTTTTCCATATTTTTCAATAGTGATTAATGGAGAAAATAATCTGCATATCACCGGATAATGAAAATAATCTTCATTTGCAGCCCGCATTTATGTGCTTTTCGCCCCCGAAATGCCTTCGACGAAAATAGGCCTACAAGACGAGTGAAACAATAAATAAACAACAATGAAAGTTGACCTTGAATCATTGTCTGCAATCTTGGTGATGTGATGCATCTTGGTGCATTGTGCATTTAGAGACAACACGCTACATGTAGTATGTGGGCCACAGCATTCCCCCGTTTCTCCCCCACAAGTTACAGTGTGTCTGTCGGTGCCAAGCCACTGCAGAGCTCTGCACCACAGTGTGTGTGTGTGTGCGTGTGTGTGTGTGTGTGTGTGTGTGTGCGTGTGTGGGGGGGCATTAAATGAAGCAGGAGACGACAACATTGCATGCGGCAAATGTTACTGTGTGAACATGGTTTAAACAGAGGAACAGAGCTCAGGTGGATCTCTCGCAGAAACACAGGGAACACAATGATACGCATTTCTTCAGAGAACGGTATCAAGAAACACCTGGTCAAGAAATACAAAAAAATGTGATTAAAGCATAGAGCTCCTTCTGGTAATGGTCAACTAGTAGATTACGCTTGTGCAGACAGCACCAGACGGAGGAGCAGACGCAACAGCTTGCAACCTTGACGAAAGGCTTGTTTCTTTAAAGCTCAAAAGAGGTTTCCCCCACTGTAGACTAAACTGTGTAGAGCCCGCCACCAGACACAATCAATAGAACTGGGCATTTGCACGATATTAAAGACAAGCTCCCTACACAAAGTCCCCAAAAAATAAAATCATCCGTGTGCTAAGAATCAGACGCAGAATGTGAAATATCGCCGGGTTCATCAGTCTGTCACAGTCAAGGCTTTGTTTGCTTCCAGACAATAAGCCGTTGTGGGTAAGTTCCATAACTGTGTTCCAAACGCGCCGGCCGCTGTGATTGCTGATGCGCGATTATAATGGGACGTTCTGCAGGACAAGCGGAGGGTGCTGTGGAGGCCCCTTTGCAGTCTGAATGGACTCCACTATGACCGAGAACCCCTGTACCTGTTCATGTGCAGTGCTGGGAACAGGGAAACAGAACCATCTTGATTTCATGTGGACGCAATCACAGCCGTGCCTGATGACGACCATTATTGATGATCGTTGACCACCTGATCTTTCTATGAACGATAATTGACAACGTGGCTCCAGACTGACTTCTTTTTCACAATCCTCCCACAAATGTCCTGATAAATAACTATAACCATCCCGAAGTCAGTGAAAAGGGTAAACGGATTATCCTCTATAGTGGTTGTTTCAATAAACACACATAATTTGAATGATGAGGAAATAAAAAATCTTGACATTAGTAATTGAATTATAAGCTGCTTTAGAGCGAGTGTCAGAAAGTTAAACAGGTCATCAGTCCCTTTTCTAATATATTGTTTATAGTGCTGTTAAAACATATCCTTCAAACAACTTTAGTTATTCAAGTTTCTCTGCAAATACACAATTTGACAAGATTACAGTGTATTTACTTTTTTTCCTCCCTAACACACCATAATGCAACCTTTGTTAACATTAGCTGTTTCGCTCTGTGCTGTCAGCAGACAAGACGCTCACTGAGATTACTCTGAGAGGTATGCATGCAAATTAATTACAATATAATAAATCTCTGTTAGTTGTTCCAACTGTTTTAAAAGGTTGCTCCTCCACGTCTCATTTTGGATTTGCAGTTGTGACAAATTATGAGCTCCATGTCTTCTTCACTCCACGACACGTTGCCGTGTCGCTGTAAACTGATGTAAAACTACCATGCAGCGGCATACATGTCTAAATGTGCCCGGCAATATGAAACTGATTGGCTGGTCACCGGTCATGGCCGATCAGCTGAAATCCACCTGGTTTCGATCGGCAGCCAATCAATTGGGGCATCTCTACTCAAAAGTCAAGTTTGTAAGTATATAATCAAGAAAATGTAGGCCTACGTGTATTGCACTATGAAGCCAAATGGGCTCTTTATTATATATGACATTAGATTATTAATGTTGAGTAACATAGTTACAATATCCAGTGTTATGTTGGTCATACTATAAAACTATTTATTGTCTATGTATAGTGAATAATATAGAATATAAGGAACTTATTTTAAATCACATACAGAATTGATGTAATTCCTCCTTGTAGTCATTATTTCTACTGGTTTGTTGTTGTATGAAGAGGGGGTGGGGACATGTGGACCTCCCAGTAAACTTCTCACAAGCAAGTGAAGTTTGCAATTACAAAGAATGCATCCAACATGTCAAGATGCAAAGCAGCCATATGAAGTGTGGTTTTAGTCACCCAACTTTACATGGGCCCTTCCTGGGTTGGCTATTTGGATGATCTTAAACTTTCCAACATAAAAATAAATAAATAAATAAGAAACGCTTTGCCTTAAGCACTAACTAAGCCGACTGTTTCATAAGCAAAAGCCCTGCCTTTGTCTGGAGGAATCCTTTTACCAGTTTCATTGAATTCATCGCTGTTACATCCACACAACAAGTGTATGAAACAGAAGTATCATAGTGCCCCGCAGGGCTCACGTTTCATGGAACAATATGAAGTTGGACGCCGAGGAAAGCGTCCAACTTCTTCTAATGGGAGTAGTTCTGAATCATTAGACAAACTCTTGAAGGCAAACACACAGTGAGACGATGGCCATGAGCAACATGGTGACTGGCTGCAGCTGCAATAATGCTTCTAGACTTAATCCACGCATTTGTAGGCCAGTAAGCACTCAGAGGGCGGGCCAGCTTAAAGGGTAGTAGTGGAAGCCGATGAAATTCGGTTTGATGTGGTATTTACACAACAACCCTAAACTTTAATGAGTTGAAATCAACTCTGTAAACGAGACAGCGCGTGTATGGCGAGAAGTGCAAGACTGATTAGCTCACCAGATCTATTGGAAATGGAATAACAATACTTCTACCAAGCACAGAAACAACCACTGAAACCCTCGCGGCTTCCTGGTGGTTGTGACCGCCACTAACAGTTACATCATATTCATTAAACCATTCCTCAATAATTGGTCAAGCGTTCACCTGAAACAAAGATGTAGTTATGCCCTCACGGTCTTTAAGAGGACAATTTTCTATCACATTAGTGTCCTCACAATTTATGACACGTCTAATAAGTATGCGACCGCCAGTGGTGTGGGGGATGTACGTGAAACGTCAATTAAAGCCAACTAACGTTACATAACAGGAACATTTGGAGACCAAAGCCGATAGGTTGCTATTGCTACAAGCCAACGTTAGCTCGGACGCCTTAGCTGCAGTATTTTGGCCTAATTTCCGGTCGGCTGTTTAAACGAACTCCCTGAGCTGTCCCTCTTCTTCTTTTTTTAACCCAGTCAGTATTGTAAACCTTTGCGCTATAACACAAACATTAACGTTACACTGAACAACCATTTTATAATCCGAGATCGTGTTTGGAATATAAAAAGCAGCGTTGCTTACCGAGCGTTTGTTACGCCTTTTTTTTTATTCGGCTCGTTAACCAGCTAACCGCTAGCTAGTAACCACCAATATATTGTGCCGTTTACTGCTTTAACGTTAGCGTTACTTCTAGAAGAAGAGATAGAACATGTTCACACCACGTACATCGACAATACATTTGAAGTGAAATGTGGCTGTTAAACAGCCCCGAGGGGGTTGTTTTCTAGCCGGCACAATGTTACAGACTGCCTGCTTGCTTTGCTAACTATGTCCTCTTCGATTAGCTAGCCTGCCAAGCTAACTGGCTGAGCTAACCTTAGCGGATGCTGTTGTCGAATGAGCTATTTAATTCGAAAGTCACAACCCATGTATAACAGTTGCGGAGCACAGATGATGTTGACAGCATTAGATATGAAATTTAACCACAGTTACAGCTCAATATTCATAAAAAACAATATTTTTTCCGTACCGTATCCTCTATTTGTGTCTTTACGCCGGGCGTTGGCAGCTCCGCGCTAGGGGCTTCCCAGTCAACAGAACAGGGACACGTTGCGTGCGTAGTGCTGTACTACGTAATTACGTTTATCGATTTTAGGACAACAGGGCGGCTTTTCAATAGCAACGCCAGAAACACTAAACTAAGCAAGCACCTAAACTGGATTAACCGGTAGTCCAAGAGAATAATAAAGGTAATTTGTGGTAGTTATTTAAAAATACATAAAAAAAATCACGAACTTACGCTAGATTGTGCAGTTTGGATAGTTTTTGATGTGACGAAGTTACAAGTGTTACCCTCACTCTGACTTGTCTCCATATTTATCAGAAGAATGATCTGTCATTTCAAGCGAGGCAAAAGTAACACACCCCAAGGCACAATATGATTTTTTTTGCACCACTCTATTGGTCCCATTCTGCTTTCATGTTTAACGCAGCAAACATCTTTTAAGCCTTTTTTTTTTTCACAACGTGCCAAAGAGTATTCTACTTGTCACCTACATTTATTAACAAATAGTCACATTATAGGAGACGGTCCAACTAAAAAAAAAAAAAAACACAACCAGTCTCATCTATTGCTTATTTGGAGCTGTAGGAGCTTGACCTACATAAGCAATAATGCCGTCTGCCACTAGATGGCACAGTAGCCCAATGACCCAAATGCTCTGCAAACAATTGTGGCATTATAAACATTTAGTGGAATAAGTCAAAAATACAAACGGCTGTAAGAAAAGAAAAGAAAGATTTATTCTCAAAACCAAGTGTTAGAAAGAATCAATTACAATAGTCATGTTGTATAAACAAACATACTCAACACCAATTTGCAAAAACAAAAAACAGAAAGTTAACATTTCTTTCCAAGAAAGGTAAGATTTTGTAGGCGTCGCAGCTGTCCTAGGTGGTGGTGGTCACCACACTCTGCAACAAAGTGATGTTGTCTCCTTTCAACATGAGTCTTCCTGGGAGACACAAGAGGAAGAAACAAAAATGGAGGCGGATCAGAAGAGCGAGATGATGGAAAGAGATACAAAGTGACACTTTTTGCAGCAAACATTTTGACGTGTCATAACAGGAATCGCACAGGTGAAACTGATTTCAGGGACTAACTCTCCTAAATGGACTGCAGATGTTTAATGTTGGAAATTACAACTGCTTTCCCTGCTATGACCCAACATTTGTGCAGCATCATACTAGCGGACGGTGATACAAAATCAATGCTAAACGCAGAGACAAAGCTACAAAACTATCAAAAATGCATTCATTACCCAGCGGCTTCCTGTTCTTGGTCTTCATGTGGACCTCCTCGGCATCATCTAGAACCAGGTTCATGTACTCATCAAAACCCTGAGAGACGGAACAGTCAGCCACAAATTAGTTTCAGTGCATCAACATTTTCACATTCTCATCCTAAATCCCTATTTGTCCATGAGGCTGGCTCTCAGGCTCAACTGCATAAATTCATCATAAATTGCTCAGTTCAACTTTATGAATGCCACCGGTTCACGTTTATAAGATTTGAACATAAGCATTATGTATATAATTCTGCTCAGTTTGTGGGAAGGTCTCAATCATAAACATTAACCTCAGGAGCAAAAACAGGAACTGCACATCAGTCCTTTAACAAAACACCCAGCATGTTGTGGTATAAAGTCAGTGTAAAGGCGCTTGTGCCGATTAAAAAAAAAATATATATAATTGTAGAAGTATGTTCAATCTGTCCCGCTGCAATACTAATGTGGTGCATACAGTAATCCAATATATATTATTTTGAATTTGTGCATTTCTGCATAATGAGCACCTTCATTTTTGATAATTTAAGTATATTGTGCTTTTAATAACTTTGGTACATTTACACAAATAGGATTGTTGAATGCAGGAACTTTACACAGTGGTATTACTATTTAAAGTTTGAGTACTACTTCAACTGAGTCGGGCGAGCCAGAAACAACCTACTACCAGAAAAATAAGCGGCGCCCGTTGTGTACAGCGAGGGCCGATGTTTGTTTGAACGGTTGGAACCAGGTCACCATCTACATGCAACCTATTGCCAAAGGACAGTGTGTTTTAGTAGCTACACAAAGTAACTTATGGACTCATGTCTTATTCTGATCAATGGTTGTTTTTCTTGTGTTTTAGCATCTTGATGAACTTCTCCGAAAATTACTTTGTGAGATTGCGTTTCCTGAACAGATGCGAGGTCCCGGGACAGAGGATATTGTATGTGTTGTAAGCCCCGAGGCAAATTTGTGATTTTGGGCTATTCAAAATGAATTGAATTGTTCGTTATATGTGAACGTAGACGCGGTCTCAGAATATCCTCAAGGCCATCCGGTGTATTCGTCAGCCATACGTTAATGACTTAACTGTGGGTATTAAGTTCTCCTATGCGTTGTACTCTAGTTCAATAAAATAGGAAAGAGCTAAACAAATATATGTACACACATATATATAAAACTTACAATAATGCAGCCCTCTATCCGCATGTTCACCTGTTCATACAACCAGACCTGGATTCGTGAGCGCTGGGAAAGAGAACGAGAGATGAGCGTTCCAGTTCAACCTTACATCATACAAAACAAATCAGAATAAAATGAGGGGGGTTAACTAAATACTTACATTCTGTAGATACCTGAAAATTAGGTTCTGATACATGGAGTCAAGGAAATGCACGGTTCAAGAGCAAACAAACACACACAAACTAAACATGTTCCACCATAAAGGGTTATTGCACAGGCTACTGAACATGTTGCCAAATAGCTTTTCACACTTCTCCACGCTTAAGCACGTTCAACATTAGGGGAAAAAAACTATGTAAACACTCAATGCATCAACGGATAACTTACGGACTGCACTTTACCTTTAAAAAAAAAAGTAGTTATTCATTAGATATAGAACCAGACATCCTAGCAACAATGACTCTGCGTGTCATAAAGCCACATAGTACCGGACTTGTTGAACGCAGTTCGGCGTGCCACGGCTATATCAACACATTGCTTCTTTTCGTATTTTAAAACGAGGACACGTGGTTTCAATAAGTCGTTATCTAACCCAACAGCGCGGCTCAAACACGGGGAATGAATGACTAGCTAGCGAGCTAACGACAACGGTTAGCCTAGCTGCTAAGTTATTGTAGCAAGCAACTCGACCACGCAGTGACATATGAAAGGATACAATGGGCTGCACCATAACCTTCTGGACCTTCTGTCCTTGTCCTCTGTACGCCATTTCTTCCAAGAAAATACCAGCAGTAGGTATTTGGTTTAAAAATTGCACCTTTTTTATTAGAGTGCACGTCAACGAAACGCTCACGTTGTGAGGTTGCTTTAGCTTTAATGGCGGGTTTTCTTCCGCGTGCTGGTGCCGGTTATAATCAAGATGGCGCATTGATTTGTAACAGCGCCCCTGCGGGCGGGAGGTCATCACTGCATCCACTTGTTGCTCCACAGACAGGTATTTACACGCGCGAACGTGTATTTTACACGCGCGAACGGGTATTTTCCGTGTGCACGCGCATACATTTGACTTTGGAAAGCTATTGACAAAAAATGGCGAACATAATCTATTCACAACTGATGATATATACTGATGAGCTATATATACACTGCCGGTCAAAAGTTTGAGGTCACCCACCACAAAAGCTTGATCCACTACAGGATGCCTGACAGGACTGCTCTGTATTTGTCATGTATTTGTCATGTTTCAAGGTTGTAGAAAGTCCTCCTCAGAAATATATGTTAATTTGTGTATGAAAGGGTTTGTAAAAAGAAGTTGTGTTTTGTACATGGAGAACAAAATGCTGTACAACGGTTCGACCGGACGGAGTGCGGAAAGAGTGCAGAAAGAGAACAGTTGAATAAGAATAGAAGGAATCACCAGCTATTGGCATCAAAACGTGTGAATTTAAAAATGAATAAGTTCCTGTTTCTGTGTCAAGTGCACAAATATGCCTGTAAAACGATGGAATAATAACAAGTGTTAATATCAATACATACATTTCATGTATGTATGTAAAAGTATGTACTATGACAAATAAAGCTTCTTCTTCTTCTTCTTCTTCTTCTTCTATTAACAGATATTCTTAAAATATCACAATAGAAATAGAAGGTTAGTAAATAGGATTAGCAAGCAGTATTGGATCAATGAATATCAGATGGATGAAATATGAACAAACAAATCACAATGTAAAACTATTCAATCCCACCACTGAGTAGACTGCAGAGGGCCCAAAACATTTAGAGCCCAAATACACCGTTGTGTTTCAAGAATGAGCTAGGGTCATTGATGCAAATTAAAAAGGGTATTTGGGGGGAAATATTTGCAACAGTATTCTCCTCTGGTATGTAACACTGTGGGGACTTTGACTAAACACAAGTTTTATTCAAGTAATTCTTCTTCTTCTTCTTCTTCTTCTTCTTCTTCTTCTTCTTCTTCTTCTTCTTCTTCTTTTGGGGCCAAAAATATTACAAATGTCAATAATACATTTAGTGTCTGAATTATACTCCTTTTGTCTCTAAAATAGTCACCATTGAAGGAAAGAAAAAACCTCAACATACCAGGTGACCCAATAACTTTTGACCAGCAGTGTATATATATGTTTTATTATTTGTATTTTTTTGTCATTTACATGATTAAAAAAGTAGTGAGAGCAGCCACTTGCTCGCTGTCATGGCACGTTGCACTGCCTGGTATAGCTATGTGCTACATGCAGAAAAGCTCCAGAATCCACCATCAAAGTGAAGCTCGCCGTTTGACACAAAACCAGAGTCAACTTCTCTTTGCTGCATTCATGATGTCCAATGTCTTTATCCATACGCTCGTTTAAGCTGATCTGCACATGTTCATTTGAGGATAACACGTTTTGTCGGCAGGAGGGCAGAAATGTCAAAATATATCATCAACATATAACATTCACTTAACAAAAAACTTAACAATCAATGTGAAAAATGCTCATCACATTCAACAGGTTTGCATGCAAGGTGCTTCCGATGCACACCACTGGCACAAGTCATTATTAACCGTATACCTACATGTCACATTATTATTCAGCTTTTAATACGTACACAATTTCCTTGTTTTCTTTTGCTTGTTAGTCGGAAGCCATGGCCAGGTTAACCCACCAGGTGGCCCCATGGGAGAGCAGAAACAAAACAACAGTTCCAGCTCCCTCTCATCCACCAATGCTTCCACCACCAATGAACAGCATTGTTCCCCCAGTGCTTGAACTTGAATTTACATTAATACGCTCTCCTGTAGCTGAATGGGAGCAAATCCTCGCGGCCAAGTTCCAAAATCAAACGAAAAGCTTTAAACCAGAAGAGTGGATGCCGTTACAGCGGCTCGTTATTGGCAATGGTTTTGGAACGACACTGCTGTAATGTTGAGCGGTTCACATTCTTTAATGTGTTTGTGATTTTTAACCTCTGGTGAGCTGTAATGAGCAGGGACTCTTAACACCACGGAAACTATGGGGTTAGTTCAGTCTCTTTAATGGCAAATGCGCACAGAAAGATTCACAAATGCGCACAGAACAATTCACAAATATATTCAATTCACAAATGCACACAGAACATGAGTGCAGCTCCCCCCTCCCCTACCCACGAGGGCGGTGCCAGCGTACAGTTACGGAATTAGCGGAGCTCATCAGTCAAACAATGGCGCTGGTACACACAACTGAAAGTTGACGTTCTCTAAATACTACAGTTGTTGAGTCACAACATGACATTTTAGGATGTTTTCAGGCGAGAAGTTAGTTGTTTAAGCATCAAATCTGCGGTCCGTTCATCTAGAAGCCGCCGACTTAAAAAGATACGCCGACGGTTTGAGTTCCTGGTCGCGGGACCATGAGCCCCGTCTGCACCGGGCCGTCAGCGTTCTGTTGCCCGCCGAGATCAGCCTGATCCCGGCAGGACTTTTTGAAATGATCCGCTGGCTCCGATTTCTCCGTAGCGGTTAAACATGAGATATAATTCTGTTTTGAGGGTCTAACGAACAATCTTTATTAGTTTATTATTTATTCACAGTAACGTTACATCAGTTTGACGGAGGGAAAGGTTAAGATTCATAACTTAAGATTTTAATTTAACTTTTACTTTGAACTACAGCGGTGTCTTTTGACGTTTGACCGAATTGATTGCAATTATATGTGTATCTATATAAATATAATATTAAGTATTTATATCAAATGCATTAAAAAATACATATGAATTAATTGTGAATTACAATTAATTATTACATATTCATAATATATTACATATAATATATATATATATATATATATATATATATATATATATATATTCAAAATAAAAAATACATATTAATTAATTGATAAAGCAGGATATGCTCCAAGGAGGTCAATTACAGTAAAAATAAATAAAATGTTTAACCGCTACGGAGAAATCTGAGCCAGCGGATCATTTAAAAAAGTCCTGCCGGGATCAGGCTGCTCTCGGCCCGGTGCCGGCGGGACTCAGCTGTCCCACGAGCCGGACATTGATATAAATCATTGGAATGTATTTGTAAACCCTTCTGTGTGCATTTGTAAATCGAATATATTTGTGAATTGTTCTGTGCGCATTTGTGAATCTTTCTGTGTGCATTTGTGAATTGAATATATTTTTGAATTGTTCTGTGCTCATTTGCCATTAAAGAGACTGAACTAACCCCATAGCTTTTCAAACATTCCGCTCCAATCTTTGCAAGTTCCAGAAGTCAATTTCCAGACTTGCAGTTTTCGCAAAAACATGACTTTTCAAGTGTGAAAAGGTTTCCCAGTCGCTCATCTTAACTTTTTTTCTTCTTCTCGGATGGCACGACTGACAAAGCGTGAGCCGAGAGGACGGACGGACAACTGATTCCGCTCAGCCCCTCCCTCCCGTGTGAATATGGTCTTCAAATTAGAGGAGAGGAACTCAGATGTCATACATTCGGATTGAACGGCTTTTAAAGCAAAATGCTTAATGGTTTCCTTCACTTTCAACGTCATTTGTTATTGTTGCAATGCAACGTCACAATTTAATTAGGTATTCAGTTGCTTTAAATTAAGGTTCCAATCCGTGTGGCCATTCGTCGCTTCCAAACCACTGAAAAGCTTGTGAGCAGGTCACAAGCTGACCTCGACCTCTGACCTCTCTATACACCATGCTGAGAAGTCCTCCTTTAAGGTATACATGCTTTTTACTTCTTTAAAAAAAGTTTTTATCCATAATATTGATATGGGACATGTATAATATAAATAGGGATTAATAAATTGGAGTGCAACGCTATGGACAGGAGCAGAAAATGTAAAACAAAAGGAAAATCTGCAAAGACACTTTGCAGTGTGTGTACATCAAAGAGTGACTGCAAACGAAAAATCCACGACAGCGTCCTGCTTGTTGTTTTGCATATCTGATGAATGCAATAAAAAAAAGGTTCCAACTTTCTGTTTCTCAATTCTACATGTTGCGTCAGATAAGAAATGACTCATGTAAGTAGGTTTTAATTGACTAGGGGTGTGATAAAAAGTAGTCAGTTTGCAAAGAGGAACACAAATGATCATTAAGAAAAATCTATATTTATATCTATATAAAAAAAAAAAATTGTAATATAAAAATGTACTTTTGTTTATCTCCAAAATGGCACATGTAGTTGACGCCTCTAGAGGGCGCTGCGTCACATATTAAAGGCTCCAGCAGGCACAGGAACCAGCGTTCTGACAGAACGTCTGAAGTTGAACTGCAGCGTCTCCAGAAGATAAATTGAATAATCGGCGTTCGCTCCCAATCTCGTCTCCTACACGTTGGTCACTCATATTTAAGATTAAGCTTCGAGAAACCACCTCTCTCTTCATCTTTAATCTCAGAAATTCCGCTCCTCTTTAATCCCCCCGCTCTCGTGCCAAGAAGAAGAATGCCTTGAAGTCTGGTTGCCAGACACTTCACAACAATCAGCCTGCATCCAACCATAATTGGCCAAGGTATTCCCTCTTGATATTTATAGAGGGCATTATATAAAGCTGGATTGGCAATTTCTCTGTTGTGCACAATATACCTGTAACATGATGAGCCGAGGGTGGGAGGCAGCCTTGAGTGTGCAGTTAACAATAGTATTAATAACACACAACATAGCCCCCGCCCTGCCCAGAGGAGAAAGTGTCACAGAAATTAGCAGCCGAGGACAGACGAGAGTCCGCATGTGGGGAGGGAAAGAGAAGACGCAAGGAGCCTCGGTGGCGCAGGCCGAGGTGTCGCCTTTCGTGGGGTGGGGGTGGGGGGCAGGGACCCCAGGGCCGGCCGGTGGCGTGCGTCGCTCATCGGGCATCGTTGTCAAGTGCCACATGCTTGTCTTTGCGCTTTGGGGGGCAGGGGTGGGGGGGGGGGGGGGAACAGGAATTGACCCGCCGACTCAATGCCACGCGCCTGCTCACATTCTCAAGGAGTCCAGATGACAATGTTAACACGCACACACACACACACAGGCACACACACACAGGCACGTACACGCACACGCACGCACGCACACACACACACACACACACACACACAGGCACGTACACGCACACACACACACACACACACACACACACACACACACACACACACACACACACACACACACAGGCACACAGTCACACACACACGCACACACACAGGTGTCACGCTGTCGAGGCCTTAGTCTCAGATCATATGGGCATCTTCTGCTATCAGGAAAGGGACACTGGTCATCATGATATCATTGAGAAGGATGAAACGAGTTAAAAAGACTCTGTAAGACACTGCTGGAATATCCTATAAATAGGAAACGTTGCACGCACACCCAAACAGGATACTCTGCCACTACTTGCCATGTGTGTGTGTGTGTTGTTAAAAAAAAAAACTTTCCTCAATTTCCACGCCTGTCTTTTCCTACCCCTCTCTTCCCTCGTCCGACCCGGCCTTAACGGAATTGCCCTGGTTAGATCAACCTCCTCTCGACATCACTTCCTGTTCCTGTTAGTGGTGATTGTTCTGAAGGGGAAGGGAAGGATAAGGCTTTGTTTCCCGATCTGCCTCACCTGCCAGACCCCCACCTGGCTTGACCCCTGCAGGCCCGTGGCAGAGCCAGCCAGACGACCCGCTGGCTGGCTGTTTCCTGCCTCGCTGACTGACAGGATATTCGTAGCGTGCTCTGAACACAGTTTGAGTTAGACTGCTAGGCTGAGCCAGTGTCGGCCTTTTTCTTTTGCAGTTTAATTACATTTTTTCATTACATTTTTTTCCGTATTATTAGAATACAATTCTTGAGGCTACGTATTTATACTTTTGGGAAGGAGAGGTTGCATGGAAAGCTACAATGTGCACCGTCTTTGCCTTACAGAAAGAGGAATGTTGTTACCTTATGGTGCGTTCCATTTGAACTGCAAAGTCGAAATTTGCACATTCCGAGTCGGAAGTTTCAACCATAGACTAAATAAGAAGTGGACGTAGTCATGGTGACGTCACCCATTGTTTTGTAGAATGCCGGACTTGAGTTTGGCAATTTGCCATTGCTAACTTGGATTACGGCCGTCCCCATTTAGTTTCTTTTAGCAGCCAAGTGACCATATTTAGAATGCGCAGGAATGACGTAGAGACTTCGTATACGGCTCTGTTAGAGGCAGCGACCTGTCAATCACAGTAAGCCCGCCCTAAAGCATTTATGTCCCATATTTGACTCTAAATGGACCATCATTTAACGTCGCGCTGTATTGAAGAAGACTTTAAACTAGAGTAGGGCTGCAACAACGAATCGATAAAATCGATAAAAATCGATTATCAAAAGTCTTGGCAACGAATTTCATTATCGATTCGTTGTGTCGCGCGATTATTACGCCAGTCAATAAGTAGCGGAGAAAAAAAAAAAAGAGCGGAACAACTGACCGCCAGCGTTTCTGAGATTGGAGTGAGACACGAGAAAAGGCGAGGTCGTCATCTTCGCAAAGATAGAACATCTTTGTTGTGTCGAGTCTTGGCCAATCAGTGTTAAGATGTCTACAGCGGCTTCATTTCCCTCAAACTTGTTTTTAATGGAAGCTAGTCAGCTTGCTATCACGTTAGCTAACGTGTTTGGGTTGTGTATTGTCGTTAAAGTTCCTTTATGTTCCGTTACAGTTCAGTCTTGCTTGTGAAAACCGTAACGTGATGAAACATGCCGTAACCCCCGGTCTGGTTCAGTTCACCAGTCACTCGTTAACGTTAAACCGGCACACCGGCGGATCTGGCTGCAGGTTTTTTTTTTTTTTACTCAAAGTAGATTGAATCAAATCACGTAGTTGGGCTTAGCCAACAACGTGACGTCGTGGTCATAAGAGGCCCAGAATGAAATAGTTTAAGGAAGAGGACGCTCTATATGCAGCATTACAGCTTCCCACTGTCCAGTGTTTCATACATATTGATAAAGCAGGGTATGTAAATGCAGCCTCTGCTCCAAGGAGATCAATTACAGTGAAAAGGGCTCACATTTGGCAGATGTAAAGCATACATGTGTATGTTTTTAGTGTTAGTTCATTTTATTTTTTATTTTTTTAATTAACAGTTCAGATGTTCAAGAAGCAACCTGTTTGTGCTTTCTGAAGATGTTTTGCACTGTCACTTCTGTTTGGGAATAAAGGGTTGGAAATTAATGCTTTTTAGATTATTATTTGTTATCCGATTCATCGATTAATCGAAAAAATTATCAACCGATTAATCGATTATTAAAATAATCGTTAGTTGCAGCCCTAAACTAGAGATTGAGACATAAACTCATGTTTACTGAGGTAATAAATTAAGTGAGAAGTAGAGTCATTTTAAGTACATTACTGTACTTAAAATGACTCTACTTCTCACTTAATTTTAGCATGGAAAGCTAAAATAATCCACGACAAAATGTCCCCCGCCCCCCTGATATCTAATTCACAACACAATGTAATTCTATGGGAACTTCATTTTTGAAGAGACAGGGCTGCTGTACATGTGCAAGCTTTGAAAACTAAAACAATTTGCAGTCTCACTTTAAACAAAGTGAATGTTTAAATCTATTGACAGCTCTTATACCATTTTTTTTTTTAAAGCAGCAGCGTTTGCATATCTTTATCACAACACACCTTTTGGCCTCCCGATGTGTTGAGATGGACAAACTGTTAAAGCCAAAGACTCTGCGTGTGGGGGTTTTGTGAGTATAGCAGCGGCGGCATGTGAACCGCCTCCCTATTCATGCTCTGTGTGACGCACAGGTCGGCATTTTGTGGCGCTGCTCCCCCCCAGTCAATGGTATCGCTCACGGACGTGATAGCAGTCAGTAAGAACAAGCATGATTACTGAAATTTATATTCCCTTCATTCAAAGTAGACAATCAAAAAGGCTCTACCCTGGGAAGCAATTATAGAAACATGTGTGATCGTGTTTTTGTTTTTATTTTCTGTGTCCAAACTTGACCAAATATGCAGTTTTCCGATGTGAGTCATGACCTAATTATTTATTATGTTCCACTTCAATGTACTGCCTTTATAGATGTAAAAACCAGGTTATGGTTTGTGGCGTGTCGCCTCACACCAAACACCCATGTTTGCATGTATATATATATATCTATACAAGTACGGGTCCATTATATTTACTGTTTTTACTCAAAATGACCTAAAATCCCCATTTTGGGTATTTTCACGTTTTTATTTCATTTGATTTACTACGACTGGGGAAAAAGAAGACAAAAGAATAACAGTCATCAGGTGGCTGTGCTTGTCGGGAACAAAAGCGGATAAAAGGTGAGATCCTTTGTGGCCTAAGGTGGAGAAAAGTCTGACAGCTGCTGAGAATGTTACAAAGTTCTTTGTGTAAATTAAAGACATGTGACTAATTCAAATTCATCTAACCAGCATGATCTTCTCCATGAATGCAAAGGTCCACTGTGATGTTCAGTGTCGCTTTGGTCATGCTGCTTCACGCAATGGCTGCTACAGTTGGTAACTTTTATGAAGAAAAAAAACATATATTTGCTCAGACTATCACTATTTCCTCACAGTCGTACATAAGAGAAATACTCTGAAAACATCTGGTTCCTCTGCCTCCTTTTGGACAAGAGTCCACCAGATCTGAAGGAAAACGACCAATCGGAGTCGAGGAGTCTCTGACGCAGCTGTCAATCACGGCTGTGTGAAGCTTGGGTGCTAATCAAAGGATGTGTTACTGTATGAATTTGTTCCTCGCTGCCCATAGACTGTGTATAAGAAGTGGACGTAGTCATTGTGGCGTCCCCCATTGGTTTTATGGATCGCTGTTTGGAATACATGAGTTTTGCGATTTCGCCGTCGCCATTTTGAAATACGGCCGTCGCCATGTTTTTTTGTTGTTGCAACCAATGAATGGAGTGACCATATTTGGAATGCGAAGGAGTGATGTAGAGAGGCCGTGTACTGTTCTGGCAATCACAGTAAGCCCTGCCCTAAAGCATGCTCTGATTTATGGTCTATTTGACTTTAAATGGGTCATAATTTACTAAATGAACATCATGCTGTGTTGAAGAAGACTTGAAACCAGAGATTGAGACCACAAAGTCATGTTTACAATGTTTACTGAGGTAATAAATCAAGAGAGAAGTAGAGTCATTTTCTCATAGACTTCTATACAATCTGACTTCTCTTTGCAACCGGAGAAGTCGCCCCCTGCTGGTCAGGAGAGAAAATGCAAGGTTTAAGACTTCCGCATCAGCTTTACGCAGCAGAACCAGAGTTTGCCGCCCGTCTAGTTTGACAGTTTTTAATTCACTAGCAGTGATTGACAGCTGCTGTTCGACGCTGTGATTGGCACATGGAATCTTGCATGTGCCATTAGGGACGATAAACGGAGGCAGAGGAACCAGTTTTTTCCACAGAGCATCTGTCTCATGTACTGCCAGGATATAGTGATAATTTGAGTAAATACAAGTAGTTTTTCTTTAAAGCAGCTTTAAGGGGAATCCACACAACTATACATCCATATCTTGTGCGGCTGGGTTATCAAACCTTTTGTTTTTGGGTGGTGAATGAGTCCGTTTATAACTTCAGCGTGCCTGAATATGTTTGACCTCTGACCTTTGTTTCTTCAATGAGTAATGCCAGAATCAGTGACAATCAATAAATGACATCTAGTGGGGGATTGCCAGATTGGTCACATAAGCCACGGCAGGCCCTCGGCACAGAAGAAAGAGGAAGAAGAAGAAAAATAAATTGTTTCCAACTTGTTCACACTTTCTCTGTTAAACAATTCATTCAATAGCCAGTGCCTCGGACTCGCTCATGTGGTTCTTATCTTGTTTTAACAGCACCGTCGAGATGCACAATACATTTATTTTCCCTCCAATTAACACGGTGAATAATACGCAGGTCCGATAAGGGCTTTTTGTTCCAAACAGTGTTTGTGAAACCGAGGAAATGTGGAGGCATTTTTCATTGTGAGGCTGTTTGGCTGCAACACTCGGGATCTGACGAACATGTGGGCCAGAGCTGCTCGTGAAGTGGCAGGGGTCAGTGGGCAGAGGCACCGTGGCGGTGAGGGGGGAAGAGGAGGAGGACGAGAGCTTCATCGATATCAATATTTTTTACCCTTTATTTGACCAGGAATATTTCCCATTGTGATTTCCAAATCTCGAAGGAGTCCTGTCCAAGACTGCGACATAAAAAGTTTCACATAACAGAACAAAATAACAAGCAAAAAAAATAAACCATCCAACAATGAATTAGCAGTGTTCAATAACAGGACACTTAATCCAGTTTTTATAATCTTTCTACTATTAATCAATGTAATGTGATAAATATCTGAACATTCAGTGCACCGTCGCTGCATCCTGGGTTGAATTAGCGACACCCAAGATGATTGTGATTGGTTTAAAGAAATATAAACAAACCAGAGTGTTTACCAGAATGCTAGCATGCGTAGCCAGACAGGGCCCCGCAACTTTTTACTGATTAGGTCAAATATCAACTTTGGCTAACAATGAACATAGTGGAACATCTAGCAACTAAAGAGCCGCCTTTCAGCTCATTATTTAGTTGTTGATTTTTCGGCCTGTAACTCTGCCGTTAAACCTTGTCAACCCGGTTTCCAGCAGCAGCAGGCAGCTGTCTCCAGTGACGACTCTCTGGTATGCTGTGCGCTACGTACCTGTCCAGTACCAAATGACAGACAGACAAAGTTAGGGACTTGCTGGTGAATGTAGCACTGCCTTTAGCAGCGGAAGAGACATATGTCTTTCTCAGCAGTTGGTGGAGACCAAAAACCGAGATAAAAGGAGAGTGAAAATTGGACTTACATTCATCGACAGAAACTCGACTCCAAAAGGGCCGTTGCCCTTAATCTACTTAATGTGTATGCAATGGTTTGCTAGTATGCGTTGGCTCGAGTCAGTGTTGTGTCTTCAGCCCGTTCCACTGCCCCCTAGTGGCCAAACCATCAATCAATTAATGCAGCTTTAAGTAAAAATATCAAACATGTTCTACTGCTTCTCAACTATGATAATTTGTTTGGTGTTCTTGATTTCATACCATTTGAAATGATATACTGTGTTTTTATTAATCCATTTTGACCAAGGATTGGCAGCAAGCACATAAGTAAATAGGGTAATTTAAAGAAAACAGTCTCAGGAGTCTCAACATACTTTACAAACAAAAAAAAGAAAAAGAATCAAAGCAATTTTATCACATCCCTTCAGGCATTATATTCTTGTTAAAACCTTGTGTTTTGTTGTTGTTCTCAGTGTCTCCAGATCACAGCGTAGAAGCCGGAGAGTAAAAATAAATGAGAATGCATCAACTTGGTCCAAATACTTAGGGAGATAGTTAAGAGATCCATATCACAGTTTATACCAAAGTACTTTCACTTTGTAAACTGTAAAGGCTTCTGTGTTTTCACAGGGGATGGGAACTTTTGGCCCTACTGCATTATTCCACAGAATTTCTATTTCCTGCAAGTCGATCCTCAACGCAGTTTGCATTATGAGAAAGTGGCCTCTTACCTTTTGGGGAATTCCACCATGAAACCTTTAGTTTGAAATAATTCTGTTGTCTTTATGATTGTGACTGTGAGCATAGCCTGGGCTAACTAAAAATGACATTCCCCATACAGCGAAACTGTATTGTCAACTGCATTTTAAGGGATAATATTTTCTCCCGGATGACGTCCATTTTTGACGAATCACAAATGCATTTTATCACAACACAGGACTTTCACCCAGGAGACCTCTGTTCGTGTCCCCTGTGAAACCAAAAGTAACATACTTATTTTTCCACAAACCATGTTGTTTTACTAAAACCTTACGAAGTAGTTTTGTTGACTAAACCTTAGCCTAATTGCAAAAGCAGTTCTGAAACGGCAAAAGCCCCACCAGCGAGTTGACATACACGGAAGTATAAATGGTTTATCTGAAGCTTACTTTTGGTTCAGAAAAAGAACAATGCCGTTCCCATGCCAAACATGTTGTTCTTTATTCTAGAAACATTACATTTTTTCTTTCCTCTTTTTTACTCTATTACCAGTAGCTAGTTTTGGATGTAAGTACTGGTAAGGTATCTTCGGCAGAACTAAAGAAAATCCAGCCACTATACTGATAACTCATATTGTATGAGTAAGAATGTTTTGACTTCCCTGTTGCATATATTAGGGTAGCAAGATTTTTTTTTGCTGCACCGTCTCTAAGGACTATTATTGTATTATAATTATTAATTAAAGATAGTTTCCCTATTCAAACAAATTATGTTTCATGCTGACTCACTATGAGCTCTGTATGATGTTGGTTTCCCCCAGACTTGCTAAATTAGCTAAATAAAGTTTTATTTTTGTGTGATCTTGAGTTTTGTGAATGAAAAAAACAACACATCCCGTTCTTGACTGAGTAATGTAACGATACATATCTGTACAAACAGGATCCCGGCAGACTTGTAGCCTCTATGTCCTTTTCACTGCAGCTATGACAGAAAAATGAAAATGTTTTCTGTGATAAAATGTTATTGCTTTACAAACGAATTAACAGTGAAAAATTTGACAGAAATGTAATAAAGGAATAAAATAAAAAAATAAAAATGTAATAAAAAAATACACTTACATACGAACAGTGGAGAACACTTTTTTAATAAAATACTAATTACGTTATATGCCTCCACCAACCAATCAACTTACATCCATGTCTGTCCAAAATGTCATCCCTTAACCATTTTATACGATTAGACATTTGTGAGAAATTTACATAATTACCATTTCAATGCTTGAGTAATGGCAGAAAATCGGTCACAGTGGCCTTCGACCACCAAATTGTGGTGATCGGTTTATCTAGGAGTCTAGGTCGACGTTTGCGTCAAATTTGAAGAAATCCCCTCGAAGAATTTTGGACCAGACGGACGGAGAAAAGGAAAGCATAATGCCGCCCATGACCATAGTTGTCGCCGGTGCAGAGCCATGAAAAAAAAAAAGAACCTGTTTCTGTCACAGTCAGAACCTGGAACCAGACAACACTGCACGCACGTTGGTGCTTTAAATTGCATGGACATCTGTTTTAGAGACAATCTTTGCCTATAACTTTTGTATGCTATTGAGAGTGATCACTTAAGATACTAATTATGTAAAGCATCAGATAAAACAAAAACAACAAACAATTTTGCTCAGTTAGTGTGATAAAGCTTGTTTTTCTTTCATGTCACATTGTCATGCCTAAGATGATATATAACTGCATAATATCCCAATTACTTAAAATATAAGGCGACTAGAAATGCCAACCGCATTTTCAGTTTCGCCAACCGCGACAACTGATTCCTGGTTGCCATCCTGCTTACCACCAGAAGAGAGAGCCAGAGGGGAATCAGAAGCCATTTGTTTTACAGGTTTATGTCACAATTCAGTCATGGTAAGGGTCCGACTTCTTTCAGTGACTCCACAGGGTGAAATGCTCACATACCCTCTCTCTGTGCCTTTGAAGTGTGCTGACTGATTTGCTGACTGTAGAGAAGCTCAACGGAGGGGATAATTAGCATTGTTCCGAGCAATTCTTTCAACCAATGTGACATTTGTGGCCTGACTTGTTAGTGCGCAGCGGCGGCTAAATAAATTGCCATACTTTGCATTCCACTAGCAAAGAAGGAACGGCGACAGTGATTCATTTGTTTTCTTTGCTGTCCGTCTTTGCTGTCCGTCAAGCATCTTTCAGAGTGAGAAGTGTAAGCTTGACGGGTGTGCTTGCAAAACATGTTGGCCACATTAAGAGCAGCCGGTTCTGCCGAGGAAAGCCGATGCGGAAATGTCTTAAAACCTGCATTCTCTCTACTGACCAGCAGGGGGCGACTCCTCTGGTTTAAAAAAAAAAATCTGATTGTATAGAAGTCTATGAGAAAATGACTCTACTCTTGATTTATTCCCTCAGTAAACATTGTAAACACGGGTTTATGGTCTTAATCTCTAGTTTCATGTCTTCTTCAATACAGCATGATTATTCATGAATTTAGTAAAATGATGGTCCATTCCCTTGGCGGGGGGCCGGGTGGGGCGCCCGCCGGCCCCGTATGTGCGGGCGCGGCTGCCGGTGGACTTCACAGTCAGACGCCCGCTGAATTTAAGCATATTACTAATCGTCAAATAGACCATAAAGCAGGGTATGCTTTAGGCCGGGGCTTACTGTAGCAGCCGCTACCAGAGCCGTATCCGGCGTCTCTACGTCACTCCTCCTCATTCCAAATATGGTAACTTCTGTTCAGCGGCTGTAAAAACACAACAACACTGCAACGGCCGAAATCCAAGATGGTGACGTCGACATCGCTGAACTCGAGGCTTCATAACGGCAGTCTACAAACCAACGGGTGACTTCTTATACAGTCTATGATTGTAATTGTTTGTTCATTCACCCCAAACTGCTGGACAAGTAGCCCAGCTCGCAGCTCACACTTCTTCACTTAGAGCTGCTGGGGCTTGTTCTTCAAAAACATTGAACGAATTGCTGTTTTCTGAAATCCCTCTAGTAGAGTTTAGGATACATCTTAACAGCCTATACATCCATGCTAGTAGCTCTATGAGGCTGCGCTGCTTTGAGCTAAATGCTAACACCCTGATGTTTAGCAGGTATAATGTGTATCATGTTCACCAACTTAGCCTAGCACGTTAGCATGCTAACATTTGCCAGCATTCTAGTACATCTTAACAGTCGACATCCATGCTAGTAACTCTCTACTAATACTATTTATCTTTAATAAGATATCAGGGCTAGCTGTTCCCCCTGGTTTGAATGCTAAGCTAACGGTCTCTTTATTCTTAGCAGGAAAGTAAATTAAACTTATTTTACAAAATGTTGCAGTATACCACAACACACTTAATGCACAAAACCTTCTTGTATCTTTTTGCGTATGGTTCTTTTCTCAATCTACTTTTCATAGATGAACCATATGAATAGCAGCTGTAAGATGAGGAGCAGGAGATTCTTTAGTACCCGGTCATGGCACAAGCACAAGGCCTCTGGTGCATTACTGTGCTTCTCAAGTCGACCGGCCCTGTCAGTCCCCTGATTCATGATCCACGCTCGCCTCGTCTCTGCCAGATATCTGTGTCATTAGGTGATAGGTTGTCCATAGTTTCTGGACACAGGCAGGCTGCAACAATGTCACCACACAGACTGCAATTCACTCAGGACAATGCCTGTTGTCCTCATGACCACTTGTCTCCGAAGACAACCAGGCCGTGTTTCATATTACCGGAATCAAGAGCTGCAAGCGGATAAAAAACAACCTCCCCCTGCTGTGATGCCTGTGAGGGCTTTTATTTCATCTCAGAGAACTATTTTATCTTGCTTCCTCTTTTTATCTCCTCGTGAAACTGACACCTGCTCACACACACGGACACACGGACACACACATTGGCAGCGGATCCCAATGAAGTGCCTAAATATGGTGCACAAAAGGTCTGCAGGGGACTGAAAGGAGAAGCGGAACAAAAAAACAAATAAGTAATGAAATTATAACAATACAGGGAGAGGGGGAGATAGAGAGACAGAGAAAGAGAGAGAGAGAGAGAGAGTAGGGTTGCCACAATGGCGAGGAACAATCGCGCCGCGTCAATGGAAAAAGAGAGGTGGGGGGGGAGAGGGCTATCTGGACAATAGAGCCGGTGACAGGAGCACAATGGCTGCAGTGTTTTCAATTAGACATTATCTCATAGACAGAGTGGCAGGTCTCATTGTGAGAGGGGGCTATTTCAGGGCTGCCTTTGTGTGGGGCAGTGCCATATTCTCTCTCTCCCCCCCGACCCTCAACTCCCTGAGTCCCCGCCCCCTCGCCCCCGCAGAGGCCCTGTTATCTCGTGTGCGACCGTGTGTGTTTGTGCATGTGTGTGTCCGTCGACGCGGCGCAGGCCTTTTTCCGTGTGGCTTGTTATTTGCTTTCCATCAGCGGAGGGTAAAGTGTGGCCTGCAAACGTGGGGCCAGAGCTGCAGTCAGGTGGAGGGAGGAGGTGGTGTGGGGGGGGGGGGGGGGGGGGACAGGGGGGGGAGGAAGCGTCGGCCGGTCGGGAGCATCCGACTCCCGTCACGCTGACCCGTTGTGTTCAGGCTCACCCGTCGAAACGGTGTTCGCCGAGCGGAGCGTCCTCCGGAGACCTTCTGGGAGAACGTCGTGCACATCGCTATCGACCCAATCAGGTCAATGCGGTCTCCGTATCTCTATTGGGGGGGGGGGGGGGGGTGTTGGGGGCTGATGTTTGCAAAAAGCACATCTCGCCCTCTGCACTGCTGCGTTCAGCGGATGAAAGAGTCGGAAAAGAGAAGGTGTTGCGGTGTGCTTGCTTCTCAGAAATAATGCGAACGTTGCTTATCGGCCGGGATGTCAACAACCTCACAAAAACGCTTGTTTTCGATTCAGACGCCCTAGTGCGGTTGGCTGTGTGTATCTGTGTGTGTCTGTGTGTTGTTTGTCACTTTGCCTATTTTGCATGTTGGTTAAGACGAGCTTGTTCTGTCTAAATGCACATATAAAGCAGATCTGTGTTATCGCTGCGATATTGTGTCAGCTAAGCAGAATGATCTTTGAGGTTTTTTTCCACTGTTGGTGTTTATCTCAGCGGGGCCCTCCCTTCCTCTGGGTGTGCATCAGGCCGGGGTGTCACGGGCCACACTGAAGACAGTTGCTATTAAACTATACTAAGAGCTTTTGCCAGTAAGAGGCTATATCAAAAGCACGATGTCCATATTGTCAGCTCATGCATTCATGGGGCTTTTTCTGTGGTTGTTGCAAACGAATTGCACTCAACCTGCAACCTTGGAGTGCAGTTTGTTGTGGAGGGACACAGAATGTGATGAAAACAGATGTAAGTCGACATTATTTGCCGGCATTCAACACAGAAACTTTTACAAATTCACCAATCAATACCACCATTAGCTTCTGCTTTGTGGGTCGCGTTGAAGGACTCTTGCAATTTGTGCATTCATTCATTCTGTCTTTCTTAGTGAGTCCTTGCTTATTCACACTCGCCACACGTGACGGTGCTCACTGAACGGAATTAGCTCTCCATCAGCACGTGGGGAAAGAGAGAGAAGTTGGGGATTGAAAATTGAAAATTCCCTTGGGAATCAGTTTGTTAAATCTGCCGAGAAAAATGTACTGAACTTGCAAACTCGTCATTCCACATATAGTCAAAGGAGAGTGGACCATTTGTATTTTCATTGAAAAACCACAAAAGTAAGTGAACTCTGCTTGAGTCATATAAAGTCTGTTCAACACCTAACTCCTGTGAACATCCACTTGAGACCTACCGAAAGGAAAAACCCGAACACATATCTTGAAATATAATATTGCTTAATATGTCTGTAATTAAGCTTTTGCTAAGTCCCGCCCAGAAGGAGTTAAACGTTTCCAAAAACGTTACGTTTCTACATTAAAAACCTGTGGAGCTAGCATTAGCAGAGCACGTTAGCACATCACTAACTCACATGAGCACTTCTAGGCTATGCTACCAACTGAAGGTGTATTGAATGTATACAAAGCTGCTTTTGCTTGTTAATGATTGTAACAGTGAATAAAAACCTACCCGGCTTCACAGGAACCTTCATTTCATCGTCCTCCACTTTTACACCGTGATCTGTAGACTTCAGCTTCTATCTTCATCTTTTTAACCTGGTTTGACATCCTGGATATTTCCAGCCCAGTATCATGGCGGACACATTCAGTAAATCTAACGTTCTTTTAGTTGCCTACACCTGACTATGTCATTATTTTCAGTGGTTTTGTGCCTCAGCCTAACTTTCATTCTGTCGCATAATGTCGTCCTGAAAAAGAAGTTGTGCCGAGTGACACGAAAAAACAACAACAGACAATTTGTGTCGCTCAGAGCGATTCTGTGACTATTTCACAAACTGCCCTCCGACTGTGTTGCTCCAACGCATATTGTCTTCTTCTTGAGTTTCCATGGATGGGACGGAAAAAATCTGGTTAAATGAAATACAAAAGTGGAAACATTGGATTTGCATTCTACATTAATTACATTAATTAGACATATAAAACAGACCAATAGCTGCATTTTCCTGCTGCTAACATTCATCTTAATTCATGTTGATGAACACAACAAAAGAATACAACAGGAAAGCATCAACATTCAAACGATTAATGCAGATTTGACAAAAAATTAAAAGATACCATCTGCTGTATTATTACCACAGTGAAAATAGAAGTGGCAAAGTAAAATACCATCAAGAGATCATACCTTCAGATACTGATCTGACAAAAGTTTTTGACTAGTTATTGTGAGCAAATCGGTTCTGAGTGACCACTGCTGCCGGCATCACTGACCCAAAACCTCCCAGGGCCTACTTTTCCCTCTCGAGACTCTCGTCCAGTGTTTTCTCAGTTTATTTCCGTGCTCTGAACCAGTTCTGTGACCCAACAATCTCTGTGTGCATTTGTGAGGGTCATTTTGTGACCCAGTCTCCCAGTGCAGGGGGGTTCATTCATCGCTACCCATGAAGAGGGCTACCCAGCAACTCAATGAGTATCACCCATTCTCTGTTTTTTATCAGCGTTGATCAGCGATATGAGTCTCCATTCAGACTGAGAGAAGACGGGATTGGAAACATGCCTCTGTACCACGCACGGAACGCTGAAGGTGACACCTTTGGCGTGCGTTAAAGAGGCAAACAAGTAGAAGGGCGCTCTCCAAATGATATTGCACCACATTGAGGCTCATATACGTAAACAGTTTCGTGCAAAACTGAAAAAAAAGAAAAATGTTGTTGCACCATTCGCAGAGTTTTTACGTCGTTGCCGAAGTCCATCACCTCAGCATGGATTTCATATTCAAGCATTTGCTGGGTATCATCCCGAGTGGTTTAGTGAGCGTACATATGTTTGTGTGTGTACGTGAGGAGCAGAGAGAAGCGGCAGGTAGGCCGTGTCAGTCAGCAGCCCTTTAGATAGGGCAGATATCTGAGTGGAGACAGCAGTCGAGTGACCTGATTCCAATCTCTACCACCAGGATCTGACAACCCCAGAAAAAAAAAGAAAGGGGGCGAAGTGAGACACAGGAAGACAGTGTGGCTTGATCGACTTCGGTTGAGGTCGGGGGTTGTTATGACATGTTGCGCCTAGATTAAGTTGGGCCGCTCAGGCACAGCAAGCCTCCAGCAACTGCCACCCTGTGTTGGTGTGTGTGCAGTCTATAAAACCCATATTTGCCCTCATAACATATACTGTACTTTCTGTTATTTGTCAGAAACCTTAGTTTCGTTTCTGGTCACTTGACAGATGTCAGCATTCTTTGAAAAGATAGTCCTTCATTAGTTTTGATCCACAAAAATCTACCGAAGTAGGTGTTTAACTGGGTGAGGGCCGTAGCAAAACCATTCAGTGAGACTTTGTTCCCCTCTGTGAGAAATACTCGGCATTCTGTATGTTTCTCCATATTTATTTATTTTTGACATGTACAATGTCAAGGACAGGGCTGTGAAATTTGTAGTTTTCACAAGGAATTTCACACATAGAATATGTGCCAATGTGAAAAGAAACAAAGCGTGTTTGACAAATGATATATTCTGCTTTTGTTGTTGTTGCAGTGTGTCAGCTGTACAGTATGTTGACAAAGCCTTGTAGTTGTGATGGACATGTCATTTTGCCTAATATATGTGGATATGCCACTTTTTAGCAGTTTTGGCAGTGAATGATACAAAAATCGAAACTTCAAACCACCAAGATTTTTTCCTGATGGAACAGCACCAATGTACAAAACTTCTTGATTAAAATTAGTATTAGAATAATAGTATGCAATAGTCCTTTATGTATAAAACTTTAATAAGCACAGTAAATGGTAGCAACAAATATTAAAGGAAAACAGAAGGGAAAAAAAGGTTAAATCTGTTACTCACTCCTGGAACTGAAAAAAGAAAACACCATGTGTCATTTGTTTCATATCTACAAGTGGAGAACCCACTACATGTCCGACAATAATACATATAACAGTATCAACATTTAATCAACAATTATTCACAGTGGGCTGAATAATGCTCTGATAGGCTACAACAACAGGAGGACATTAAGGTCTTCTCAGCTAACGGATTTATGGGACAACAAATAGTCCCCAACAAATGCACTATTTACCCCAGTTGTTTATACTAAAACTATATCATTTTTGGGATGTACAATTCTTACCGTTATAATTTTTTTTCAGGCATTTTTTTTCATTAGATAGCAAGAGAAGTGACAGAAAATGAGGGGGAGAGGGGAAATGACATGCGACAAGAAAAGATAAGATGAGGTAGAACGTTATCTAACCCGAGGGAAATTGTTGAAAGGTCCCATCCGGGGCACCCCGTGTAACCCATTTCTAAATATCTGCCGACAATAAGAAAATTATAGAGTAACACAAGTTTTATCCTTTAAATGCCTAATAGGGTCAGTACAATAAACTGCACACTACACTGGACTACAGTGTTATTATTACCATATAGAGGGCTGCAGGAGAAGACGTATTCTGGGCCAACCCTGGGAGTTAGTATCGCATTAATCACCAAAAAGCCAACAGGATTTTATTGCAAAAATTAAGCTTTGTACCAAACACAAGTTTATAATACTTTATACACCACTTTTATGGTATTTGAACGCGAGTACACACAAGAGGCTGTGAAGGCGAATAAGTTGCGTGATGACGTTTTGTAGTCTGCTGCGGCTCGAAACGAGGCCGATGAGAGCGGGGAGAGTCAACTAAAACAGTACGTCCGCAGGCCGGAAAACCAAAACGATGAGCTGAAAGATGTAAAAAAATAAAAATATGTCGTAGAGCTGTGGGGCCCTGTGATAATTCTCTGAGATCCATCGTTGATTTTAAGTTGTAAGTTTTAAGTGCAACTTTAATGATTATATTCTATTAAAACCCCAAAAGAAGATGTATCAGATTAACGGATTGTAACATTTGATTTACATACAAGGTGGTACTCCAATATTAACATTATTTTCAATGATACATTTATACTAAACCAGGTCAAAATAAGCAGGTGTTACAGGTTGCTGTATGTCATTTACTCTGTGCTAATTTACATCGTCCCATTCTCTGCTGTATCCTATTTTCTGCTGTTCAGCTCAATATCCCCATGGGAATAATTAAAGTTTCATCTTCCAAACAATCTGGCACACTAATATGGAAACTCTGCTGCTCTACAGAGTACAAATAGAGGTTGAGGCTGTATATCACAGAGCGTGATAACACAAGGCTACGCTAGGACCTACAGCTAACTGTGTGGCTGAAGGTGCTGTCAGCCTGGCAGAACAAACAGAGCGGGCTGGCACTGCTCAGCTAGACTTGGCCGGCTTCAACAGAATTGACAAAGGTAGGCGACCTGAAAGGCAGGAGGGAGAATAAAGCTCAGAGATTGTTAAACTGGCACTAGGCTTTCTGCTAAAACAAAACAACAAAAAAACGTGTGGTTTATATGGAAACCAATTACACATTTTGGAGGCATATAGAAGCACCAAAGGTTTTGTTTGGTGAGTTGAAGTCCCATCATCATCAGTATTTGGTCTTGAATGACACAACTCAATGTGCCTAAACGACAAACACGCGAATATGATTGGTCCAGGGCTTTTGTTTTGAAAGGTAAGAACGGAAGGAGTGGATCTGGTCTGTGCTTCCTTTGTCGAGGTTGAAAAGGGTACTGAAGTGTGCTTCCACCTCGGATCTGACTACTTAGAGCACATTTTTTTCAAAAATAAAAGACGCAACGGAAGAAAAAAATAACCCATCCCCCGCTTTGTAAAGAAAGGCCTTTGATCTGGAATTCTTCTTCTTGTGGCCCTGTAATTGTACAGTGCCAACCGAAGATGCTCCACAAGAAAAGACAAGCTTCGCCAACAGTATGAAACGGTCAATACTTCCTCTCTCCTAAGTGGGCACAGTCTGATGTATTTATACTGTCTTTTGCTAACTTTAGATATTTACACCGCTAACAGCCATGTTTAGCATTACGTGAGTTTGTTTGCTAGGGCGTTAGCAACATCGGGTGACGTTAGCTTAATTTTGACAACATTTTCTCCTGATTTATCTGCCAGCAATACAATATTTTCAGTGTGAGAGTTTTTGAAAAGCTACGTGGCTCATACAAAGTGGGTCCAATATTTACTTTGGTGACTATGGGGGTGAATGAATCCATCATAATCTTCGACAATGTTCTCTTCTCTGATACCGATGCAGGAAATTGACTCTCAGTGTGCTGTAGAGCAGCGGTCCCCAACCTTTTTTACGCCTCGGACCGGTTTCGTCAAAGACAATATTTTCATGGACCAGCCTTCACGGTGTGGCCGATAAATATGACGTAATAAATATGACATAATAAAATTATACGACCGGCATAAAGACAATTATAAAATGCATAAAAATACAACTCACCATTACGCCAAATTAGTGGGAGCCCTGAGCTTATTTCTCTGCTACGAGCCGGTCCCACCTTGAGGTGACGGGAGACAATGACACCTGACATGTGTTCTTTATGTCTAGTCTACTCTGTAGTTTAAACCATATGTCCAGTCTACTCCGTAACTTAAACCTTTAAGTCCTGTCTACTCCGTAACTTAAACCTTTATATCCAGTCCCCCGCCAATTTAAACCTTTAAGTCCTGTCTACTCCGTAACTTAAACCTTTATATCTAGTCTCCTGCGTAACTTAAACCATTAAGTCCTGTCTACTCCGTAACTTAAACCTTTATGTCCAGTCTACTGCGTAATTTAAATCTTTATATTCAGTCTACTCCGTAATTTAAAACCCGCTTCACAAAAACAGGATGTTGAAATGGAAGCAGGGTTTTCAGAGCTTTTTGGCGATCTCAGAATACTCTGCCTTGATTTTAATCCAGAACACCGGCAGAGTTGAAACTTATTTTTAAGTTTAATTTCTTGGGGTAAGGTATCACGTGACCTCTTGACATGTGTCAATGTGTAAAAAGGCAGATGTATCCGGTCATTTTTCGAAATAAAACATCTTTCCGAACTTCGGACATTTTTTTCATTCATTCTTTCTGTGCGGCCCGGTACCAAGGGACCCACGGACCGATACCGGGCTGCGGCCCGGTGGTTGGGGACCACTGCTGTAGAGCACAGGTTTTCAAAGTCTGACATGGACGTGTGTGCGTTTTGCATTCTTAGAGAACGCACTACATATTTAAAACCTGTTCTTCAAGAGGCCATTTTTTGTCTCTTGTACTTTAAAATGATGAAGTTTGTGGACATTTGTCGGCAGTAACTTTCAACGTGTCTCCAGTGACAGAAGCCCACCTGGCTCCACAACACCAGGACGAGAGCAGAAAGTAGCAGAAATAACTGCGTGCAGAGCTCTGTTTTGTGTTGGCAAACACAACGGTGACTTTGAAATTTTGAGGCCAGAGGCACATGGCACACCTGCAGCGGAGCTCGCACACCGAGGAGGAATACATTATCAACAGATATGGAAAGTCTCCTCCTTCCCTTCCCGCTCGTTCATGGCTAGACTTTGTAATATATTAATAAGTTACTGTTATTCTGCTGACCTCATGCATGTATACAAAAACATATAATCACCTCTCAGTATAATGTGTTCCAGCAAAAACACAGGTACAACACATTGACCATGAGCTCAATAATAAACGTGTAATTGAATTTCCACATTTAATGTCATTAAAAACTGAACATCATGAGCTTGGTGAACGTACAGAGCAGTTGTATTGAATTGCAACAGATTTCTAAGGTGTACCTTGCTTGTAAGGGAGAAAAGAAACACCATGGTTACTGCGTTGCTCCATTCATACAAGAAACACACATCTTTAATGTGTGCAGCCACCTTTACAGTTCCAACCGCATCACGGTGCAAAAACTGACAGCTGTGCATTGGATAACGATCACTCACACCACAGCCGTGGGGTTCAAATGAAAAGTGCTATTCCCTTCATGTTTTAGCCTGAGAGATTTACATCAGTGGCCAACTTTTCTTTAAAAAAGTTCAGCTTTGAATTGGAACCACTCACACATGTATAACAGCGAAGCCACAAAGCACATTACTGACTGTGCTTTGCACCCTGCGCGCTGCCCTGGTGTAAGCAAATGCAAATCCTGGTAATAATTGACGTGAAAATTGCACTTCACAGCTTGGTTGTTAGTGGAACGGCACCCTGCTCCCCACACAGGCACAGTTCACTTCGTAACGTTTGTCTGTCACCAAACAGGCACAAGTGAATGAAAAAACCTGCCCTCTTAGAAATGAAGAGGCTCATCAGAATGTCTTGGGTTCTTCGGCTTGACCTTATAGGAGAACCCTTGTTGGTTCCTGGTTGAGCCGTATGTACCCCCTTTCAAAGGGTTCCACCTAGAAACCAACATAATGGGTTTATACCTACAACCATCTATGTCAGGTTCTACCCAGAAACCATGTGAGAGGTTCTACACAGAACCGTCCTGTGGCGTAATGATGGTTCCACCCAAAACCTGCTATGTTTTTTTTTTATCCAGAACTCTTTTATATTCCAAGGGTTTCATCTAGAACCCTTCAAGGCAGGGGCTGAGCAACGGCCTTCAGAACAATGTACGATACTTCTCGGGATAACGTCAGATAATGTCAGACCAATGGGCACAAATCCAATGGCACATTTTTCAGACTATTAGGGTTTTGGAATATGGAATATCAAGTTATGACATGAAGACATTGGCTAACTTTACTAACCGTTCAAGGCTGAATCTTTATCATTGTTTTGTCAAATAAAACGCAATAATCAAAATACGTTGTGGTCACTGAAGTTTAGTCATTTAATAAATACAAATTGTCAAAAACAACGCTGCATTTGTTTTTTTTGGGGTGGGGGGCGTAGTTGACACACAACACAACTATGTTTTAGTTTGCAAAATAGTGCTGGAATGCTGAAATGGATGCTGAAATGCCAGAAATGTTAGCGTGTTCTAAGGCTCTTCATACCATTAGTAAAAATCACAGAATGGTGTGTGAGAGCTAATGCTATGACAAAGAAAAAGAAAAGAAAGCATAGAAGGGATGGCACGTGGCTCACAGCCAGAAGGTCCTGGGCTTGAACCTGTTTTCCACCTCAATCTTGAACAAAGAGCGTTTTAAGATGTTCTCTACTTCATATATACTACTTTGCATCCCCAATTACTACCGTGATTTATTTTGCTCTTTTCTTTAAAGGCCTCCTCCAGTGCACCCCCGTGTCTCACAGCTGCACGTCCTACTCGCTCCACTTCCATAGTTTGACATGCTGCAGTTCGTCTCCATTGTTGGAGACAAAAGGCACAGTTTTGAGGAAAGGTGACGGAAAAATCGACTGTGCTTCAGTTGGCACAGCAGCGGAGAGATGCTGTAACCCCCTCGTACAATCAGTTCACACCTGCAGTCATAAGCAAAACTAAAAAATGTGGGGAAATATTTGAGGCAGTATGTCTTGCTAATTATCATTGACAGCACGGTCGCCTTACCCTGATCCGGGACAATATATACGGTCCTGAAGTCCTAGCATCTGTTATGTTCCTGTTTTCAACATTTTTCCTTGCACATTTTTTATTTATTATTTCAGGCAAGGAAAAAATGACCTCCGGTGGTTGTAAAGGAACAAAAGCATGATTTATTCAGATGAGAAAAGATCTCTTCTGTCAAAGTCAGTACAAACCATCTAGGTGGTGAAGGACTCTTTCATCGCTCACCGCTTACCGCCACGGTGGCCTGAGTGCTGCTGTCACGTCATGTTGCGGGAGGTAGCCACGCTGGCCTGGGTGCCATGCCATTGTTTCCGACGGCCTATTGTTACGAAACCCCAGCAGTCTGAAAGATTTCCACGTTGGACTGAAAGCAAACAGCCATTGTTCAGGAAATACAAACTCCCCTGCAACAAACAGAAGCACATGGCTAATTATTATGCAAAATTACCTCATTGGACCTCGTCCTTTGAAGTTTATTTTCCCAACACAACATGGCCCGCCCTCCTCGGCATGTGATACTCTTACCCCTAATCTCATTTCTCATGCCTCAACCTGACCAACCCAACCTAGGAAGGCCATGTGCTTCTGTTTGTTGCAGGTGGAGTGTGTATTTACAAATCAATATGGCCTTTGGAGCAATGGCCATTGTTTTGGGGGGATAACGGGCTGTTGGACAAATAGGCTGTTGGCCTTCAGTCCAATGGGACATTTTCGGACTAATGGGGTTTCGGAATAATGGGCAGTCCCCCAGGCCCGTATGTAGCATATGGCTACACATTGTTCAGTGTGACACTGTGATCATGTTTGGCATCTTTTCACATGTCCACTGTACATCTCACAGCCACATTTCCGTCTGTCTTTGAGTCAAATGTTTAGACAGACATTATGTAGCCAACTTGGTGTTTTCCTCTTATACACAACACCAAGAGTCCACGTTCTCTACAACTCTACACTTCTACAAAACTACAAGGGGAAAATGCTGCAAACCAAATTGCTCCCGATGGACGGCCAGCACCCTCGGTGAATGAAAGGCGAAGCTGTGTGAATAAAAGTGCCACGTATGCAGCGTGTTTCCATATTTCTACACGGTGAATGAGTCAACACAGCAGAAACTGATTCTTTCTTTGTTGGGTCAAACTTTAGAACATTGAAAGCAGAAGCAGAAAAAGCATGTTAAATATTACGTCTTTGAAGAGTGTGAAGAGGCCAAAGTGACAAGAACCAACCCGAGTGTTTATGATGAAATTGTTGAGAGCATTTTTTTCATTCTTCTTTATTCATCCAGTGTCTTCAAA
This sequence comes from Myoxocephalus aenaeus, assembly GCA_038501785.1. Classification (NCBI taxonomy): domain Eukaryota; kingdom Metazoa; phylum Chordata; class Actinopteri; order Perciformes; family Cottidae; genus Myoxocephalus; species Myoxocephalus aenaeus. The sequence continues at coordinate 376,088 of JBAMJR010000075.1, read as the reverse complement.
AAACTAAAATCAAAAAGCTCAATTTTTTTTAATTTAAAGTGGACTGAGGGGTCAACGATGAGAATTCAATTTATTGACTTTTAGTGGGGCACCCCTACAAGCTACAGTCTCGAAAATGACCATAATGTTGAATTATCATCTCTCTAAAATAAACTGATCCATTACATTATTAGAGGATTGTTATATTTCATTTTATTTATTTTTAGCTAGGGGAACATAATACAACTGATAACTTAGGGGCGCATTCACGACGAATGGATTGTTGCCGCTGATGGCACCATGAATTGGGCATCACATGCGAACGCTCTCTGCGTCGGTCCAAGGTCCAATCTACGTAAATATTTCACACAGATACAGCACAAACACGGCGAGAAAGTTTAGCAGATTGGTGCAAGTGTACCTATTTTTTATTTATTTTTTTACGTCTGACTCCACCTAGCCTAAATGTGCTTGAGGCCAGTGTGTCAGTTGAGCGGGAATAATGATTTGTTTATTTTACACAAAAAATACAATTCAAAAAATGACATGTCCCTACATGTCATTTTTGGAATTGTATTGACCATTATTGTATTGACCATTATTCATTGATATTTCAATGAGACATTGCATCCCAACAAGAAAATGACCCTTCATAAATGCGCTTCAGCTACCACCAACTCTCTGATGATGAATAATTTGTATTTGTGCATTTGTTTAGGGGCCGCAAAAGCTGTGTAATCCTTTTGTTTATTCGCCCCCAAGAGCGTAGAGTCCACTGAGCACACGGTGGTTAACACTCTGGGTAAATCCAATCACGTCCAACACTTTGCAAACCCCTACCGGTTGAGGCGGGTACCTCTACGCAGCTACAGGTGCTGCCAAACTGGTTGAGGGTGCCGTCAGGAAATACAGCCGTCACATGGAGTCGAATGTAACATCACTGTCTAGGACTGAAAAAAGACTAGCCAGAACTCCTGGCTGATGCCGCCAGTTGATCTCGTTGGAGGGTGTATGGCTTCAATCCAGTGTTTGAATCTCCAGACTCGTCAGTCATGAGACATCTAAAGAGCCAGAAGACCACAACACAGAGACATCACGTTGCTTCAGAGAGGACATGAAACAACTGTTCACATGTATAGCCCTACATGTAAGTGTGTGTGTGTGTGTGTGTGTGTGTGTGTGTGTGTCAGAGAGAAGAAAAGACTGAAAAGATGAACTGAAGAGAAAAAAAGGGACATTAGTTTGAAAGCTGAAGAAAAGAGAAAAGTGGGGAAAAAAAGGAAAGAGTAAAAGAGAAAGGGTAGATGGAGAGAGGAAAAAAAGGAGAAGTGTAGAAAAGGGTTTTGTAATCTCAGTATAGTGGTGTTGTGCCGTCTCCATGGCGACAGGCACAAAGGCCCGTGGTTGGCCATTGATGGCTAATTGTATTCTTCACAGCTCTTTTGTTAATTGTTGTCTGCCCAGCTCCCACTTCCTGCTGGGCCACGGCACAAAGCCACGAACAGGAGGGATTAGAAATGGCACATCGGCTCCCCCAACGCACCGCCGGGCTCTCTCTACCTCGTTCTCTCCCTCTCTTTCATTCTCTCTCCTCCTCTCTTTGTCCCTATTTCTCCCTCTATCTCTCCCCGGTCACCACAGAGCCGCGCCTCCTTTTATCTTTTCCTCACCGTTGTGCACTTCCGTGACCTCGGCGATTCCGTCCTTCCCTTTCTTCCCGTCCTGATATGAGGTCTTCGCCGCTTCAGTTCCATTTCCCCGACGTTCTGTCAGCCGCTCGGCTACCAAGATTTTTTTCTAAAAACGAGGCACAATTTTGGCTTTTTATCACCAAGTCAACGTTTTTTTTGGCATTGAAAGCTTTTTGGAAACATAGATGTGTAATTGACAACTTCTGGCAATCATGGACAAAGTACAGGTCTTCGTTTTGCTGCAATGCAAAGCAGTAAAAAAAACAGCATAAAAAAAGCTATTCGCCCAAAGAAATTGCTGTCGACTAAGACCAAAACGGCTAATGGACTAAGAGGGGCGGTCCTAATAATGTTGACCCCTCCCCTCGCTAACAATTTTCCGACACTCCCTAAGATATTTGCCACCTTGAACACTGTGAACTTGAGATTTGTTATTTTCTGACACTGATTTGCAGCTCCGTTAAGAAACTATTCAAAAACAACGTGATGTCATCGACATACGGTGTACTTCTGTTTCTGCCGTGAGACACCTGTTCCTGTATTAAAAAGACATCTGATAAAGACAAATTACTATTCTGTCATGTGGCGACAAAGAGGCCGAGCATCAATGACAACAACTGCTGTTTGTTCAGATATATTGAAACGCAGAACAAACAGACAAAACTAAACAGAGGTCAAGATGTTCCATCAATTCAACCACTCATGGTGGCAGTAATCTGTGTGCAGCACTGGGTTTGTTTCCTATTACGACCGTTAGAGGCAGAGGAGGGAAAACAAGAGGGGCCTGCTGTAACAGTGCGTCTTCGGTGGTGACGGTGTGTAAGTAAATGTACAAGCATGAATGGCAAACTACTAGCGCATTTCAAATCATATTTTCTAATGTATCCACTCTCCCGTGGACCCAGTCTGAAGGTTTTGAAGTGGCCATGTATAATTAAATGTTTCAATATTGTTTTCAAAGACACAGTATACAAAAGTATGAAATATAAAAGACGTCCAGGATATTTCTATTTGATGTAATAGTGCAGCCATTAAAAAAATGCCATTTGGGGTTTGAATGTGTCATTCAGTGTAAGCATGGGGGGAGGTGCAAAATACATACAGTGTTTAGTGTACCTATGCAACGATGTCCTAGAGTCTGTAAATATTTTTTAAACATTTCTAGGGGATTTAAAGAGGAAATAAGTAAAGCTATTAAAGGTTAATTTGTCCCAAATTACAAACAAAATGGGTTTCTACTCTTCTCTGCAACAATGGAAGTGAAAATAAACTTTGCTTGTCCTGTTCGGAAAACAATCTCGACTGCCTTTTGGGAAAACAAAACAGTTTACGCTGAATAAAACTGTTCTTTGAAATCTTTTTGTGAGGAAGATCATTTGTATTTATTGTTTTGTACCCAAGGTCACAAAACGATTTTAGGTTAGTGGACTAAGGAACAATTTTCCCGCGATTGAATCGGTGTAATGTCATTTATTCCGCTTCTTTAGGCATCACAAATGAAATCTGGTTCATCTCTTTAGTTTTGGCGGGTGGCTGCAGATGAAACATCTCACAACCGTGACGAACAAAACCGAACCATTCTGCAGTGAATGCAAACCACCGAGGGGAAATTGGAAAAATGGTTTTAAGACGTTAATTTGTTACATGTGATGAACTAATTAGTTCATTGATCCATTTGTTTGATCGACTGACAACTCATTTCAACCAGTTTTTTATGATCTGTTAATAATTTCCAGCTTCTCCACAGTATTTAATGGACTGTATGAAAGTCACTGGGGAGGCTGGTTGAACTTTTTGTTTTTAGAAAAAGAAAAAAAAAATGTATGCCAATCAATTTTATTGTTTTTTGTCTGCCGTAAGCAAAATGTATCTGGTTTCCTGTTTTGAGATAAGGTGCTTTTATTTTGAAGGCGGAAAACGGAGTTGAAACAGAAGTCGCATAGTGCGCAGTAATGTCTAAAGCTACTGTCTATACGGTCAATTTTAGATACAAATTAGATAAATAAACGGTGCCGAAGAGGCACAAGGTTAGTTTAAGTTGGAATAAATATAATAATTCTAATAACTGTGTACGTTTTAAGGTAGTTAGCATAAGTGTTGGCTATGTATGTATGCTATTAATGCTAGAGGAGAAAGCTAACAATTATCGTTTTTTTTTGTTGCCATTATACACAGCTCTTACGTTGGGTTTGGAATGAATAAAACACATTTAAAATCATCAAAGTGCAAGACCATCTGTCGGAGGGGTACACTACAAAATATATATGTGTATATATACCCAACCCTGAGATACAGTTTGGTTAACTGTTGAAGGACAGACAACAAAGTGCGTGAGTTAAAAAAAAATCCGTGGACTAAAAAACATGTGAGCAGAACTGGTCATACGAGCAACTTTCTAAACAGTAAAGGTTGATATGCGTCGCAACAGAAACAGTGGTCCCATTAGCTACTTGTTTGATTGAAAATGAACCCTGGTTCAGAGATAGGATTTCTTTTGTCCTCCGGCGCCATTGCTCGGACCCCACGCCCATCTTTGAACTCGGCCTTCGTTTTGCGACTGCGTTTTGTGGTTTGTGACGCTCGATGCGGCGGCGGAGTGTGTCAGAAATAGAAATAGAACCACAGGAAAAAGTCCTCAGAACTTCTTACGTGGCAGTGGGACCGGACCACGCGTTGCTTCCATGACACACACACACACACACACACACACACACACACACACACACGTGTTTGTTTGTGTGTGTGTGTGTGTGTGTGGGGGCCTATCACCAGGATATGACTTTACCACCCACCCAGCATGAGCCCGGGGGGAAAGTATTACCGGTGTCACGTCTGGTAAATGTCATGGTCCCTCGACCAAAGAAATTCTGAAAAGACTAACACTTATCGACAAATCGATTAGATGTGGGGTTTCTTTATGAACATTTTAATTCTTGAATTCTTGTGTTTACCAGAGATGCGCTCTTGGATTCATAGAAATATATTAATAATAGCATTAAAAATGACTATAAGACTAAATTAATTGAAGTCCATGCGAGAGCAAAACAACTACAGTCCCTGAGACATGTGCCAACTTGGCCACTGGGAATTTGAGATTGTGGAATTTGTAACTATTTTCTTGACACATTTTTGGGGATTAAACAACTAATCTGAGTGGAGGGCGTCTCTATTGCTGCCCCTCTCTCTGCCACTCTCTCCCAAAACCTCAGATATTCTCCATCACTTGCCACTTTTATTAAACCTAATTTATTTTAATCTGTTCTTAATCCTGTGATGCTAGTTCAGTATATTTTAGTTTTTCTTTCGCACTGTTATGTCATCTCTCTTGTTTATATTGTAGTTGCTTTCATTGTTTCTGCTTTTACCATGTAAAATGAGTTGAGTGCATTTTAATGCGCGTTCCAAATACAATGCATTATCTTTATTATTATAAATGTGTTAATCGACAAAATAATCGGTAGATAATGGAAATATGACCTGGTTATACATGAACAAAGTCTGTGTTGTGTACCTATTCTATTTCACTGTATATACTTTGTATACACTTATATACACTGTATATACTGTAGCGACCCTGTACAGGTGCCTGTGTAGGTGGGATTGGGTATATATATATATATATATATATATATATATATATATATATATATATCTAGAGTGAACTGAAATAAAGTGAGCATTTCTGTGTTGGAAATCTAAAGAGGGAGGAAGGGGGGCTATCAATTGGATTTCGACTAACCCGATCAATAGCGACGAATAGCGTGTAATTTGTGTTTAAACGTGACAAGGGGGCGGTGACAGATAATCGTTATGGTTTATGGCCCCTCCTCCCTCCCCCTCCACCTGGAAACCAGTCCCTCTCCCTTTAAGTGGGAGGTGAGCGGCGCGCGCTGCGGACGCTGAGTGAGTGAACACGCAGCGGCAGACGGACAGAAAGTCTCCGCGAGTGAGTAAGTAAGCGAGCGAGGGCAAAGCAGCTCTGTGTGTGTGTGTGTCTCCGTCACGTCCACGCACTGGTCCGCCTCTCCCGTCTTCAGCGCTTTACCCACGCCGTCATCTCACGCGACATCCCCGAGGCTCCCGCTCCCTCTGGAGCCGAGCGGAGCGCAGCGGAGAGAGGAGTCCGCGCACACGGACCCGAGCCGCGGCCACTGCGTCCCGAGCCGCGCCGTGCGCTGCATGCGGTGAGGAATTAAAGCGGGAGAGGAAGAGGAGGAGGACGGGAAGTTTTTTTGTTTTGCGCTCTCTCTCTCTCTTTCTTTCGCGTGGAGAGCGCTCACCGGGGACTGGTGAGTGAAGTCACTTATCGCCGTGTGTGAATGGAAACCTAAATAACAACAACAACAACAACAACTTCCAAACGTGTGTGTGTAAATGTCCAGGTGTGGCTGTGCGATGTTTTCTTGTTGACTGATTAAAACCAAGCAGCTCGACAGAGAAGGGGGGGCTCAAAACTCAACACCAAAAACTCCCCCCAAACAGAGAAAGTTAGCTTTCCTCCTTAATTATTTAATTATTCACTCTCTAAACTCCTCTAGACTCTCACTCTGTCTTTGTGAAATCTTCATTTATTTCCTCTGAGTTTCGTATGCTGTTATTTGGCAGGGGTTTAGCTGATGGTGGTGATGAGGATGAGGATGGTGATGATGGTGAAGTGATGTCACCTGTTGGCAGATGCAAATGAGCAGCTATCAGCAGGTTCCCTGAGAAAAGGTGCCGGGCATCATTTTACCGCCTTAACGCCTTTTAAACAAAAACAAAAAAAGTTGTTGTTCTGTTTGCTACTAAAGTTTCAAGAAGTTTCTAAATGACGAGAAATTGTCTTAATAGTCGAGGGAGTAACTTAACTTAAATGTCCTGTTGTGTGAGGTGTCCGTTTGGGAGGGGGGGGGGGGGGGTCTGGGGTCCCCACACCGCAAGGGCCCTTTAAACGCATTCAGGGGTCCTCACTGAGGTCAGGGTCCTCGGTGCAAAAGCACTTCGGGCCGCTCAGGTGTGTGTGTGTGTGTGTGTGTGTGTGTGTGTGTGTGTGTGTGTGTGTGTGTGTGTGTGTGTGCGCGCGCGCGCGCAGTGGCTGGACGCGTACAAAGCTGTCCCCGTCAGTGGGGAGTCCCTGACCTTTATTTTTCCGTCAATCTTCTGCCCCCCCCCCCCCCCCTCTACTGCTGCCACTGCTCCTTTTTTTAATTATTTTTTTCTGTTCCTGTCTTCTCATTCGGAACAGTAACTGTCTCGCAAACCTCCCATCATGCTCTCTGATATCGAGCGGACAGGTAGCGCGGGCGCCAAAGCGTAGGGCCTCGCTGTCACACTGCACATACTGCGCGACACTCCACTAATCTCAAGGAGTGGTTTTGGCATGTCACCCTTCACCTCTGCCTCCCCTCCCCCAGGTCCTCCCGTCTCTCTCTCTCTCTCTTTTGGGCCTTTGTCTTCTCAGGTGAACGGGTTCACGCAGGACGAAAGGTGACCCGGCGCTCGCTCTTTAGTCTCTCTCTCTCGCCCCCCTGTCTGTCGCTCAGGTTGTGCTGCGCTATCGCGTTGCTTTCCGGATTGCTCCTCCCGTCGGTCACCCCGCTTATCCAGCGTCTTAAATCGGAGAGAAGTTGCGTTAAACTCCAGGTAACCGTGGCAACAGTGCTCAAGTCAAGTCACCTATAATTCCCGGCCCCCCGGCTCGCGGCCCTCGTGTGGGACGGGTCGCATCGGGGGAAAATACCGAAGGTTTGTTCGGCAGCACGGCGCCGATCGAATCGTCCAAGACTCTTCCAAACCCTCTGGGTGAACAAGACGTAAAGACCATTATAAATATATATATATAAATATATAATAATAATAATGTAATACATCTTTTTAACCCGTTTCCCCAAGTAGTTTCTTAATACAATCGTACATGGCAGCCAGAAAAACCTTTATCTTCTCAGTCTGTTAGATCTGTATATTATTGTCAGGGTGTTAATAAATCAGATTAGAAAAAAAGAAGGCACACTCGGGAATAACTCGGTTACATTTCCGATAACGTCTTTTAAAATACGACGATTGTACATTTTGTGATATATCTTTTTAGTTTTTTGTTGTTGTTTGTCGTGATTAGCTCGTGAAAAGCACAACAAAGTACCGACGTAGTTCGTGCCGGCGCCGTCTTCGCGAGGGTCACGCGAAAACGTAAAGTCGTATTTGATTACGCTGAAAGTGTTTTGAGATGATTTGACGATGTTGAAAAACATTTTGTGTGGCTGCGATATATATATATTTTTTTATATTTCATTTTGAAATAACCCGAAAGTTTTCCGATTTCGACGACATTATTTTATTATGCAAAGGATAACGTTGCTACGTACAAAGCTCGCATTGAGAGGGAATGGAACCAAACCCTGATCGTTGTTTCATTCCTAAATGTCATTTTCTGATATTTTTCTAACTCATTCTTCACACGTGCGTTAGACTTTTGAATTTGTTACAATGCATTCCTAATGATTATGTCATGTGTGTGTGTGTGTGTTGAAGTGAGATTATGTGTGTGTGCACCATTTCCTATACATCGGACATCTCCATAAGGGCAGCAGAGCAGACAAAGGTTGTTTTTTCTTTCCTCCCTTCTCTCTCTCTCTCCTCCTGACCTCCTATATCCTCTCGACATTGTTCTCTGATTCCTATTGAACCAGGAGTCCACAGAGAAACACCACAATGGAGAATAATGGTGTGCCTGTGTGTGTGTGTGTGTGTGTGTGTGTGTGTGTGTGTGTACACTCCTCAGCCTCTCCTCTTTTAGCGCAGTGTGAGGCCCAAGCCAATCACACACAACAATGCCGGGTTCGGGGAAGCCGTGTGATCTCTTTAAATAAAGCCCTCTGCTCGCCATTGTCTCCTCGGGGAGGATCGCCAGAGCTGTGAACGTTCAAACAGCGCCTGGTAAACACGCCGATGGCCGCCACGTGACGGGGAACCTTTCACGATTCATCCCAACGCGTTTGACTCCTTTCCCTGCTTTCTTTAACGGGCTCGTTTATCGTCTTTCAGCCGAGTCACATTGCTTTCATACGGCGCGCAGCGTGTTATTAATGACCGAGTTATGCAACTTTTCGCCGGTCTCCCCAACTGACGTCAACTTGGGCTCCATCAGAAATAATTGGCAAACGAGTCTATGTAATTTAGTTATTAACAAGTGACTTAGATCTGCAATATTGTGAACGTTTGTGTTCAGGAGTGCTCAATTAATTCTAGATCTATTATACATAAACATACAGACATGAATATGCCATTAGAGACGCTACAAAAGAGCACGGATGATATCCGGTTAAGATGCACGAGCAGGAATGTAAAATCGTTCAAACGGTAACTTTTCTTTGGCTAAACACGTTGGACTACTGACGGAATGCAAACTCCCGCAATTTTGAGCGTTTTTCTTGCACACAGTTTTTTTTGGAGTTTTCATCAAATATTGTGCAACTGTGTGCAGGCGAAGGAAATTAAATGTTAGCTGAAGTTATGAAGCCACAGTTTGTTTTATTTTGTGCGTGTTGCACAGCTATGTCTCACCTTTTTCAGCTGTTTTCAACCCTGTTCCTACCTGCTCAACTCGAATACCTGCCATTTCAGAAACAATCCCTTTTGTCTGCAGACCAGGAGTATTGCATTGGAATTTTTTGATTAATGGATCAGCAGAACATTTATATGCAACAATTCTTTTTTGTTTCTGTAAGTTTTCAAGCAGAAAAAAAGAAAAGAAAGCATTTATTTTGCTTGCTGTATTTCACCTTTTGGCTCTGGAGAAATTGTGATGAATGTTTCTCCATCTCCTCTGACAATTAACGGATTCAGAAATCCCGAAAACAAATGGCAGATGTCCGCCATGAATGGATTAATGGATAAATTGACATTTCTATTCAGTTAAAAGTGTTTCTCTTTCTCTCTCTCTGTGCGACTTAAAAAAAGAAGCAAATAAAATGAGATTGTCCCGGTTAATTCTTTACTGCATCCTTTGATAAGAGCGAGTTATCGCGATCAGTTTCCACGTCCTCTTTTGCATGATGTAACAGCGAGAAATGTGCATGAGGAGAAGCTCTTTAATGTGCACAAAAGGTGAAAAAGTTCCCTTGACATCTCCTCCACCTGTTGCCGTGTCAGAGGAAGAAAATAACAACCGTATAGGAACTTCATGGAAACACACACACACACACACACACACACACACACACACACACACACACAGACACCGGGGCTCACGCTCGGTGGGTGGTAAAGTCTTATCCTGGTGATGGGTCCACACACAAACACACAAACAAACACACACGCACACACCTGCAAGCATCTAGTGTCAAGGTAAATATGAGTTTTCGTGTGTGTGTGTGTGTGTGTGTGTGTGTGACACGGCAGTAATGCTGGTTTCTACTCTGTAAAGCTGCAGATTAAACAGGGATTTAAAACGTTGTTTGGAAGATGTCACTCTTTGGTTTGCGTTCTGCCAGCTGCGCTTTGGATGTGCACTCACTTGCCAGCGAACGCCGCCGTAAGCTCATAATAATGCGCTAATAAGGGTGTGTGTGTGTGTGTGAAGCGGTTATTTATCAACAGCTGTAAATCAACTTTTGGAGAAGAAAGAGCGAAAGCATATTTTTTTCAATTTTCTCGTGCCACTTTTGAACACGTTCTAATTTCTAAGGAGGGGCGAGGAAAAGAAAAGGAAAAACTTTTAGTGAACTTCTCCTTTTGCGTGTTAAGATGTTAAGATGGTGCACGTGTGTGTGTGCACTCACTCAGCACGCTATGTCAAAATGCAAGCTCCCACAGGACCAAGGTGTGTTCCATTAAATACAGAGTGGAGAGGGAAGCTTTTGTTGGGAAGTATGTGCTGTTTTTTTCTCTTCTTCTTCTTCTTTTCTTTAATTCTGACGTTTGTCCATAACTACGGGTTTCCCTTTTGTCTCGCTGTTCCCTCAATGCTCGTCACGTTAACGGCCCACGTATTGTTTTGGCGCGCGGGACGTGAACGAGCAGGTTCGATTGGGACCAATCTGCCTCTTAATTTGAAGAGCCTTTTTTAGAATGAACGAGAGAGAGAGAGACACAGAGAGAGGGAGCCAGATGGAGGGATAACAAGTTTGACATTTTACACGACCGCAGTGACCCAATAAGGCCCGAGGGCGCTGCTCGTCATGTGAACCTATTTCAGCTTCCTTTTCCAAATTTGCCAGCGTTGACCAACTGATTTGCATGAGCGCACGAATACAGATGTTTCGTTGTCCGCCGGTGACTGAAGAGCCTTTTTTTTCTCTTTTCTTTCCCCCCCCCGGCCCATTTGTTTATTTCCGCCGTCGATCACGAGAATTCACAATCGTGCTGTTGACAAATAATAAAAACCCAAACTATATCGCTTTCCTGGTCCATTTACATGACGTTCGCGCTCAATCAAAGGCGCTCTGTTCTCACATTTATTTAAACAGAAGACACTCATTCTACATCTCACTCACTCACTCACTCACTCACTCACACACTCACTCACACACACACACAGACACAGAGTCCAGCGGCATGATTTGCATTTTCATTCAAAATCAGTAACCTCTAAAGCGACAGTCGGCCCGCCATGTTCCCGACTTTGTATACGTTTGGCAGCTTGTTTGACTGCTAACATTTTGCGGTGCATGGTGCGACGCACAAAACGGGTCGGCGCCAACGGCTGTGAACTGTAATAGGACTCTTTATCATGCCTTTGGTATCTTTTGGTCCCTAATAGATTAAATAGAAGGAGTCTAGCTGCATCTGCTGCAGTCTTGTCAGTAAAGTACAAAAAAACATTTGTTATCTGTCTGCGTGATAACTTTTTAACATCTCGGTTTAAATAACGCCAGATCGAACCTATAAAGTCACCAGGGGGACATAAACATCAAATGCACAGTGTGTGTATGTATGGTGCATCTCACTGTGTGAGAAAGAAGCTATATATATATCTTTTTCTAAAGCTGCTATTTCATTGTGTTGTTTTTGGCGGTCCCTGTGGATAGAAGTGGTAGTGTTTCCAGGCACCAGAGTCCTTTTTAGAAAACCTGACAGTTTGACAGTCCTCAGACTCAGTCCTGGTTCTCCTGCGCTCCGCTTCCCTCTGGAGGGATCAGCAATGCGGCATGCATTCCTACTGAAGGTGTACATCTTTAAAAACAAGTCACAAATATATAGATTCACTTAAAAAAAAAAAAAATACCAAGTATATTTGTGAAAGCTGCTGTGCTAATCCACATTTGGCGCTCGAGTGAGTATTTTATGAGTGACGTGTTGAAGTGTCTCTTGAGCAGATGAAGTCCTCCTCTATGTGCACAAGCTGGTCGCTGACTGTCGCGGTTTGTCTTCAGAGGGCGAGCACATACGTTCACGGCCCAAAAAACAATATAGATTTGATGGATTTTCATTCAATTCTTTTTCTTCTTCTCTGTTTTCGTCTCTCTGTTGTTTCCCCCCCCCGTATTCTCAGACACTACCCAGACTTCTCTGCTGTGTAGTCGGGTCCGTGGGCCTGACCCGTGCGGCGCGTCATTACCGCGGCCAGCCAGCGACTTCAGGCATGATCTCCGGCTTATTGGAGCTGGTTAAGACCTATGGCTCTAAGTTGTTTGTGGCATAAGCGCGGCTGTACTTGTGAAACGAACACACACACACACACACACACACACACACACACACACACACACACACACACACACACACACACACAGCAAAGACCCCCTGCGGTTCTCTCAATGCCGAGGCGAACGGGCCCTTTGGCAGAATCACCTGTTGTGCTCCTTACTGCTCAAAGGCGTTTCCATAGTAACACCTCCGAGCCCTGGCCCCTTGGTGTCTAAGACCCTCAGCAAACATAGACCCCCGCTACCGCCGCTACAAACTCCATAAAACACACACACACTAGGTCTGTCAACGAATAATCGAAATTCGAATATATATTCGAATAGTTGTTAAAAACAGAATTTCGAATGTAAAAAAAAGAAGTATTTCGGAGGATAATTATCGTGAATCTGGCAACCCCCGCCGCGGCCGCGATGAAGTGTCCTCTTTGTGTGTGTGTGTGTGTGTGTGTGTGTGTGTGTGTGTGTGTGTGTGTGTGTGTGTGTGTGTGTGTGTGTGTGTGTGATGAGCTGTTCGGGGCAGAGTCTCTGACCCGGAGCAGACGTGAAGCTGGTTGAGGCTTTCACAGGGTTTTGCTGTTGTTGTGCCGTAGGCTGCGGTCCACAGTAGCCTGTTCTATGTTCCCTTAATAAACACCCTGTAAGCCAGCTAACGTCTCGTAGCTTTCCTGACCCAGGGTCGCTACACTATGTAAGCTAGAGTTAGCTTACCATTCAACGACAAGCAATTTGAGGCCAAGCAACGTGAACACCTAAACTGAAGAATTTTGTATTTACACATATATTCGAATATATGTGTTTTTTTTTTAAAGGGAATATTCAAACGTCATTTTTTAGCAATTTTGACAGGCCTAACACACACACACACACACACACACACACATGCCGAGCACACGTGGGCGCTCTCAAGAAGCAGCGGTGAATGGAGTGAGGATATAAAGTGTGCCGGGTTGAAGGAGAGAGTGCATTGTGGGAGTCGGGGGGGGGGCCGGCCTTTTGTCTGAGCCGGCCTGAAGGAGTGTGGGGGGGGGGGGGGCTTTGTGAGGGAAGAGAAAAAGTGGCCTTCATACACATCCTTTCTTCCCTTTTCTCTTGTTCTATCTCTTTATTGGGAGTGTGTTTTGTCTTCTCCCTCCTCCTCCTCCTCCTCCTCCCTGATAAATGCCACAGTAGCCTTTCGCTAGCCGCCACAATAGACGACCTGTTTCGGAGAGCGAGAGGGGCAGAGGGAGGGAGGGAGAGGGGGAGCGAGAGAGAGAGAAAGAGGGATGAGAGGGAGTGAGGCATGAAAAGAAGAAGAAAAAAATGGCTGCTTTTTAACCTGTGCTTCTGAAAAGCAGAAGAATAACGCGGCCGTGACTAAAGCCAGAGTCCTGTTCTCCGCTCTTTTCTCCCTCCTCGGTGTCTTTGTGAAGGGCACAGTTGTGTCATCGGCCTATTTATACATCTTATTTAGAAAGCTTTTGTGAAAGGGAGAGTGAGAGCGGGAGAGGGAGGTCAGAGAGAGAAAGGCTTGTGAAGTGCATTAGAGCAGACATGTTAAACACGAAGACATACGGTCGCATGAAGTGCTAAAGTGGGCTTTAAAAGGATTTAGTATAATAAAATACCAACTATCAGTGACTTATTGTGCTTTGTCTTGGGTTCCTTTTTTCTTTCTTATACTGTAGAATATTTCCACAGACGACCACATCAGTGGAAGACGTGTTCAGATCCTTTGAGCTCAGTCAAAGTAGCACAGCCGCATTATAAAATAATCCATTCCGAGTAAAAGTACTCATGGTGCATGAATTGCCCAGGAACACAATGTTATCATATATAACTTAAAAGAAGGAAAAAAGTGGCAAGAAAAGCCCTTCTTAAGTGATGTACAAGCAGCTCTGGTCCTGGAGCCAGGCTTTCAGACGCGTTCTTGTTTGGTTTATATTGTGAAGGTTGTCATTCATTGTCCTCCAGGGTCTCAACAAAAGTTGTGTGTTAATCTGCAGCACACCAACTTCCTTGCGTTTGTATCTCCTTCCTCCTTGTTTTATGGCTTCTGCCCCCCGATAAGATGTTTGGCAGCCAATCATTAGGAGACGTGACCATGAGCCTCGCGTCTAGAGAGCGCCGATGAAGAAAACGCCACCTGATCGCAGCCGTTCTGACATCCATGGCACGGCACGGCCCGACTCGCATATTTGTACTATATTTATTTGCAAACGGTTTGGATACACTACGCCGTACACTACGTCATACACAATGTGCACTATGCCATACACTAATCTGAATCAGCTTTAATGGCCATGTAAGTTTGCACATACCGTACTTTTCGGGTTATAAGCCGCTACTGCCTTCGGTCAGTGTCCCCGACAGCTCCCCGCTGTAGCCAGCTGGGGCTCCTGCTAGCACTCCGTCACTTCCCCGCTAACTTCCGCTAGCTCCCTGAAAACCACCGAAGGTAGCGGGACCAGGCTCCACACCCGACTTGGGCAGAGGGGACGCGGGCAGTAGCAGCAGCAGTGGCCGGTAGCAGCAGAAGCGCTAGCTAGCAGCGCTAATAGCAGCGCTAACTAGCAGCGCTACTAGCTTGCTACAGCGGGGACACTGATCAGCCGTAGGAGCGGCTTGTAACCCGAAAAGTACGGTACATGGAATTTGACTCCGGTTTCACTTGGCTCTCTGTACTTTTTCACACACAATATACAGTAAACAAGATAAATATAAAAAAGACATTAAAGACGGTAGTAAAAAAAAAAAGTGCAGATGGAAGAGTCTGGTTAACTGTACTACACTGTAAGCGACACACATGCCACGTACACTACATGCTAGGTACGTTACGCCGATCCCTACGCTTTACACTATGTTCCCTGCCATGCGCTGGTTTACTACTCCGTGCACTACCTTCACCGCGCTGTGGGTGCACACGAGCGTGCCGACATCCCTTCTGTTTGGTTGCCAAAGAAAGGTCACGTCAGGTTGTCGCGGCGTCGTTATAGAGATGGGCTCAAGAATCCTGCCTCCGCCGAGCGTGAAACCGGAACGGAGAGAAGAACCTGGTCCTAACGTCGGAGTCGAGCCGAACCGCGCAGTTAAACTAGTTTCCGGGAGCATTTTGCTGATTTTGTTTTCATGGTATTTAGACGGCCTGTTTCCACCACGGACAACATACTTCAAACCCAGTTCATAGCAACCGCGGCGATGAGGACGCCGTGCTGGGCCACGGCGGTCACCCTGGTTACGGGAGCAAGTAGTGTGCCGTTATTCATATTGTCATATTTTTTTATTTATTTATTGCTGACAGAAAGCCATTGCTTCTTTACATATTTTGCTGCGAGTTTGTCTGATGCGGTGTCACGATCGCACGCTCGATGTTCAAGCATCGTTTTTGTCTCGTTGACACTGAAACAGTAATTCTGCTGAAAATCCCAAAGGGCCTGAGCTTGAAAGCGCCGCATTAAAGCAGCAGCAGCAGCTGTCTGGAGGCCGTGTGTGTGAACTCTGAACCGTGCACTTACCTCCAGTCCTTACACCTGTTGACTGGGAAGCGTAGATTTTTTTTTTTTTTTTTGCCCCATGCAGTGATATCTCTACACAAACGTTGCTTGTATTGTGAAAAACCCTAATTTCCAATTTCCATCATCTTGTGCTTTTTAGACAAAAAAAACTAAAGCTGTCTCGCATTTCCGGGGTGAACCGCGGAAATCGCATGTTGCATACGTAGCCTCGTGCTTGTGGGCCGTAGCGTGGGAATTAAACGTATCTCTTGTTTTGCAGCGCTTCAGTACAATGAGGTTACGTGGTTACATGCTCACTAGCGTGGGGGGCCTAGGTTCATGTATTAAAAAACAACATTTAATCAGTTCTGTCAAAAGCCAACCACAGCGCACAAAACGGATGAGCAAACAAAAAACCACGACTCCGTCAGTCAGCGGAACACGGAGGAGACCCGTCATGCGCTCGGAGCAAGTCGAGTAATCAGTCGAGGGGGGGGGGGGGGGGCGAATGGTAAGTAAGTGATGTTGATAATCACGAATCATTTTTTTTTGACAAAAGAGGACTTTGAAAGGCGAGTTAAAACAAAACCGTGTCCGTGAAAAGGGCCGCAGCCTTACGAACGCCCGCGTATGTAAAATCATCGGTCTCGATCTCCTGACTAAAGTCTTTGTAGTATAATTTAAGAAAATGAGGCGAGTCACAGGCAGACTAGTCTAGTTCCAGTCTGTTCATTGAGTTCATTTCGAAGTGTCGTCCCAGTTTTTGCATTGTTGGGTACACGTGTTTGTCATGCAAATTGCATGAATAATATCTCTCAACTAAACAACTCCTTTCCTTTTTTATTATGTATTTCTACCCCATTATTATCGTGGCCTGTTACGCCGTTGTCTCTATTTTGTCATTAAAACGTGGCTAGTTTGTTTGCTAACGGGTGTGCGACTCGTTCCCGAGCTCAGATCTACTGCAGCGAGCATTTTACCCACACAAATGGTCTTTTCATCACGATAAAAGAAACTCTGCGACCACGTGGCAGAAGCGCTCCGAAGTCCGTATCGCAGCCGACGAAATACAACGCGGGACCGACCGGGTCGCAGCTTCTTTATATTTATGGGTACGGGGGAAACTGTAAGAGTGACATAGCTGTGTGTGTGTGTGTGTGTGTGTGTGTGTGTGTGTGTGTGTGTGTGTGTGTGTGTGTGTGTAGTGGGCGGGCCTCAGTGGGGCAGCCCCTGAACTCCAAGAGGAAAAGGGAGTAAAATGTAGTCTTTGTGTCTCTATCGCTCAATCGCAGCGCTGCAGTTCCCAACACTGCTCTTTGTGCGATGTACTGACCAGCGACCGCAGAACAACAGCACCTTATCGGGTGCTTATAGGTCTGTGTGTTCGCTTACACACACACACACACACACACACACACACAGGTAGGAAACAAACAAACAAATGAGTAAACCTAAGTGTGTGTTCTTGATGAGCTTATTCTTTGGACTCTGCACTATATGGTTCAGTACCCTCAACATCAAAAGGCCACGAGAACAGAGGAGGAGAGGGGAAGGAAAGGAGAAGAGGGCAAGGCTTTTGTGTCTCCAGTCCTGAGAGCTCATTCTCTAATGAGGCCCAGTCAGCAACGCAAGGAAGCTTTGTTCCACAACTCTGTGTGTGTATGTGTGTGTGTGTGTGTGTGTGTGTGTGTGTGTGTGTCTGCGTGTGTGTACGTCTTACCAACCTTTCCAATAAAGAAATAATTCAAGTCCCCACACACACACACACACGATTCTTTGAGACTCCATCTATCAGCTTGGTCTGAAGAGTATTCTGTTGGAAGGTCTTGTAATTTCACCAGGAAGCTGAACTTTACCGAAAGCCAGGCGGGTCGTGGAAATGAAAAGCAAGGTAGAACTGCAAGCGGATATTGTACGCATCCGGTTTCGAACCCGTTCACACGCCGACTCTGAAACTTCAATCACGTTTTGGGAACAAGTCGCATTTTCTTCTTTTTTTTTCTTCCCCGCATCCTTCAAAAGAAGCGCCGTTTGACCGCTCAGAGCCACCGTCCGTGTACGAACGTCGTCACTCAAAATGGCATCTCGTGAACACTGCCAGGCACCGTACGACGAAAGAAGCACAGAACACTGTTGAATTTACAGATGGGTTGTGGCAGGTGAATGCAGAACAGCTTGGAATCAATATTATTAATTAGTTAATTAATAAAAATGCGTACGGAAACTACGGCCCTTGTGTAGACGAGGCTTTCAGACCAACATTTTCAGCTTGAGCAGTAAATCTAACTAATACAAACTTAAAAAAAAAAAGAATTGTGGTAATGTTGGGCTTAATTGACAACTGGTTATCAACAACCGCTCTTTTTTTTTTACATGTTAGGCACCTAATTACAGTATTTGTTCTCTACGACTGGAAGAAGTGACAACATTAGGAATTTTTAAAATATTTTTTTTAATTTGTAATCCTTCCCTTCAGCCAGTCGGCGTTTGTGGACAATAGCGTTCGCTCTTCTTCTGTTTGTGGCGAGAGGCGCTCGTCGCCATGAGCACGCCGGGACGGAAGAAACTCGTCTCTTCCATCTCGTCTCTTCGGACTGGAAGCGCATCGCAGTCGGGCTCTCGCTCAGCGAGAACATGTTTTATATAGAACGAAACTTTCAGCGTGCGTACTTTGGGACTTTTCAAAACCAGTCGGGTGTGTGTGCTGCCTGGCGGCACGTCTCCATAAATGTACCCAAATGTTCTGATGGAGCGCTCCTGATCGCACTGGATCAATCATTTAAACTTGCACAACTTTTTCTTCCCCTGGCTCGGGTTCTTGACTGCACACAACTCTGAACACAATAATGGAGTCGATGCTAACTGAAGGCCTAACGCAGACACTAGACACAGGCAGCAGATGCACACACTATATATGTTCATACTATATTGGGTGTTCTCACACACTGGTTCTTTGTTTACAACCCACAATCTGCTTGCGGACATTAGCTGCTCATGGCGTTTGAGTCATGCCAATATTATCATTAATTAGAACTTAAAAAAATCGGCATGCCAGGAGATTATGTATTCAGTTGCGTGAGTGTGCATCTCTATGTCTGTCCACAGCTAATGTGGCACACTGCTGGCACCCCTCTGCCTAATGTATTAGTTTGTGCTCATTTATGGAAGCAGGCATGCATCAAGAACCTCTCGGTGGTTGCAGCGATTCACATTTTTGCAAAACACACTTTGTTAACAACATATTTATGGGACCGTTTTATGCCGCAAGTGACGGCCGACTCCTCGCTACTCTTAACCTGGCCGCAATTGATCAACAACTGCTTTGGTTTGAACTGTCGTTTCCGCTACGGATTATTCATTTATTTTCTACTTATTTCCACCTTTTTGGGCGCTTCGCTATGGTTTGTGTAGCGTTTCTGTCCACGAAATTGAAGAAAAACGTATTCTTGCTGTTTTGCCAGTTCCCAGTTTTAATGGCATAACTACGTCAACGAGCGCTCGGGCAACCCTTCAATGAGGACAATGTAGCTGTGCCACGTAGCTTTGTTGCTTGTCGTGTGAACACCGTATGCTGTATTTGCATCCAGCTCAAGTAACCTGGTACAGTTCACTGGCTACACACGCATCAACGCACATTTATAGTGTCAAAAAAAGATGGCGGACCGTGGATAGCGCTCCAAAAGTGCAGTTGGTTGTCACAAAGAACGGTAGTAACGCAGCAAAATGTAATCGCTGGACCAGAATGATTTCATACAAGAGATGAAGTTGACGCGTGACGGAACATTTCCTGCGGCTTAACATGGGAATGGAGCTTCTTTTTTTTGTGCATGGCAAGAAAGTTTTATTTGTTACCACCAAAAATAACCACAACGCGCCATTTATCACGAATTACAGTTTATGGCGATCTAATTGAGCTTCCAGCTGGTTTTCTTTTCTTTTCGGGACTCAAAAAAAGATTTAATAAGCACCAGGAAAAAGCATTAATAAAGACTTTGATAATCAGGGTATTGTGCCCACAGCTAGGTTGAACATTTGAAAGATTCCTCTCTTAGTTAAAAAATGATATCAAACCGCAGTCACAATGGATTGGCTGATTCTATCTCACTCTGTTGTCTACATGTTGCTTTTATTTCCTGGCCCTTAACACTCCGCGGCTTTGTCACGATTCGTGACCTCGCTTGGGCCGGTTTCAGTCACGTGTCCAGGAAATCATAACAGAGGATAAAGCCGACTTTGTTAGAAAGTGTCCGCCGGGGCCCAGTGGACGCCCTTATCACACCGCCATCGCACCTGTTAGTGGGCTGGTGTTCGATCGGTATCGCGCGCGGCGGGTCACCTGAAATGGCATGCTAATTATGCAAATGTCCGGTGGGATTTGAAGAGGCTCTTTGTACTTCCCCTCCTTGAGAGGGCGGGCGTGCGGGCGGGCTGGGTCAGAGGTAACAGGGGAGCAGTGAAAAGACGGGCGTTACCGGCGAGGGAGAGCCAGTCACCATGACTCGAGTCAGCAGGACTGTTCCAGCGACGGAGCGCCGCTGGACCTCCTCGCATCCGCTCCTCCCTACCAGGTCAGTACAGAAAACGGCAGGCTACATGGAAATCCGTTATCTTAAATCTCGTTTTAAGACTTTTAGAACGGTTCGTTATCAATATATTTACTTTTCTTTTTCAAATCAGTTTTTTTTTTCTTCTTTTAACCGCTCTGGTTAGTTTTCGGAAACGTCTCCGACGAGCTGAATCCGAGCAGCAACGCAACATCCCTCACTGATCGTCCGCCAAAGGTTAAGCGAACCCTGGATGAGTCACAGAGCAGATTATTAAAGAAGAAAGAAGCAGATTTGACGTGAGATGCGGTTTCTTTGTTTCAGTTTACTGGAAGCGCTCTCTGGGCGTGATCCGCCCGAGCCAGGCCCCGCGGGTTAGACGGGCGCGCTCGCTGGCCTCATCACCCCGAAGCAAATGCTGCTAACCGCGAAACATTTCTCCAAACATTTGTTTAGACATCGGCACCGGCGCTTGTCTCGACACGACTGCACGGCGGGTTGGAAAGGTACTGCCGGAGTGGGGCCGGAAAAAGTAGCGCCAAAAGTGCGATGGGCCTGGCTGGGGAAATGTGCAGTGTGTGTGTGTGTGTGTGTGTGTGTGTCGTTTTGATCGGCCGCCAGATGCGTTGTTCCTGCCTTTTGATACAGAAGGGGGCGGCTGCTCAGGGGGATGAGTGGTCGTCCCGCAACCACAAGGTAGCCGGCTCGATCCCCAGTCCCCCCATAGCTCACATGTCGAAGTGTCCCTGAGCAAGACACTGAACCCCTAATTGTTCCCCGTTGCTGTGTCTACGGTGTATAGAGCAAAAATGTAAGTCGCTTTGGATAAAAGCGTCAGCTAAATGAAATGTAATGTAATGATACCTTCTGCAATTACAGCTGTCAGTCTCAGGGTTGACAATAGGAATGTCTTTATTTGTTTATTACCAAGTAAAACCTCTCTAGAAGACTTATCATGTCTCTCTCTCTCTCTCTGTGTCTACTGTGCTCTCTCTGCTATTCTGCCTCGGGCACTAGTTGGAGAGCGGCATGGACGACGTAAACCCAACAAGCTGCTTCTGTTAGGGGGGGGTGGAAAAGAAAACACTGAGAGAAAGAAGAAGGAAACAAAGGAAGAAAAGAAAGGGAGAACAACAGAAGGGATTTGCATTGCCAATCCCCGGAGGGGGGAATGTTAGTTTTTTTCCACGTGTTACAACTTGTTGGGTAACTGACGGTTTTGTGTGAAGTGATTCTTATGTCGTGGGAAGTGTAGGGTTTCACTGTTGCGGCGCTCAAAGGAGAGGAACAGATTTCTTTTCTTTTTTTTTTTATCTGAGGACTGAGGCATGTTCCCCTCCGTCCCCTGTCCTCCTCCCTACCTGGTGGGACGGGACAAGTGGGGTTCTTTTAACAGGACGGCCATTACCGTGGTCTCACTTTTTATTTAGTTTTCAACAACATAACAACAGCATATAGTTTCAAACAGTCACATTCTTTGTCAATTTTTCAGTTGTATGTCTTGGTACACATGATATTCAGGTACAGTGTACAACACACAGAAAGAACAACAAACATCAAATGGTGGTCACCCCAAGAAAGGGATCCTTTTTTTTAAAAAGGTTTACTTCACTCACAACAAATGCCATGAAAGTCGTCGTGATTTTCGTATCGTTGTGATGTTGTACTCGGCGATCTGCTTTTGTGCGGAAATTCTGGGTCAGTTGTTCGGCGAAACGACAAGTTACACATTTGTTTCCTTTGCAGTTTCACTTGGTTTTCAGGACTTTCTGAGAAACAAGCCAGTCTGTGAGAATATAAATATCAAACAGACGGGTGTAAAGATGGGCAGTGAGATTGCACTGTGGCCCCTGGGGTCGGGGCGGTGTAGAGAGAGCAGGCCCTCCAACAATGTGTCAACCGGTCCTCTGCAATTGATTCAGATTGGAACCCTAGAAATATTTCCGTGTTCAGAAAATTATTTCGCTAAATACAAAAAATTCTGTCATTTGCTATATAACTATATGGCCGTAGGTAATACTGATGGTCGGGCAAAAAGTCTCTGTGGGTTCGTCACTTTGAGCGAGGCCTCTCTCATTACACATTTCATGTAATTTGAGCCATTGTTGATATTAAAAAAAAACTTGACTTGACTGTTGGCCAAAAATAGGCCAGCGATCCAGTGAAAAACAAGTGACTACATTGCATTATTTAACTCTTTAGCTCTTCATACTCTTGGATAGTCTGTATACTATTCTTGTTGTAGTCTAAGGTACCTCTTAATGTTTGTTTCTTTTACTGTCTCCTCCATCTGACTGAGCTGATCAAAATATTTTTAACGTGACAGAAATTTGGAACAGAAATCTTACGGTTATTTATTTGTTCATCCCTTTTTTGTTCCTGTTTCTTAAGCTCAACAGCTGCTCGGAGGTCTGTTTTTATGTGTGTCATTTGTCAGCAGCGTGTGGTGAGCGGCACCGTAAGGTGGTCGAAAAAAACTAACAAAAAAACAGGCGGCAATCGGATAACCTCAGGACGAAGGCAATGCCATGCAAATCAACACACACACACAGGTCAGGTTCCACATGGGTGCAGTCAGCTGTACGCGGGGTAAGTGCGTGTTTAATTTAACGAGACTGATGTGGAGGGAAACGGCGAGGAGGAGTTCCCATTGTTCAGACCAAAGACCCATAAAGCATTGTTTGACAGAAGACAACAACAGTGTGCTTTTAAAACACTCGCACACCTTGAGGCATTCCTTGCTGTCAGCGGCTCTGTGGATGGCTGAGATTCAGTGCATACCTCAGAGTTGGGTGACACACACACACACACACACACACACACACACACACACACACACACACACACACACACACACACACAGAGTCCGTGCAGAGGCATCGTGTGAAAGCCACCTGTGGCAGCTCTACAGACCAGTCCTCTGTGGAACGTGGAGATGGGGGGGACCCAGGAATAACTCGCCGTGGGACAAAACCACACACACACACACACACACACACACACAATCAGCCCCTCGCTGATACCGACTGTGGCTGCTGCTGCAGTGTTGGCTAAACAGCTTCCCACCTTTCCATCCTCATTCCTCCCTAAAGCTCTGCGGGAAAAAAGCGCACACACGACACCTGGAAAAATAGCAATCGGACTGGTTGGCTGATACACATCTTTGTGTGTGTGTGTGTGTGTGTGTGTGTGTGTGTATGTTAACTGTTATTTTCATTTGAATGGTCACCGCAGATGTCAAGTATCCGTGTTATTCAGATCATTAAACATTCAGATCAAAGGACAGAAGTTTTTAGATTTAGTTCTTTGGGAAATTTAAATTGTTGGCCCTTTAATTTAAATTGTTGGCCCAAACACAAGCGCATATATCTGAGTGTGATATCAGGTTTAACCCCCCTCCATCCCCCAACCCCCCGTGCGCGCTTGCAGCTGTATTTAATGTTACTTAATGTGCTGCCAGGCTTTAGTTACCTTCAGCGATGTGAGACGGTTTTATTATGACTCAGAGTTTGAATCCACACACACGTGCCGAGGTACAAACAAACAAACACACGCACGCACGCACACACACACACACACACACACACACACACACACACACACACACACACACACACACACAATTGGTGCAGGTTTTGAGCTCTGGCAGGCAGGTGATGTGTGCGGTTTGTGTTGCAATGCCGTAACAAAAGTGTTTGGCGGAATGCTGGCATTCCATTTCTTCCCCTCCCATGACTTAAATGTTTTAGTTTATGCCAAACTCCACGAAGCCGTTGACTGAAAGTGCCTCTCCTCATAGGTGCACACATGGCACTGGGTGGGAAGTAACAAGCAGTGAGTGTAAAAGTTGATTTAAAAATCCATTTTTTTATTATTATTTGTTAACAGCATAGTTTTGCAGGTTTATCTGCATAGATATAGCAAAAATGACATTAACATTGCCCAGCTCGACTAGTTTTCTATAATAACTGAAGTAACAGTCATATTAGTAGAACATGTTTTATAGTCAGTAGCACACATGGATATAATTGGTATGTGTAATTCATACATGGTGTCGTAAATATTCTTAAGGGTCAATTGAGAAACAGTTTATAGATAAAACATTCAGAAGGGCGTTGTGCTGCTCATTGATTTACAACGTTTCCCAACTTTCATTTCCCATTTAAAAAAAATCATATTAAAGAGGCACCGTTCTATCACAATGGATACCACTGCATCAGTATCGGTAATTGTAACACGCGTCCGTTGAAGTTGCAGTAGTATTACTGATGTTAATTAAAGATGGCAGCAGCAACAGCTGTTTCAGTGGGAGCAACAGTAGTAATTCAAATGGACGGTTCGGTAGCAGTAGAAGTATCGCTTGCAGCACCAGGAATGCTTTTTTGGTAATATAAGGATTCTACGTCATTGTGAAAAACTAAATATATTCCATTCCATTATCCAAAGCGCTTGTCCTATTCCGGGTCGCGGCGGCGTTTGAGCCGAACACATTGGGCGAGGGCCGGGTTCACCCTGGAGGTCGCCCGTTTATCGCTCGGCACGTATAGAGACAGACAACCATTCAGACTCGCCTTCAGGACTCTTAGTCGTTTCATTAAAATCAATATGCACAAAATGTGTTTTATCCTGGATTTAATTTGGTCTTTATTTGTCTGAAAGGCTGTTGAAGTTGCAGTAGCTGGTGAGGGAGTTTAGCTAGAGGGTAACTTTGCAGTAGAATTTTAAAGGTGACCCCTAGTGGCGCTATGGAGCAATGTCCACTCCATGTTTTCTTTGATACGCGCAGACTCGCTAGCTAGCTAGCAAAACGGACGTAAACGAAGCAGGTTTCAGTCGGTGCAAACAAACAGCTTTGCATTCTCGGAAGGAAACGCGCTGAACATGTTTGTTAAGCCTCCGGAATTGTAAACAGAGTTGTTTACCAACCCTAAACCTGCACCGTGTGTTGATCCTGAGAAAGTTCCCATTGCAGAAGAACAATAGGTTAATTGTGTCGAGCTGTCAAGCGCAGTCAGTCGGAGGGAGTTGACTTGTGGGAGTTGCGCAGCTCTTGGCCACAGTTGTTCGAAGATGAAGGTGTTGGCCTGGCTGTGTGTTTTAGACTCGTAGCTGTGTTACTTTTATTGGTGCGGCTTTTGAACGCACACATAATAAACACACGTACATACATCACTGGGGTTTGGAGCTACAGACCCTGGCAGACAGGTGGCTTTGTTCGGAAACAAGGTATGCAGGCGGGGAGGGTGGGGGTCTAGTCATTATTATGCTTTCCGCAGAACGGTGGCGCTCCGCTTTTCTTTTTTTCTTTTTTTTTTTGCCGTGTTCCCGAGTTGGTCGGCACATTCCGCTGGCATTGTTATCCGGCCTGTTTCCTGCGGCCGGCGGCTTTTGTCAGCCTCTCCCCCATTGTCCCGGCTTCCTTTGTTCCCCGGCTCCAACAATGGCTTTTTTTCTCTCTGCCTCTTAATATATATGTGCACTTTTTGCCCTTGTGTGTTCTGTTTGTTTTGTTCTGCTGTCTGCTGTGTTTTTCTTTCCTCCCGCCGCAGAGCTGGGAAATAATAGAACACACACACACACACACACACACACACACACACACACACACACACACACACACACACACAAGCCTGTGTTGATATGCTCAAGTTCACTGTGGTTCAAACCTCTCTCAGTCAACCTGTCCTCTCTTCCTTTCTTTCCCCTTCTCCCTCTGAGGCGTTTTCTGTCTCCCTCCCTTCTAGCCTACTATTATTCACTGTCTCTCTCTCTCACTCACTCACTCACTCACTCACTCACACACACACACACACACACACACACACACACACACACACACACACACACACACACACACACACACTTGGACAATACGCCTGGCTTTGACTTTAGGTGGTGGTAACACAATCACCACCTAACCTTTGACCTTGACTTCAGTGACTTCAAACAGCACTTTTCATGTGTTGCCCTGAAGCAGACACATCGGACACCAGAGACCCCCACCCCAATATTTAACTGCAGATGGAGCCAAGCCTTTATTTCAATTGAGTTTATATTAACGAGGGACTTTTATTTTGTGAGACCAGCATTCAAAATAACTGTTTTTCTATATTGAAACCGTCTTCTTACTAACAGTATCAAATAATTTAATTTCAAATTTGTACACATACACACACACACACACACACACACACACACACACACACACACACACACACACACACACACATCTCCTAATACTTTTCCACACTACTAAAGTCATCACTACAATAAGTAATACTGCACCCATGTTCTTTACTGACTCTTCTACGTTTGATCGCTGTCACGCTATCATCAAGGAAACATTTTAACAATGTATGGTTACATGTGGTTACTCTACACACCTCAATGTTTTTTTATTGTTTTACCTGACCTTTATTAGGGGCCAAGTACCAGTTAATGACATACACAGTGTTCATAGTTGTCTAGTGTAGATTCAAGGTCGCCAGAGGATAAATTCAAAGGACTTTGGGTGATCCGCTGAATGTACCTCTCGCACCACCAGCAGGTCAACGTTTTCTCCTACTATGTGAACTATCTCAACATTTACTTGATGGCTGGACTTTGGTAGACAGTCGTTGTCCCCAGAGGATGAATTTAAAAAAACGTCAACCCCTTTCGACTTTTCATCTAGCGCCATCATCGGGACAAAAAGTGTGTCCAATACTTTGGTTATTAACCAGATACCTGAAAAATGAATAGCATTCCCATCAGCCTCAGCTGCACTTTGTGTTGAGTGCTAATCCGCAAATGTTAGCATGCTACCTGCTGCTTTAAGAGGGTGGACATGGTAAACATTATACACGCTACATAAACTTGTCATCATCATGACAGCTCAGTGCTTTGAGCCATCTGCCAACAGTCACACAGAGCCGCTAACTCGCTGTAGACTCTTGGTCCCGTCTAACCAGCTCTTTTCCAAGAGCTGTTTTAACTTGTTCATCTTGATAAGTTATGAGTTTTATGTTATGAGATTCGTTTTCCTGACATTTAAATGTACGTGTGGAGTCCTAAAGTGCACCCTGTTCTTCCCTTGATCTACGCTCTTTGCTGTAATTATATCAGATACCCAATCAAAACCTCGCCACACCCAGAATGACAACGAGCTTTGTGTGCTGTCGTTTGTCTCTCAACAGAATGGTTGAGCCCAGCCCTCCAGCACGGCACCTCATGTCTAGCGGGGATGTCAGCATGACGTGTGTCGGTGTAAAAGTGGAACAGGAGGAGACCGCCGCAGGAGTCGGCGTCATTACCCACGCAGAGCCCATCAAGAGGTCTCCATCGCGCGATTGGTCGGGAAGTCATCCGCTGGAGGCCCGCCAGCTGACCCCGCCGCTGTCCCGCTCCCCTTCGGTAAGCATATTGCGACAAGGGGGCGAGAGAGAGGTTATCGACGGGTAATTTAGGGAAATGTCACAGAAAGGTGTACTTTTTCTTGACCTGTTCTGAGTCGGTTTACTTTCTGTGGCCCGACAGGAGGGCTCTCCGGGTAAGGAGCTGTCTCACAGGCAAAGCCCCATGGGACTGAGGGAGGCCAGGACACATGACAGACCAGAAGGACAATCCCACTTCAAGGAAGGTCGGTCTCAACCTAACATCGCTCAGTCACTTTCTGCTCTGTGTTGATGGCGCTGCCAATCTGAGTAATCATACTCCGTTTGGCAGAAGAAGCCATCCCAGTATTGATCATCCAATCACTCGCACTTTGGCTCAATATAAAACAGAAAAATTGCTCTTGTTATTTAGAAGAAGAGCCATGGAAGTGCGGATAGAGAGTTTAATTCTGTACACTGTTTTTATCCGTTAACCTGCTTTGAATATTTTGACGAAATAATCTTAACCAAAGCGGTTTTAATAGCTTCTTTTTGTTTTTATATAGTGTTTTTGAGCATCCATCTATCAAAACTATTTTCTTCTAGCCTAATAATCCCTGATTCATAATTCTAAGAAATGCTTATTTAATGACTAACGGGTAATTATGGTTCACCCAGGCGTCAACCTCCTGTTCTGAGGAGGGATGAGGAAATTCTACGAAGTGCGATAACATTGTTCAATATTGCGATAACAATATTCTGAATGGACCATAATTTACTAAATGAACATCATGCTGTATTGAAGAAACTAGAGATTGAGACCATAAACTCATGTTTACAATTTTTACTGAGGGAGTAAATCAAGAGAGAAGTAGATTCATTTCCACATAGACTTCTATACAACCAGAGGAGTCGGCCCCTGATGGCCAGTAGAGAGAATGCAGGTGTTAAGACACTCACGGACGTTGCTGCCTGCTCTCGACATATTTGTTTAAATATTTAATATGCAAACATGTATCATACAAACTGCAGTTGATGCACTTTCATAAGTTTTAAAAGCGTTTTTATACAGCACGCGGTAGCATGAGAGACCGACTTGCGATTGGACCGGCACTTCATTCAGCAAGTACTCAGCATTCACCTCAATATTGGATTTGAAACGTTGGTCTCCTACACACACACACACACACACACACACATCCATACAATTTTCTCAGCTGCCAGAGTCCATATCTTATGTGTTTAAGTGCACTGCATTCTGCCGCCATTCAGCATTAAACAATGCAGTCTGCTGATAAATCGATGTGCAGAAGTGACGGTTTGTCTCACGAAAAGCGAGCGTGTTGTTTTGCCTCCTGAATGAGTTTTTCCGAGGGATCTTAGTGCTTTTTGTCTGATTTCGTTCAATCCTTCGCACGTGGAGTAAAAAGCTGCTCTCCTGATCTGTTGCCAGAGACTCTCACTGCCCTCCGGTCTTTCACCAGCAAGCACTGCACTCGTCGCTCTTTCAAAAAAAATATGTTTTCTCAAATTCTCCCCACTCGCTGACCTTGGATTGTTCTCTGTCCAAATATCGATTCACTCAAACACTCAAAACTTCTCCCGGAGGCACGAACAACCTCTGCCCTTCGGCACCTCGAACGTCTTGTTCAATCAATGCCATTAGGGAAGGCAGAGGAGAGGCCGAGAATGTGGTTTTAGTGTCAGATGGACTTGATTTGACGGGAAAATATTTTCCGTGCTGTCGAGTTCAGCCCTGCTGAGTACCTGTTGTGTCCTGTTAACAGTAATGCCCACCATTGAGAAGCTGCTGAATGCTGACTGGAAGGAGAAACTTCTGGATAAAAACACAGTGGAGTCAGGACGACTGAAAGGTCAGCTTTCAAACACCAACAACACCTTTATGCCACTTATACACCACTTAAATACACACCACCGTTTTGATTGTGCAAAATACCTGCCTTTTTTTGTTTTTTATTTATTTGCAATAAACTTCATCTGTTGCATGAAACATGTTAGACAAAAGATAACTGGGATAATTTGGTACACCACCGCTTGGATCATTTTTCTGTCAAAATGGTTTGCTTCGTCTGGCGTTCCTCCTAAAATCAGAGTACGTTGGGACAAAAAAGGCTTGGAAACAAACAATAGGACACATCTGGAGAGGCAGAATGAGGAGGACGTGGCAAGCTCATTTACACAGCTCAACTATGTATTCAGAGGGGCCTCGATCGTGTCATCGCTCCGGTCCTACTGTCACAAACCCCACTTTGTGATTTTTGCACAAAGCAAACATATAAATCTAAAAAAGATAGTTTCCTCTTGTTAGAATGAGCAAGCCACTGAATTATTGCTGTTTTACTGAATGAAATCAAGGGGGAACGTTCCAACCCAGAAAACCTCATGTACCGTGTCTGATGATTATTAAAGAAGTTATTTAATAGAAAATGTGTACAGTGTATAGCACAATATGTAAAGGTCGCAAACCTGACCCTCTGCCCCGCCCCTCCTCCAGGTACCCCAGAGGCTCTGGCAGAGAAGGAGCTCCAGTTGCTGATGATGATCAACCAGCTGAGCGGTCTGAGGGAGCAGCTGCTGGGAGCCCACTCTGAGCAGAGGAACATGGCCGCCCTGCTGCTGGAGAAGCAGCAGCAGCAGATGGAGCTGGCTCGGCAACAGCAGGAACAGGTACCACCCGGAGGTGTCCGATCAGAAACCAGACCAGATACTGTGCAATCCCAGGAACTTAATCGGGAACTAAATATCCCTTCTGTGCAACGATTTTTGTTCAGCTTTATCCGTCACTCACAGACTCTTTATCTCACTCTTTTTGGAGACTAAATGGAAACTTAACGTATTGAGATTTTTACGACATGGCTTTAAAGTACAAGTCAGTGACATTAGAAGCAATTCTCATTCCTGATCCACACATTGATACCGATGACCACAAGTGCTTCTTGCAGTCTGAGTGGTGCCACCAATGTATCATTGCAATTATTTAACATTGTTAAACTCATGTTTGGAGAGAGGGAAATGCGTATCCTTCTTTCTCTTTAAAACCTTGCGTTACCCACAATGCATTTCTGGCTATTGAGAGAGTCAGGGGTCCGCTCACTTTTTCCCTACTCCACACCCCCAAATTTGAGTTTTTAAATTTTCAGACATGTAGTCTTCATCCATAATAGACTTTGACCCAAGTGACATCACTTGAAGCCATTTATCAGACTTCTGACAACTCCCTCTTGGAGACAATTTAATTTTTTCACATATGCAGTAATACTCCCCAAGACCTTAACACACTTTAATGGGTGAAGTAAGTGGGGTTCCCCTATATAAAGAAAACTGTACATAGAGAAATCACAGGCCAAAACTAGGTTTCTGCAGTTGAAATGCAAGTTCCTGACTTGAGAAAAAATGATATATTTAGAATGCTCATGGTGTAGAATCAGTCTGAGCTTGGCAGATGCACATAAGCCAATATAATTAAATGGGGATTTTAGAATAACAAGGTGTGCTTTCTGGTGCTATTCAGGATCATTGCAATGTTTTGCAGTTTCAAAATATTTATGTTAATACACATATTATCTAACTATGTATATCGAGCATTTCTCTATGTTTCGATTGTCGTTTCAGTATCAATGTTTTTAGTAATCAGACTTTGTTCAGGTACAATTGTGATGCAGGATATACGATTTCATAAGTTCTGCAGTTCAGGTTGAGTCCTTTAGCGAAACTCTGATCAAAGTCACCTCCACTGTGTGCACTTGTGTCTGTTTGCCACATGCATGTACAGTATGTGCGTGACAATGACCACGTCTCGTGTTCCCAGATTGCCAAGCAGCAGCAGCAGCTGATCCAGCAGCAGCACAAGATCAACCTGCTTCAGCAGCAGATCCAGGTCAGCTCCCCCTCCTGACCCCCAGGGGTTCTTCACACAAGACAGCACCACAGCATCTGAGGAAAGAACTTTCATGTGTTTGTCCTGCCTCGTCCCAGCAGGTGAACATGCCCTACGTGATGATCCCGGCTTTCCACCCCAGCGCCCAGTCCCTCGCCGTCACCTCCGAACCCCAGATGACCATGCCGCTGCAGCCCATCCCCTGCAAGCCAGGTCAGTCGTCAAGCTAGTGGAAAGAGCTTCCAGCCTTGGGGAGAGTTGGGTTGGGACACGCTAGACCCCATGAAACCACAAATCCATTGTTGCAAAGGGCAAAAAGAAAGAAATCTAGTCCAATTGAATACATTTGAATTTACATGTATTACGTACTTATTACACCGGAGCATACGATCTCTTTTCAAATGTTTTTGAAGCATAATTTGCGGCAACAACAAAACATGGTATTACACGCAATTGACACACAAAGAACCCAATATTTAAAAAAATTAAATAAATAATCAGATGTAAATATATGATGAAAGTGAGGCTACATTTGTCTCCAGTAGATGCCGATAACCCTGGTTGTCTCAAACGCAATAAAACCCTCACTAGTGAAAGGAGGAAACAACAGCAGCAGTTTATCACAACATGTGACCAACAAGCAGAGCATCAACCTGCACAAACGCTCCGCTTTCTCCTGTTTGTGGAGCGGCCGCGTGTCCTCGTCCTCTGCAGGGAACGTTAGTGATGTCATACGGAGTCTGATCATAAGGACAGGCTCATAAATGAAAGATAATCGCTGAGGTAATTGTTTAGCTGCGAATGTATTGAAAAGATTTTTTTTACTTTTCGTATTGCTGCTCAAGAAAAATATATAAAGCAATGTTGATTCTTTTCTTCATTAATTGCCTTTTTCTCACAAAATAATCAAAAAGAACCGATAGGAGTATTGATACGGAACCGAACTGATACGCAGAATCGATAAGAGCACTAGTAACGATAAATCGAAACGACACCCATCCCTAGTCTTCGGGCTCACGTGGTTTTGAAGAGAAACCTAAGCATTTACACTTCAACCCAAGGCCCCACTTTAACGGAAATAGAACGGCATTAGTGAGCGCCGAGCGCCAAACGCCGTCTTCAGTTGAACAATGCGGCTGATGGTAGCTTTCACACACTCTCGCTTGTACAGTTAGCCGGCTATAGAGGGTGCCGCTCAGAAAGCTGTGGCTTTGTGCGGTCCTGCTTTCACGAGTCTTACAAGCTCGTGACCTCGTCTTTCTCTATCTTTTCAAACCCAAAAAATGCAAGGCCAGCCTCTAAAACATTGTAGGTGCAATTTAAGGATAGCCATTCATTTGCTTTCATGAAGTGTGTGTGTGTGTGTGTGTGTGTGTGTGTGTGTGTGTGTGTGTGTGTGTGTGTGTGTGTGTGTGTGTGTGTGTGTCAGAATGTTTTGACAGATGAATGTAAAAGATTGTTGAAGGACTGTTGGATTGTGTGCAAGAGCTCAGCCAAAGGCAGACATTTTGAGGTTGTCTTTTCTTTGAGGGGAATGGAACGGAAGAAGGGACGGAACTGTTTCGTTTTATTTGGATACCGGGCTTTTATTAGATTCCTCATTTGCATTTAACTTCACAATCGACTTCAAGGTTGTGTGATGAATGTGTGTGTTCGAGCCCCGGCTCTGCTAGTCCATGTCGATGTGTCCTTGAGCAAGATGCCTAACCCCTAATTGCTCTCCGTTGCTGTGTCTACGGTGTATAGAGCAAAAATGTAAGTCGCTTTGGATAAAAGCGTCAGCTAAATGAATTGTAATGTAACCAACATTGAATTTGTTCAAATGCATCTTGCACTACTTGAGCCTAACCCTAAGCCATAAAGTGGACGTGGTTCTATTTTATCTGGGTGGCGAGACATGAAGTCAGCAAAGCGCCTTTAAAACCCATTTAGCCATATTGTTCGTATCGTATATAGCTATCCCGCAGTATTTCTCTACCATTGCTTAATATAGATGTTGGAATCAAGGTTCTTTTTGCATTGGTGATGAGGAATTTCAATTTGTCAGGTATTTAACTGATTTAGTCGAAAGACAGAGAGAACAACTGACGGAAACAAATGTAGCAAACCTCAGAATATATTCTAAAGAAATAAAAATAAAAAATCATATTTAATAGATATATATATATATATATATCTACCTAAAGTGTTCAAAACTATACATATTTATGGTTAGGATGGATGGATTGACATGCATGTGTATATATAGAGAACAATATATGAACACTTACACATACAAATAGAAAATAATGCATTCAAAATACCAAATAAACTGATGGACACATCCACAATGAATGGATTGTAGCCGCTGATTTTTCCCAAGATGTTAAAAATGTCACTAACTGCGTGTGGCGCTGAGCTTTGTGAGTTGGACTGTTATTGCAATAAGGCTGCTTTGTTTAGAAAGGGGACAAGTGTATTACCTGATTTAAATACTTGCAAATAGCACAGGAGCACTGAGGTGCTGTATGCTTGGCAGGCGCAATTAGGGGTGCATTTCACCCTTAGCGGGTGCTTTTGAGAATTACACTTATTCTTTTTGTCTCATTCGCGCATGTTTAGCGGCCGAAAAAGCGGCTCAATCCTTTCGTGATTGAGCCAAATGGGAAACAACAGTGAAACACTGTGGCATGTCATTCATATGTTTCCTTTTTTCTACTGCATTTCCCTGGTTATTGTGTCGTACACAATGTCAAAGCAAACTAAAAAAAAAACGGAAGTACACTATTGAGTGTTCGCTATAAAGTAATTGCGGTGCGTGAGAGCAGGAGGGTCGCTCAGTCTCAGTTACTTACCGTTAGCTAGCGTCCCTCACCCCACCGCGGACAAGAGGAGCGGCGGCTCCTTCCAAGTTACTTACCGTTAGCTGCTAATTGTCATTAATTGTCATTAAACTCAAATTGGAATAACTACACAGGTATTTTTTTTGTGTTCATGTCTTTCATACACACAATTAAACGCCTTCCACAGTCGTGGACTATCCCACGCAGCTGCTGTCGAACCCTCGCCCACCCCGGTGTCAAGAGGAGCGGCGGTTCCTTCCAAGTTACTAACCGTTAGCTAGTGTTAGCTGCTAATTGTCGCCAGACTCTGTGTTCCGTGGCAAATCGGAAGAAGTGCACAGGTGTTTTTTTGTTTTCATGTCTTTCATACACAATTTTACACCTTCCACAGCAGTGGACTATCCCATGCAGCTGATGTCGAACCCTCACCCCCGTCAAGAGGAGCAGCGGTTCCTACCGACAGGTACGGTATCGCTGCTTGCGTGTTGTGTGTCAGCGATTGTTCATCTCACTGTGACAAACCTGTTTCCCATATCCTTTGAATTCAAACAGTCGTAAAGCACACGCCTACATTTTATAATCTAAACTGCAATTCATGGCAGTGTGTTTTTTTTATCTACGCAGTGTATATCTACTACACGCTGTATGTGTGGTTTTAGGGGATGTTAAAGATAATGATTCCCACCAGATCAAACAGATAATGCACTACTCTGGTATTTGGGAGGCTGAAAAGGCTTTTCGAAGACACCACACCCTCTGTTTTGTGTGTGTGTGTGTGTGTGTGTGTGTGTGTGTGTGTGTGTGTGTGTGTGTGTGTGTGTGTGTGTGTGTGTGTGTGTGTGTGTGAACTGTGTTTGCACGGCTGGTTCTCAAACTGAGATAGACTAACACAGCTTAGATAAACAAAAGGTAAGAGAGGATGAGGTGAGCGTGAAGACAAAAGACCAGCGACGCCACAAAGGTGTGACTGATGCGCTCCGACATGCTAAATCTGCCGTGCATAACCGGAATCCCTCGCCCTTTGCGGTTGCGCTCAAACTGTGCGCCAGTGGCCCCCGCCCCTGCTCACCTGCTCACCTGCTCTCGCTGTGTGTGTGTTTTTATTTTTATTTTTTAGGAAGCCAGTCAGCCCTTGAACCTGACGTCCAAGCCGAAGGGGCTGGAGCTGGGGAAAACCCCAAGTCCGCAGAGCATGGAGCTGGGATCGCTGGCGCTGCACGGGGCCTACAGGGCCAGAGACCTCCAGAGAGAGGTGTCCCACAGCCCGTCACGATCTGCCCTCAGTGAGTCACGCTGCTGTGAGGAATTATGATCCCAAAAGATGGAGGTTGGGTGGTGGAGAAACATGTTGCATTGCCTCAAAGATGCTTGAATCAAAGTTGTGGTTTTTGACACCTTTTGTGTTTCTGGTTTGTCACGGTAACAGGGTCTCTTTTATGCTTATAAAACCTTTTTTTAAATATATGTATATATATATATATATTTTTTTATCGCTATGAAGAGTGGGTCCCCGTTTGTATGTGAATCACAAGTTCATTCTATCTATTGTTTTCAGTTGTTACTGACTGAACCCAAAGCTTTCACATGCGGTGTCTTCCCTTAAAGGGATACTACGCCCATTCATTTTAAATTCATACATGTTATTCTGTTGGTCTAAGATGGACCACAAATATTAGCAAACATCAGCAACACTCAAACTAGGGCACTCGAACTAGGGCAACACTCAAACTAGGTATACCGGTTTCAGATTTCCATACGTATGAATTTTTCATATACCGTCATACCGGTGGCCGCTCTTTGGCAGGCAACAACATTTAAAGTTCACAGCTTGAAACTGAGGGAGCAGCGGACGAAGCTACTTACATCTCAGGGCTAGAACTTGACTCATGGTTTGGAAGAAACTACATCGCCAAACTGCATGCTGGGTAAAGCCCGCCCACTCAGTCACACAGGAAGACTCTTCTTGTGCAGGAAGACTGAGTAGCTCAGACCGCTGTGCACGCAGCTGTGACTGTAAACATTAAATGTTGCTGCCTGCCGAAGAATGACAATAGTCGTTACGGCTAACCCCCCCCCCCCCCCCCCCCCCCCCCCAAAAAAAAAAAACTAGAATCTATTCCCCAAACAAGAGTAGCTCGGTTTCACAATTATTGATTGAACTTTCCAAGGCCCTGGAAATAACCTATTGGCATTCTTAATTTAGGTGGCTTTCCCCTTTAAACACATCATGTGCATTTCTACTTGTTAACTCTATAAACAGATCAAGAAAAGGGAAGTTAGCATTGGCACGAATAGCCAATCTGAATTAGTAAACGCAAAGAAACTAAATGGGTCAAATATAAAGCAGGAATTGTGGGTTATATCACAGAAACAAACGGAGGCGATGTTCATCGTTTTTGTCTTTTTCCTTCCTCTTTGACCGGTGTGTTTTTGTCTTCAGGTTTCCTCGGAGACGGCGATGTGGTCACCCAGGCCATCCATGACGCCCAGCAGCTCCTGAGGGGCCACAGCACCGCAGGGCGAGAGAGAAACGGCGGTGGGAAGATGGTGAGATGATGACCAAACCACAAAGTCCACACACGCGTAAAGTCGTTTTGGTTCAAAGCCCCTTTCAGAGACGTACATTAGGATTACTTCCACATAAAAGTCACAAAGACTTCTTCACATCTTTTTCTGTGTGGTTTTCGCCAGAATTCTTTCTCTCTTTCTCTCTTTTTTCTCTTTTTTCTCTTGGTCAAACAAATGAAATGTTTGGTTGTCACTGAGAAAACATTTTCAGAGATACACAAACAATTCTAGATCTAAAGCTATTTTTGGCTCACTGTTGGTGTCTTTACATAGAGATTAATACGAGCAAATATTAATTGGAACTGCAAACACCTGTGTCATCATTGACATCGTCCCCTTTTAAGTTTATATGGAGGACACGGTGAGTTAGCATAGATATCTAGCAGTAATGGAGCAACCGTATCATTCTTTTGGAGTTGTGTGTCTGACCACCTGATGAATTCAGGTCTAATATTCAAATCTGTCCTTTTAGCTGCTGAATGCTCCACTATGTTCGTAAGGCCGTTATTATCAGTTATTATCTGTCCACATGGTTGATCACTAAAGAAAAGACAAAAACCAACCTCTAGTATTTGAGACGGGAGCAAAGGAGGAAGTCAGGCGACAAAGTCTGCGTCGGGAGGCGGTCAGTCAGCAGATGGGACAGAAAACACAGGATTTCACCCAAGAGACCGCAGTTGCCGTCCCATCTGAAAACAAAAAGTCAAATTTTAGGTTGCATTTACATACTTAAGTTGCGTAACAAATGTTCTAATTTGAACCCAAACCGTGATCGTTTCCTAAACCTAACCTAACCAAGTGGTTTTATGTCACTCATGAAGTTTGGTCCGTCTGACCTTGCTATAAAGCTCCCTAAAGCTCCACTTCACATCGTCATATTTTTTCCACGCTGTCGATCAATAGATTGTTCGTATCTTAATCCACATCTGTCAGCCAATCAGAATTGGGAATTCTCAGAGGCTATGGTACACAATAGACCATTTCCTTGCGGCACTTAAATTCTTAATAATTAGATAATCTTACGATTGTACAGGAGAGGCCAGAGTATCAACATAAAAAATATGTCAAACCGTAATGTAATAAGCTGGAGTTTGTTGAACGCGAACGCAAACTCTCTTCTGACTGACACCGAGGGGTCAGAGTCGGGTTTAGGGTTACAGGGAGTCTTTTGCCTACCGAGGATTTGTCCAGCTGTAGTGGAACCGCGCACAGAAGCACATTGTAACTGTGTTATCGGAGTATTGCCTTCTGGAAAATAAACACTGTGTGAAAAAAAAAAAAAAAAAGACAAAGAAGTTATGTGTCTGTTGTTTCTATTATTAGTCATTGAAAAGGGGCCTTGATTCAGTGTCCCCTGACAATGATGCGATCGACTGCTCCTCCTCTTTGTGTGAGTGCAGTCGTGTGCGATGGGAAAAAAAGTACAGAATGTCTGCACACAACGACTTTAGTGTGGAGCAAAATGGAAAACTCTCCTGTCGGAAAATCATGCATCTCGCGCATATCTCGTTATTTTTAAAGGGCCATTAAAGCATCCTCAACGATGCATATTGAATCTAAAATAAAACCTGGCTGTTACTTTATTGTTTTGGTTCTTGTAAAATAGTGTCTTCTATTCTGGTCTTCTGGTTTTTACACTCTTTGAGGTGGCGGAAGCTTTGGTCTGAGCCTCGTCCTGGAGCAGCAGCTGTTGCAGCCTCACAATAACCACAAAGGCCTCGTTGTGGCATTGACTGAGCCACCTGCCCTCTCTCTCTTTGTCCACAGTAATACTGTACTCTGGCTCTCCTCCTCCTCTCCTCCATTATCCCGCTCCATCTCGCCTCCTGCTTTAACACCAATACCGATGATTGACCTATTTTGGTATTACACTCCACCGAATGGGGGATCAATCATGTTTTACCGTACGAGGTAGGCGGGCGATGGATACGCTGACGATGTGGTAGTTTACATTCCCAGCTTCTCCCCCCCCTTCACCTCTCCTCCCTCAAACAATAAACACCATTCTTCCTCCCCTCCGTAGCGTTGTCATTCCCTTCCTTTGCATTTACAGCTCTGCATTTAAACAGCAGCTGATATGGTGAGCGTGCGGTTTCTTTACCTTAAATAGCATTCTGTCACACACGCACAGACACGCCACGCTTCGGACACACCCCTCGGACATGCGGGTCACCTTTTTTAAGTGTGAATATTTGTGTAACTTAATCCGTCTTTTGTCTTTCTTCATGTCTTCAGGAGTATAAAGATTCTCCCCGCAGCGAGAGAATCTGTCACTCCGAGCGGGGCGAGGACCACCTCAGCAGTGACTCCGAGGGTACGTGTCTCTGGGGGGTCTGTTTGACAGATGTGTCCATTGGTCATGTGTTTGTTTAATAATAACTTTTAGAATGGCTTTTGGTAACACTTTCCACAACGGCCATGTCTATGTTGCATTAGTATGCTTGTAATCTGTTTATAGCATTGTGTAATTATAGTTAGACAACCCATAAATATTAATTATTGTTTATAACAAGCATTTTATTAATTAATTAATTAATTAATTACTTAGAAGGTCAATTATCGTTAAACTTCATAATTGCTGCTTATTCTGTTATTCTGTACAACGTGTATTATAGTTATAATACATTCTTCTTCTATAATGCATTATAATTACTGTTATAATTAATTATAAGTTAGTCTAAGTGGTCATTGTTTGCTTTAAGTAAAGTACAAATGTATTCTACAAAGGTTTGTTTTGTTTTTGCATAGATTTATAGATACATTTTTACTAAAGTGGTTATCGGTATGACCACTTATAAGTGGAGTGGAGTTACTTTAATCACATTGTTACAACAGCGATTGTAATGCGTTATAAAGATGATGTATGTAACTAGGGGAATTATAATACACTATGATCCTTGCAACAAAAAAAGTCAGTATAAAGAAATCATGTAGATCATCATAGATCATTATGAAATGATTCATAACATGTTGTGATTATTGTTATAAAGCCATTAGAATAATGGTGCTTAAAGCTATAATTATACAGTGCTATAAACATATTATAACACATTACAAGTTTGTTTATAATGCATTATAGACAGACGGTTTAACACGCAACATTTGTTTTACTATTACCCCCTTCAGAATATGGGATTAAGATTTTAATATCCTCCCAAATAGACCCTGAATGGAGAATGTGGGTGGGGGAAACCATGACGGCATGATAACATAGGATGTTTGTGGGTAAAAGGGACTTTTCCTTCAGCAACCAGATGAGGGGTGGAACAAAAAAGGTCAACACATCCTCATACCTTAACAACAGAGTAGGTTGTTTGCCAACGACTCCCAAAACAACATATATGACATAATATACAACATTGTGGAACTACCGCAGTTTTAAACACTTGGTTGTGAAACATAACTACTTTGCATGGTTTGGGTTCAAATAACTGTTTGTTACAGAAGTATGTGACTTGGTATTAATATTTACATGCATACTAAGATAGTTACATACATCTTAGAGTAGTTGCATACGTACATAGTTTCATACACACTGACCTAGTAACATTAGTATTAATGTAGTTACATACTAACATACATAAGCACTATGATAGTTGCATACTAACATAGTTGCATACATACTATGCTAGTTACATAAGCACGTGGTTATGTGCTAACATAGCTTAATAGGCACTAACATAGTTGAATTCGTACTAAGGTAGTTATGTATTAACATAGCTACACAAGCGCTAACGTGGTTATGTACTAACATAGCTACATATGTACTAACGTAGTTACATAGGCACTAATGTAGTTACATTCGTACTAATGTAAATTGGTCCGTCTGACCATTAACATAGCTACATACGTGCTAATGTAGTTATGTACTAAGGTAGCTACATACGTGCTAATGTAGTTATGTACTAAGGTAGCTACATACGTGCTAATGTAGTTATGTACTAAGGTAGCTACATATGTGCTAATGTAGTTATGTACTAAGGTAGCTACATACGTGCTAAAATAGCTATGTACTAAGGTAGCTACATGCGTGCTAATGTAATTATGTACTAAGGTAGCTACATACATGCTAATATAGCTATGTACTAAGGTAGCTACATACATGCTAATGTAGTTATGTACTAAGGTAGCTACATACGTGCTAAAATAGCTATGTACTAAGGTAGCTACACACGTGCTAATGTAGATACATTCGTACTCAGGTAGTTATGTATTAACATAGCTACATATGTACTGAAGTAGTTATTTACTAAGGTAGTTACATACATGCTAATGTAGTTATGTACTAAGATAGCTACGTACTAACATAGTTACATGCGTACTTATGTAGTAATGTACATACTAAGGTAGTAACGCACTAAGGTAGTTACGTGCTAACATCCGGGCTAATGTCGTTACATTCATACTAACAAACTACATTTGTTTGAGCCATCTATCCACCCTGACTTAGTTGCTCTTCATACTACGTGAACTGACATCCTCGTTTGCCCCCGTCATAATTACACTCGAGTTTACCGCCTAACAATAAACGTAAATATCGGTCGTCATAAGCACTTTGCGCAGACGACCGATCAGATCTCTGGTGATGGCGGCTTGAAAAAGCTTAAAAATAAGAACGAAAAGAGACATATTTAAGGGGGAATAAGTACTGTATCACAAAGTGGACTTCTGACTGTAGCCCTCTTTCCTGTAGGTGCCCTGCCCGTCTCGGGCCAAGGCAGCTACGTTGAGGTCCGGCCCCCTCCCTCCTCGGGCCACATCAAGAGACCCATGAATGCCTTCATGGTGTGGGCCAAGGACGAGCGCAGGAGGATCCTGCAGGCCTTCCCCGACATGCACAACTCCTCCATCAGCAAGATCTTGGGTGAGTCTTGCACGGGGTAGGGGTGGGTGCCTCTATTCTGAGACGCTGCCTCGCATATGTGAGGGCACTAACAGCCACCTGCTTGTCCCACCAGACAGACAGACACACACACACACACACACACACACACACACACACACACACACACACACACACACATACGGGCCCGAATCCCTTTCCTTGGACCAAACATTCACATTCCATTCCACTATTGTGAAGCGCTTGTTGTTGCTAGCAACCACCCTTCACACAGACACACACAGACACAAATAAACCATTAATCTACTTAATTACACAAGTGTATGACTAATTACTATTTCAATACCTCATCTCATACAAAGATGTGTTTTCTCCAATATACTCACACAATGCTGGGATCATTGAGATCCATATATGTGTGCCGGCTTTCACACCAATTGCTCTCTCTCACTCCTCTCCGGGTGAAGATGTGTTAACAACACCTCTACCCAGGGACAAGGAACTTAACCGACCATGCTCCATAGACCATGAGCATGCCACATTAATGAAAATGTAGTGATCGTTTAAGGGGGACGTCTACCAACTTAAAGCACAACTATGTCACATTTTAAAGAAGAAACAACGCAGTCTTCTTAAAGCTAGGTCTCTTTGTGAGGACTTTGATTACCAAGTTGGTTTGGCTGAAGATAAAGGTATAGACAAGTGTTTTTATTGGGCAGTTAACAGAGCAGCGCATTTATATGATGTTAATTGTCACATAGAAAATAACAAAACGATTTGCTATTGCAAACTGAAACGTTCTAATCTTTTATGTTGACTGTTACGACGGCCTTCAACAATTCTCTTTTTTAATTAATGTGTGTAATTATGCCTGTGGTGACACAGGAGAGCTCTCAGAGAGATTTGGAACCTTAATAAATCCATAAAGACATGGTTAATAAGACGACATACAAAGTGTGATAACTGGGATTTAAACAGCAGACTAAGCGTAGCTTCTAAAAGCGCTTTTATTGGCCGTTACGCTAACGCAGGGGTCGCCAACCTTTTTGAAGCCGAGAGCTACTTCAAGGGTACAAAACAATACGAAGGGCTACTTGTTTGAT
Organism: Myoxocephalus aenaeus; assembly: GCA_038501785.1. NCBI lineage: Eukaryota > Metazoa > Chordata > Actinopteri > Perciformes > Cottidae > Myoxocephalus > Myoxocephalus aenaeus. Next base: position 333,193 of record JBAMJR010000075.1, on the reverse strand, counting down.
ACAAACTTCCTGAACAACAAAGTTGCACAGATCACTATCTATTTAACCCCTATCTAACTATCTAACTCTATCTAACCCCCTTCAGAAATGGTCGGAGTTAGGGCTGGGCGGTATGGCCAAAAATTAATATCACAGTAAGATTCTGGCGTATTTTTTTTCTTCAGTAAACGCATTCATTCATTGATGCTGAAAAGGGACCGCAGGCCAACTGAACAGCTGTTTTTACGTTGGTACATAGAGGGTGTTAGGAAGCTAAACCTGGAGGGACTTAGGACCCAGGGGAATGTAGGTGAAAAAAAACAGGAAGGGTCTGTCTCTTCCTGCGACGGAGTTTCTTCTTGGTGTGATAGTGGGCGAGCTGTACCCAGCATGCTCTGTGGTGTAATTTTATAAATGTACAATTATTAGTGTTACAAATTGTTAATAAGTCACAAACTGTTGTGTCTTGGTGTTTTACCCTGTTAAAATGTGTTAGTTGTGGGTTATTAATTGTTATTATAAAGTTTTAACCGCGACTAAAGTTAGAACCATGATACAAATTAGAACCATGACACGTAAGTAGCTCCGACCGCTGCGCTGGTCTAGGGCGACCAGGTGCCCGCGGGCACCGTGTTGGCTACCCCTGCGCTAACGCATAAAAACCCCAGCCAAAAAAACGTAACACTGAAACCCGAAGCTAGATTGACAAGTCGTTCACCGCTCTCAACCCAACCCTGACTCGCTGCTCAAACTCACCTTCACTGTCTCCCCACCCTCCCCTTCAGGCTCCCGGTGGAAGGGCATGTCCAACCAGGAGAAGCAGCCCTACTACGAGGAGCAGGCGAGGCTGAGCCGGCAGCATCCTGGAGCGCTACCCGGACTACAAGTACAAACCCCGGCCCAAGAGGACCTGCATCGTGGAGGGCCGGAAGGCTGCGGTGTGGGCGAGTACAAGGCCATGATGAAGAAACCGCCGGCAGGAGCAGAGGGCGACCTACACGCACAGGTAGATGAACCGGCGAGGCCCCGGGTAGGCGGCCCGCACGATTCGCGAGATAGTCATGCGAGCGCGTTCGTCCCCGGCAGACGTCACTCCATTGACAGGAGTCTTCTCTGCACCTCCACACGTCAAGACAATGCCCGCGGCTCCCCAAAGCTACTCTTTTATTCTCCCGAGACACAAACAAAAGTGGGGTAGTGATACCGCAGCTGTGCCGTTTTTAGTTTTGGATGAATAGCGTCCCTCGCCTATTGTTCCCCGTTAACTCCAACTAGTTAAGCTGGAGGAGTTGGGAGGTTGGAGCTGTTACGAGTGTTTTGAGTGTTGTTTTTCCATTTTGCGTCACAGATACACTCACCGCGTCTTTCAGACCGCTTTTCAGAAATAAAACATGAATTTCAGAATGTCACGACGGCCCTTCACCTTCATTTCTGATTGCTTTTTCTTTCTTTTTTTTCACAACCAGACCATTGTCTCTCCATTTCTCATGTGTAGGCGTCTGAGGGCGTAAGAAACGTAAACGGCACAATCCCCTCCATGTTACTTGCTACGGACATTATCTCAGATATAATGTAAAGATCCTATAGATTCATGTTATGACCGCCAGTTTTCAATTATTTCTACTTTTGTTTTGGCAGTTTGGACCGGGTCTAAACACTACCCATGAGCCTCAGCTGCCAAACTGGGTGCCATGGTTACTGAATTCGTCCAAAACATTGACCCAGAATTGAAAAGAAAATGGATTTAAGCTGCAGATTGTGTTAGCTTGCGTTGCTTCCAGTCGTCGCTAGTGGCACATGTATCGCAACTGTCTGCCCAGAGAACTTTTGTTTTTACATAAGCTGGTAGTTTAGACATTTTAGTTTCAGCTGGGAGAGTTTCATCTCCCTCCAATCCGTAGAAGGGCTTCACCGACAGGAAAAATCAGTGGGACGTTTACTATCATAAACTCTGTGTCAAACCTTTTTTTTATCCTTTTGAAAAATGAAATAAAAGATGCACAATATCATTATCGTTGATATTCCCTTGCAAAAAAGTAAGAATTCAAATTTCAACTCGACCAATATAATAAACACATTCATGAATACTTCAATTTATAATAACCAGTATATGAATACATTAAAGCTGCTGTTGGTAGTAAAAGTTTTTCAAGGTAAAGCTAAGCACCGCCCACCGGCTGGAGCAAACTTCTGAGTGACAGCGTGACATACAGTAACAGTTTGAGCAAATATATACGATACAATAATATAATATAATTTTCATTTCATTTTCATCACATGAAAGGGGGAATATCTCTTAATATCAGCAAACTGATGCATCAACAGAAAGAAATCCCAGTTCATCGGTCCTCCGGTCTCACTGTTGCCGTGTCCCTTCCCGTCTCTCCAGTCAAACGGAACCCCAGCAGCTCCACTACCCGCACAGCGACGGCCAGTACCCGGGCGGCGGTGGCGGCGGCGCCGGCTCGGTCTCGGTGGCGACCGTGCCCTTTCACCCGGCGCTGCTGGAGCACTACCTGCCGCAGGTCGCCCCCGCGCTGCGGCGGGTGGAGGGCCAGGCCACGCCCACTTCCCTGCCCCGAGAGAGGGAGAGGGAGCGCGAGAGGGAGCGCCCTCCGTACAGCGAAGGAGAGGAGAGCGACGGGGGAGAGAGGAGCGAGGGGGAACTGGTGCTCCTGACGGACTGAAAGCTGGGGGGGTGATGGGAGAAAAGAAAAAGATGAGGGGAAGGGTGCCATTAGTTGATTGACAGTCAGAGGAGAGAGATGGAGGATGGAGGGAGGTAAAGGGGAGAGATTGAGTTGAGAGAAAATCGCCCCTCTGTCGGGACAAAAGTGAAGAGATGTGTTGGTAGAACGTCAGTCCTTTGTACATTAGTTGTTTTCAGTGAAATGCTGCCACACACACACACACACACACACACACACACACACACACACACACACACACACATAAAGGCAAGCTCTTATCTTACCCGCTTCCCTTCATAGACATTTCACCAGCTGCTTTGTTTTAGAACACAGAACGTAGAAGGTTTTTATCGTTTAATCCCTCATGCTTCTACTTTTGCCTTTCGGGCAAAACAAAATGGTCCCTGCGGAGACGAGCTTCGACAGAATCCCTTCTTTCACCTGTTGGACAGCCGAGCAACTTCTCTGAGGTCGGAGTAGGCCGCCGACGGAGCTGTTTGTTATCAGTATGTCAGCACTGCCCCCTGCTGGGAGAAGCTGGTTATTACTCAATGAAAACACCCAGAGGAGGTAAAAGAAAAAAATGGAGAGATCGAAGGTGTATTTCAGAGATTCAGTATTGCATTTTATTTTATTTTTTTCATGAAGATGGACAGGCTATGATTAACGAAAGAATGGTCAAATTGAACACAGACTTTTAGACCCTAGTACCCACAATACAATAGACCCTCCCTTCCTGCCGGTAAATGCTCATGTTTTTACATACCCACTTATTACTCCCATTTTCTAGCTCAGATTTTTCTAATATAGATTTGTAAGCGCTAACATCAAGCGGGATAACCCCCTTGATGACATCATCGGGGTAATTTTTCGCTCTTTGGGAGCGATCCTGACGGAGCCACAGAAGACATTCAACGGCAGTTTTCTCGTAGTAAACTGAACTTCACGAGCAAAATTGCCTTTCAACAAATTCAATTCTGGACAGAATATCTCTTTAAAGGGACAGTCAGGGGTTAGATGAGGTACTCGTCCATCGCCAGGCACCAGGTCGACCGCCATCTACTGTAGACGGGTACCTTACATTTTTTGATTTGTTCCAGTTTAGACGAAGCACGTTTCATACACACATTTAAAGCTAATTAAAGTATAGAAACGTTTAATAGGTGAGGGATCTCTCACTGCAACCGAATGGTTTACAATCAGACTGCCAATTAAATGTTTTTTACGACGTTGCATCCCAGACAAAGTCCAGTGAATCAACAATCCAACCCTCCTCTTCGTTGTTCTCCCACATCCCACTGTTCGGTTGAGCTGTGCTGTATACGCTGTACTTGTGTCTTATCAGTTGCCTCTCCACAACGAGCCTCACCCTATTTTTTTTTTTTTTATATATACCTCTGTGTTTGCTACTTTGAGTGTTAATTGATTGTTGTGTTGAGCACCTCCTATCTGTGTTTCCAAATGTTTTTTTTCCTTTCTTCTTTATTTTTTGCTGCTCTTGAGATGCAGCTTCCCGCCGTACTGCAAATACGACATCTTACATGTTCAGTTTTCAAAAGCGACTTTCAGGATTTTTCAGCAAATCATAATTTTCTTGGTACTAGCGCACCGGGGCCTTGTTCCAAGATGTTGACACTGATGTTTCCCTCGGATTTCCTGAAGCTGCGTTGGAATTATTTTTATATTTCAAGGCTGAAAGGCTTAATTCAGAGACAAATCACTCCCAAGTCACATGGGAGCGGCAGCTGTTGTTCATTGACCGCATGTACTCTCTCTTAACAGTGGCTGCTACAGAGATATGGAAAAAGTCAATCAATGGTTATGAGCTGTTGAGAGTGCGACCCAAAGTGAGAGAAATGGAAACGGAAACGTTTCGGGGTGACTGAACCACTGGGGAAGTTCATGGGAACGCAGAAACCAAAATCATCCACGAGTCCAAAGGCCTTTTTAAAACAGAGTCCCGTCAACGGAAGTTCAAAATGCTTGAACATTGCGTAACTCAATAGACTTCAATTAGTTCCCGGTAGTAGAAATTGATCAAAACAAATTTAAAATATTCATATAGAATACCGACATATGTATGTAGTGACTTGTGTTAATCAAATCTCTTTATTTAAACGTCTCCCCCGTTAAAAGTCCACCACGAACGGTCCATTCCGCGGAAACTCTACGGCGCCGCTAGTACACGCTGCTAACTTCCGGGAACTATTGAGCCCTCATTGCTGTAAAAACAAAAGGTCCATTGGAGTGAACGGAGGTGACGGGACTCTCTTTAAAGGGCTCTGGTCCTCAGGGCATTGTTGGCTTTGGTGCTACGTGCTAACAGTTTAGCTCGCTGAGGATATTAGGCTCCATGCTAGCACTTAGCATACGCTATGTTCCTTGTTAGTAAGAAGAAGTAGGCTTGATAGTTTTAGCTAATAGCATGATACTATTAGCACAAAAAAAATACATAGCACTCTCATCACTCAATAACCATATTGACCAAAACTTAGCGTACCTAAATAACAATGCGGGTCGATCCACCTTTAGCAAGCGGCAATGGTGACTAATCAAAATAGCGGTTAAAAGGACACATTTCAGACATCGCGGTTTGGGGCTCATCCTAAACAATCAGGGTCAGGGCCGTGTGGAGTAAAGATGCCGGCTTTTGTGCACAGAGATGAATATCGGAGGAAAACGTTTATCTTATTTTAGCGGAGACATGCTGAGGAGTCACCTGTCGTTGCCCCTGCTGATGTAAATATAGAAAGAGACTTTATTTTGTTTATAAGAGCCTGTGTAATTTAAAGGTGTATGTTTCTCTATGTTTTCAGAGTTTTGTGTTGTTTTTTTTCTTTTTTTTCTTGAAAGACAATAAATTGGTTGTGCTAATTGTGTTTGGAATGATTTATTTTGTAGTATGTTGGAGTGTGTTTAAGACCAGGGGCAGATCTCTCCCCACAGACTTCGGGTTCGGTTCCCTCAGTGACTCAGCGCATCCATCCATGTTGTATTTCCCCCATATCTCAGCTGGCAAATTAGCATCTCGTGCAAACGGGGTTAGTTAGGTTGGAAACCTCTTAGTAAACCAACATGCAATATTTAAAAAGTGTTGAGCACACCTCCAACTAAAAACACTAATTAGGACTGCGCTCCCTTGCATGGAGCTAGTTGTCTCCCTGGACCTGAAGCACCTTGAATGGGTCGCAGCTGTAGTTGGTGTTGATTAGTTACACCTGTGCTGTCTGGCCTGTGGAGGGAGGAGCTTATAAATTGGATGTGGTTTCCTCAGGTCACGAAGATCTCACTTTTCAATGGAAATATCTGGTCAAATTTCAAGTGAAGGTTAAGGAACGCCCTGCTAAATCAATGACATTTCCCATTACCCTTAGCTAACTTTTTTTTTTTTTTTTTTGCTAATTGTTGGGACGCCAAACCAAAATGGTGACCATGGTAAATAGTATACCTGCTAACGTCAGCGTGTTAGCGTCGTCTTACTGTTAGCATTCAGATCGAGCAGCTAGCGTAACTACTCTTTAGTCCCACACGGTTTAGTTAAAGTAAATAGTTTGGGTTCAAATAAAACCCTTTTTGGCTGAAAGCCCTGTGAGCTCTTTAATTTCCTCTCGGGGTCAACACTCCAGTAATTCTTCCTTTTTCAATATCGGTTTCTGGCACTACGACGCGTATAAGCCCTACAACTGAAAATCTGCTTTGTGTCCACGTAGACCGGGACACAAAAACAAACAAACGGCTACACTTGTATCTGCTCACACTTTACACTTTCCATCTCGCTACTCGCCCTCATCGAGAGGCGGAGAAAAGTATCCAGAATGCATGAAACAAAGTATCAGAAACTTTTAACAGCGTTTCAGTGACTTGTGATTTCATTTGACAACATTTAAGTGGCTGAAATAAAGCCACTGAATGATGAGCCAAGATCTAAATGGACGTTTGGTTCGACGCCTTTTCAAGTGCGAATCCCCCAAAACAATACTACTGGATCAGATTGTGAGCTTCCAATTATGTCTTTGATCTATTTAATAACTTTTATTTTCAACTATGAATTCAAAACCTTTTCATGAAAGGTTGTTAAATAGATTCCTTTTGTCATTAGAGGAGTCAGCCACAGCATCAAGATAACTGTCGAACAGCATAGTATAGCTCTGAGACATCGGCCTCAGGTCCTGGGGATTCTTCATAGGAGTAGAAATGAATGGAAGATGATTGGAAAATGCATATTGGCACTTTGACTAGTTGATTGGCTCCACTTATCGTCACATTGACATTAAAGAAATTCCATCACCAGAAATTGCAATGGCGTGCAAGCAATGAGGGAATTAGTCCTCAAACTATTTCTGTAGTTTCAGCCTTTTTTTTTTTTACTTAAAAGCTTCCAAATTCAGTAGTATTTACCGAAACAGAACGAAATGGTAAAATCTTTTCAACATGAACGTTATTTTGGTCAACGAGCCAAAAACTTTGAGACGAGGGGACCGGAAGTGCAAAAGTTCTCACACGTTTCTGGGTTATGGGAGTCGTTCCTGCAGCCATCTAAAGCCAGACAGAAGTATCAAACCACCGGTTAAAAGTCACCAGTGGACCGGAAACTATTTAAAAATAAATAAATTGCAGAACAATGCAGATGAAGTCAGAGACGTGAAAAGCTCCATGTCTGGGATGTGAGGAGTCATCGGCATACTTACTGTACTCTGTTTTGGCCTGTGTGTGTGTGTGTGTGTGTGTGTGTGTGTGTGTGTGTGTGTGTGTGTGTTGGCAGGACGTCCTCCAGCACAAGTTTCTTCCTCCTTCCTTCCTCCTGTAAGGCTGAGGCACCAGGTCAGCTGGCACGAACAGGAGGTCAAAAGGAGAAACCTTTGTTTTGATAGCAGACCAATGAAACACACACAGACTATTTGTATTTATTATTCTATACATTTTAATGGAAATATTTACTGACAACTGTTAAATAATTCCTCTTGCCACTCCTACAGAGGTGTGAAGGATCACTGTACAGTAAGCTTTTTCACAGTATTTCTTACAGTATTTACATCCTTCATCTCCGCCGTCTCCTCTAGCAGTGGGATGAGCACATTTAAAGTCACATCTGCGGGCAGAACGCTGGGTCCCTTTAGACAGCGCTCGAAGCACTTTACAAAAAGTAAATATCAGCTTACAAAGGAGGGAGAAAAAAAAAGGGTTATCTGTACAGTGTTTCTTAAAATTAAGTTAGTACACTCACACACAAAAATAGTCAATCTCAAATGAACTGCAGTGCAAACCCTCTGAAGCTTACCATTTTGGTATTATTAGAAAAGAGCAAAAGAAAAAGTGCGAAATGCAACATTAGATGCACCCAATAAATAAACCCTGTTAAAACGGCTTCAAAACACCACGTAAGGCCTAAAAAGGAAAGCGGGTGAAGTCGTTGGCGGCCGGCTTGGAAACGGAGATTCAGACGGACGTCTGGGACACTCGAGGTCGCGTCGGGCTTCAAACAGGCCGTCAATGACTTCACTGATGCCAACACCAACTTCCTGTTTGGCTCGTGTTCACCTCACCCACTGTGTCATATGGAATAGTGTCACCCGTGATAACAAACAAGATTTAGTAGGATATATTTTGGATGAATATCCGCGTACAGTATGCAACAGTCAAAAACATGCAAGGTCAAGTGATATCCTTTTTTAAAAACTTTTAACGTTGTTGTTGTCGTTTTTTTAGCTCTTGGCCAGACAACAGATGTCAAGGCAGCGATCTCCATGGATACTGAGCAGACTCCATCTTCTAGCTGCAGCAGCTTGCCATCACGGCAGTTTGTGGAAAACTGTTAAAAAATAAATGCATTTCTAAAAAAACTTGGACGTTTTTGACCATTTGCCGGTCCAGCGCTTTGCATTGTGGGATACAGTAAGTAGGCGAGGTAGACTAGTCTGATGAATACTGGTAATTTTCTTCCAAACCAGTAGGACATCTGGGTATTTTTTTGGCATAACTGTATATTCTGCTTTGTTTGCTACATTTTGGCCAAATCAGTGCATACTGCTGGCAAAGTATGTACAGCCCATGTGACGCAATTGAAAGATATCAAAAAAGCTAGCAAGTGAACCTTGAGTTGAAATCAATTAATTTGATTTAGTTGTCCAGTTTGTGCCTACTGAACATTTCGTACCGGTCTAATTTCTTACTTTGCTGCAGTGACGTAGACGTGTACACGGTGACATCACTGTTAAGTATGTGTATAGATGCTGGGTGGTGACTCTTTAAAGACATGTCAATCATCTGAGTGACAGCAGTTTATGTTTTGAGTTGTGATGGACTGTTCCCTTTAACATACTGTATGGTTACTAGGGTCCATGTGTTGTTCAGTGCAAGGATAAGGATAAGGTCACTTTAGTAGTTTTACAATGCAGTGTGAGCGCGACGCATGTTGAAGCCTTCGGGAATATAGACTAAACTATTTTGGTGATTTGAGTACCAAACCTTTTTGGTAACATGAACACAACACAGTGGGTAGGGTGCCCAATGGGCCAAACGGCTGCTAAGATATCAGCCCACTTCTAAAAGAGGGCAAAGTTTTCAAGGACAACCTCGATTCTGTGTGGAATGTGTTTTCAGTTCAACCCTACATTTAGCTCGTAACATCACTGGCTGCTCCAGCGTTAATAAACTAAATAAACCTGACCCTTCGCTTAAAAAAAAAATAATCCCAAACTGTGTCACCAGATTGAGGTCCACGCAGGCTCAGTGTCCTCTATTAAGTGGATGGAGAAATTCATCGAGTGCAAACTGCCTTTTTTTTTTTAATTCCATCTAGGCTGCATTCCTACAAGGGTATTAGGATTGTACGTTCAAGCAGAAAATTCACTAATTTGGCTTTTGTCTGAAAATCTAAGCAGATTACTCCACTATTAGTCCACTAAAATAAGGGCCTAAAATAAAAAGTGCACCGCTGATGAGGCCGATTTGAGGCCGGTAGCTTCTTGCTCCCGAACACGCGTCATCATATGAGCGCTCTTTCGCCAAGAGACCCTCAGACCCTCTTGGAAACACTTTCTCGGGTCAACTGTTCTGACTTGAAACCATCAGTCGGTGTCCCTTCGGCTGCCGCTCACTCGGTAAATTATTGAGCCCGTCTGTTACATGAAACCTGCCGCGGAGGACAAAGGTCAGGCCTCGGTGTCGCCCCCTGCTGGATGCACGTACGTTCCCGCGGAGCATGTTGGTGACTTCAATGTCTGGCGTCCCGCACGGATGAACGGCTTCAGAGGAAGATAGTAGCCGGAGCTCACATTCATGAATGAGTTGCATTTTTCTAATTGAGTTTAAGGCCAACGTAATAAAAACAGGAGAGAAGTCAAATCTAAGTTCTCTAACTACGAGGACAAAAAGGAGTGAATGAGTCCAGGGCCGATCTGTGCTTATTAAAGGGCCCCTCCGCTGATTGACACAACACAAAATCATTTTACTGGCGATGGTTACTACGACTCAGCCTGTGAAAACGGTCGTCCGTCTCCTGTAGCTCTGGAGAATCTTTTAGTCTAAATAATTATATAATAATTATATAATTTCAAGCAAAAAACTGTGAGAAAATGCCTATCAAGCATCAAATGTGTTGAGTAGCAGCACGTCTTTGTCATAAATCTTTGTGACTGAATATTTATGAGTTCTAAGTTATTTTGGGCTCTGGGAAGTTCTGATGAGCATTTTTTTGCTTCTTTTTTTTTGCGTTTCATCGGTTAAACAATCATTTGGGCTTTCAACTCCAAAGTCAACCCATCCGCGTCATTACTCGACGCTCAGAGCAACGGAGGTAGTGGAGAGCGAGAAAGTCCTTTTTTAAGGGTGGGAAGGAGAGTTTGGCGGGTCAACCCAACAGAGAGGATTGTGGGTCGTGTCCCAGGTGAAACCAAAAGTCCATTTATTTATTTATTTTTGACTAATAGCGTCATGTGATGCTACGTTACCGAGTCACGTGGCGTTGCGTCCCAAACTTAAGTTACAAAACTAAAGTAACATGTTTTTCAACCCTGACCAAGTAGTTTGGTTGCCTCGAATTAACTGTGACCGTTTAACTACGTTAGTCACGTATTACGACATCGGCAACGCACGAACCACGTGCATCAAGATGAGATCGCTTTGGTTGCGTCAGTGTATCGGTTTTTTTCTCTCTGTTGCGTCCGGTGACATGCTGCTCCATCTAAGTAAAAGCCGATATCGTGTTAACAAGGCCGGCTCATAACCACTTCCTGCCTCTTCTTGAAAGCCACCCTCGATCTGACCCCCAGATATGTGTTGCGCAATCTCCGATTACGGAAACAAAATTTGTCTCCAAATCTGGGATGTGAATGGATGACTGTGTGGGGCCTGAGTAGTGTCTGATGGCCGGAGGAGCAGGTGCTGCTGCCTCTATCCCAACAGATAAAACTAAATAAGCTGAGGTGGGAGGAGATCAGAGGGAGTAACGCGAGGAGGAGAACACGCAGGAGGCCTTGAGAGGGAGAGGAGCGGTGGGTGGTGGTTTGGGGGTGACGGAGGTTGTGATTTTCCAAGCGGTCTGGAATGTCTAAATGGAAAGTTAAACGGAGCGATTCGCTGTAACCATAAAAGTCAAGTAGGTGAAAACCGCTCAGAGTTCAGAGTGACGTTAACACAGGTCCCCTTGTTTTTTTTGTTTTTTTACCCAGCATCCACCTCCCCTCTGCTGCTTCGTATCCCTTCCCAATTCAACACGAAAGCAACGCTCACGAAAGCAACCGTGAAGCCGACCTGAGATGATAAATAATCCGTCTTCACGCGTATAAATAAATGCACGTTCAGCTACTCTTTAGCACCGATTGCTAGAACACAACAGTGACGCAACCCACAGCGAGTCCTTGAAAAGCTTTTCCTTCTGCGGTTCCTCGGCTGGTCGGTCCCTCCGAGGGGAAAAGTCCGCTGGCACACTGAAAGGTTTGCTTCACATTCTACAGCAGCAGCGGCAGCTTGATCGGAGCAACTACAAGAGGAACTGACAGAAGCTAAAAAAAAAAAAGAATATATATATATATACATTTCAATCAAGAGGAAAGATCACAGAGTACCCTCCCCGTAGTGTTTGATGCACAGGTGATTTCTGGGAAGTGCAGTGCAGTTAGCATCAAAGATGGAGGAACAAAAAAAGTTAAAATATCTGCAGACAGGGAGGAGGAATGCGCTCATCTCACTCACACACACCACATGCAAAAATGTAAAGAATCCCAGTTGTGATGTCAGTTTCTAACCATAATGAGGCCGTGGCATCGAGCCATAGACACAATGCAGAAAGGCTACCTGTCAGTGTCGGCATCAAACTCCTCTGTAAGGCGTCTCGTCCCTCTTTCCACCTTCATTACCAGGCGCCGTGGACCATTTCTCCTAAACTCAAAGACGGCTGCGCTCACTACGCCTTGTTCAGTTGCACCGAAGAGGGAATTACAAGACGCCGGGATGTAAATTAAAGATACACAAACATACGCACGACATACACTCGGTCACACGCGGAAACCCCATGGAAGGTCTGTCGTTCTCGAAGCCAGAGCCGGGACAGACGCGGAGCTAAGTTGGAGCGACGAAGGGGCGGCCGCTGCTCGTCGGAGACAAAAAAAAAAAAAAAGACAGGATGCCGGTGCAGAGCGGGCAGCGGTCCGTCAGCAGCTGGCCCACGCGGAGAAGAGTTCCCAGCGTTAAAAACAACACAACAACAACCTGTTACATCTTCCCTCCCGTCTTCTCTCCGCCTCCTCTCATTCTGGGATCTGCAGGGCCATGACCGCAGGTTTGGTCTCAAAGTACTGGTTGAAACGCAGCACGGCGTACCTGCAGACACAAGAGCAAAGAGGCGCTGAAGCACAAGGAGGAGGAAGCCGGCCTCGAGTTTGAATTCCCCTGTGTGTGTGTGTGTGTGTGTGTGTGTGTGCATATGTAACTTGAGGACACATTGAAGCCCGCCTCTAAATCACGAGACCACTTGCATCACGTTGCACCAATCAAGTTACAGCGACGACATTGTGAGACGCACTAACGTAGGGGGCGCTGTCCTAAATAAAAAGTGACAAAGCACCATTAATTAATAACTTACATAAACAAACAAACACACACAAACACACACACAGCAAGTATGACTGCGCTGAGTCCTGACGTTTGCTGGTCGGGTTCGGGTGTTGATTGGTGCATATTTTTGCCGGTTGACTCTCATAACGACTCGGGTGGAAGCTGTTATTAAAAATCCCTAACCCAGTCTCACAGGCCAAGGGAGAGCGATGCTCCTCCTTAGGTCTACTACCTCTCTGTGACCCACTAGGGGTGGGATACTTGCTGGTGTGTGTGTGTGTGTGTGTGTGTGTCAAGCTTGTGGGCAGCAAGTCTTAAGTAGTATGGAGGCTCACAAAATAAATGAAAGGCTTTTGGTTTCAGTCTTTTCTAATGCTTCGTTTAACCCACATGGACAGATTCCTTTCAGTCACACAGTCCGACCTATCACTTATGTAATGTCCTACTGGGAGGGGGTCGCACACACACACACACACACACACACACAGAAACTTACCCTAGGAAGTCAAAGTCGATGGAGGAGTATTTTGCCTGGATGAGCGCCCAGAAGCCCCAAAAGAAGTGAGAAGCCTTGAGAGAGACATGAATCAGAGGTCAGGTGACGCAAAGTATTGTGAGACACTGGTGTGTGTGTGTGTGTGTGTGTGTGTGTGTACACTAATTCCTCCTCACCAGAGCAAACTTGTTAACCTGCACGTAGAGCGTCTCCAGCTCTCGCGGGCTGACCTCCTCCGTTTTCTTGGTGAAGAGTTTGTACGCCTGCAGGTAAACTTTGAGCCAGTCCATCTGCATCTCCCGACTGGGGTACAGCCCGTAGTCCAGCTCCGCCATTCCTGACCAAACACAGGGACACGCACAGGATGTAACGATAAGCCGCGGATGAACGTGGGGGAAGAAGAAAAAAAAACAGCGAGGTTTACGACGAACCTGCAAATTCATTGAAGTGGTTGCCGATGTCGAAGGCCTGGTAGTTGTAGCTGGAGTATTCGTAGTCGATGAAGCGAACGTGACCTGAGAGATGTGAAGAGTGTAATGGTGCGCTGGCTCATTTAGGTAAAAAGGTACAGTATATCCACTGATAATGCGATGACAAAAAATTTAAAGATTCTAAAACAACAACAAAAAACATTTTGCGATCAGCAATTGCTCCTCTTCCTCAACACATACGAAGTATGTAGCGAGCAGGAAGTCTGTTTGGAAGTAACATTCCCCTATTGGACCTCCGTTGCACGTTCTCATCAGCTCGTTAAATCACTTTTTGGATAAGCTAGTAAAATGCTTATGAACCTAAACTTTTTTTTAAACCTACTGGAGACCTCACGCCTCTAATTGTAACTTCAAAAATTAGGATTTGGATGATGTACTATGCAACCGCTACTAGACTTTCTAATCAATTACCCAAATTGATCATCGTACTGGAAAATATGTCCAACTAAATAGTGCTAAAATATATTGACAATTAGAACAACTAAATGATTCCCAACAACAAAAAGTGTATATTCTGGTATCAATATCAATCTTTCAGTTTAAAAGGGTTGACGAGGCAGATTATTAATTTGCATGTAAATCTGTCTGACACCAAATACACACATTATAGGAAAATAACTTTACACTTGACATGCATCAAATAAACTGTATTGTTCAGCTAGTTTGCCTAAGCAAACACACACTACCTTCTTTTTCGTTGTGGATGATGTTCTTGCAGAGCAGGTCATTGTGGCAGAGCACCACAGGGGAGCCCAGATTGGAGAGATGCTCCTTCATCCACGCCATCTCCTGCTCCAGCACCGCCTTGCTGGGAACCTCCTGCTGGATCCTGGACGGGGAGCGCAGAGACAGAGGTACAAGTAAGCTTTTTTCCCCTTCTTCTTTTTGTTTTAAAACACAGAAACACACACAGTTTTTTTCTCCTCTCTGACTGTTGTGACAAATATGCAAACACTTGTTTACCAGCCGAGTCGAGCTTGTGCGACATTGTCTGGGATTTTTGCCACCGACACGAGCTGGTCCCGAACCATTACGCACAGCTTTCCCTTGTTTTTGGCCTCATCGTCACAAAGCGGGGGGGGGGGACACACGTGAAGAAAAAAAACAAACAACTGAGACACACACACACACACAAACAGCACACAGCAGAGCTCAGCGGGGCTCTGGGCCCTGCTGGCACCGGGGGGAGCGCGGTTACGGAGAAACAAGCTCTCGGCGGACACCCGTGGTACTGCGAAGTCACTATGGCAACACTGTTATGTCTCCTTTTGAAGTCGTCGGCTCTGATTCTAAACCATATGATTAGCAGTTTATTATCTCTATAAATGGATGACGCCTACCCGGTCATGTGACCCAAGTGGCCCTATGGGCTCGTGGAGAAAGGGTTAAGTAGCCGGCCAGACTGCCGTGCCGAGCAGAGACCCCTGTGCTCACTGTAATGGGTTTATGGGGCTTAATCCAAAATCCGCCTGACAAGTTGGGAGGGAGGCTGTGTAACACACACACACACACACACACACACACACACACACTCTCCTCGTAGAGTTCTACCTGAGTCTCAACGGTTCAATCCCTGCCTGCTGTCTGGCAAAGATATCACACGGAGGAGGCCGGCGTGTTTCGTCATCTCTGGTTGAAATAATTCTGTATCACACAGGAATATTAATCATTTTATAAGTGTCTGCCGCCCGAGACCGGGCCGGTCTGCGTAACCAAGGAGGAGAGTGACCCGATACACTGAGCTGAGCAAACATCTGCTAGCCCGCCCGCATGCCTCCGACTCCCTAATCCAGTCGGCTATTATTGTTACAGTTATATAAGCCACATGCTGGACTTCATTTAATAGTCATCAGAACAAAGATATCAGCTGTGGCCGGGCAGCTGGCCAGGTTATGAAACACTCTACCTTTGAGGCGTCCGGTGCCGAGATGGAAAAACAGAGCCATTCTTTAGCCTGAACTCTTTCCCAGAGGCCTCTCACTGTCTGTGGAGTCAGGCTTGTTTGGATAGATACTAGGAGGTATTCACTCTCAGGTTGTGCAGCTAGGCCTGTATGATAATTGTATATGATGATCTATCGTTGTGATGAAATCACGTGTCGAGAATATTGTGATACACAATTACGTCGTCTCTGAATTGATAACAGAAGGAACATTCCGACTCAAATTTCTCACGAAAAAGGGGATCATTTTGCACAAAAGTTCTATATGATAAAATCATGTATTTAATTCAGACAGAGTATCCAGACACAGGCCTTACCATGCGGCCGTCTATTTGGTCCGATTTATAAATCACATCCGTTATCCTATCTTATGCTCGGCCACGACTACGTGAACAGAACAGGTCGTACTGTCATTAACCTGGATTTATGTCTTGTGAATTATGGGAATGACTTCTGACTGCTTGTTAACATGAAGCATTTATGACATGAGATGAAAAAAATAAAAATAAAAGGAAACGTAAAAGGAGAATAGAGGCTGCGTGTCGCTGCGTCGTCACAGTCGACTGTGTGGCAGCTTCCTGTGCGACTGCTGCGTTTACAATACAGCCAATCACACGACACGAAGAAATAAAAGGTGTTGATTAGAACCATATCGTTAGGTTTAAATAGAAAGAAGCAGCAGTATTGCATGCCTCTGTATTTGTATCTTTTTAGGGGAGGACAATAACAATATGTGTGTTTTTGTTCATCCATACAAATTGTATTATGAACAGCTTAGTTGTTTAAGGGAGTAAAAAAGGTGGAATCGGATCGATATTGGCGGATACTCAATGTTGCGGACATGAAGAAAAAATGATGTTTTTCCTGATCCGATGTGAGGTCCTGGGACAGGGAAGTTATGTGTATAGATTGTAAAGCCCTCCGAGGCAAACTTGTATTTGTGATGTTGGGCTATATAAAATAAACTGAATTGAATTGAAATGAAAAAGTGATATCGAAACCAAATCCGCTTTTTCTAGGTTTGCAATTAATTACAAAGTTTAACAAAACCATCAAAGTGTGAAATCAAGACATTTATGCTTTTCTAGTCGCCGATCTCTAAAAATAATAGTGTGAGCGAGTGAGTGAAAGAGAGAGATAAAGAGAGACAATCAAAAAACTAGCGAGGCGCCGGATCTCACCTGATGTTGGACGCCTGGTCGGTGAACTCGGTGGCCACCAGGGAGAAGTATTTTCGCATCTTGATCCAGAGGTTGGGTTTGGGGATGCAGCCGTTGTGTGCGTGAATGGCGTGGATACGAGCCATCTCCCCGGCTATCATTCTGAGGGGAGACGAAAAGATACACAAGGTCATCGACCTGACTGCATTTGAACATGACTGACGATCCTGATTCAGCATGAAGTTATCAAGAAGTATCCTGGGAAGAGTCAACGGAGTACATCGTGTAACACACACGGAGCTCATGTGGACATGCGTTTTTAAAAAGCCAACGAGGACAATGTGTGGTGCCAGATTTAGTGGCAGTATTGATCGCTGTAGTAATAAAGTGACTCTCTGGCATGCGTTTGCCTCATTTGCTTCTTTCCTGTGAGACGTCTCTACATTGTAAAGTAGTTTGTGGACGATTCAGAGCACAATAGCACAATTCTACCGTCTCCTGGCTAAGTCTAAATCCAGACCGTGTTGCCGACCTGCTCAAGGAAGGATCCCTGACGTCCTGCGTCCCGAGCGCGTCCCCCTGCATGAACTCGTAGCAGATGCCGTTCAGAAAGGTGCAGTAGAGGCGAGGGGCACAACCGTTAGCGTGTAGCACCTAGAGGAGACCCGAGAAATAAATAAAAAAATCAGATTGAGAGACACTATTGCGAGGAATTTTTTTAATTCACAGGAGAGCACGACGCCTTCGCGCTACCTGAAAGCTCTTGAGCTCGTTGTCTCGGTCCACGATCAGCTCGGTTTTGTGCCCGTATACCCGGACCAGGACCACGTCCTCTGGACTGTCCTCCACGTAGCAGCCCACCAGCTTGTTGGTGGTTCCGTCGGTGAAAAGCTGGAGGAGGAAGAAAAAGACGTGAGAGGAAGACCCCTGACTGCACAGCACCACTATGGCTCACCAGAAAAAAAACATCTTGAATTTGTTCTCTCCATCTATCGGCTGTCTTCAGCAGACGCCGTGCGGCTCTGACCTACACGAGATAAATGTTATCACGCAGCAGCATTCGTGGTCACGTGTGCCTTCGGACCACAGAAAACTGTGACTTAGGATTTTTTAAATGTAGTTTAACAATGTACATTTTATTTGACACATTTAATCATTTAAAAACTAATATTATATATTAAGTGTAAACTATATATGTATCTTATATTGTCCTAATGATGCAGTTAGCCTACAATAGATTAATTTACTGTGTTGGCTTATTACACACACACACACACAGTTTTAAACTACACGTTAACGGCCTAATAACTGTTCATAACAGAAACGCAGACCTTGAAAACGCATGCTAGGCCGAGATCCTACAGTCTGCAGGTGTCCTAAATGCAGCACGTTAAAATGCACAGGAGGATGCGTGGCGGACGCGTTCGGGTCGTCTAACCTCGCGTTCCCCAAGCCGACCGCAGACGGAATGGTGGCCAGCAAGTTAAGGCCGACGGCCCTTTCGAAAATGAAGAGCGAGCAAAAAAAATAAAAAAATACCTCTGTGCTTAAAAGCTAAATATCAGAGTGACACATTCCCTCCATCCCACTGCAGCGAGCACAATAACATACACGCCCCCGCCCAGCCGGCCCAGACGCTCACTCGCACATATCTGGCATTCCGCACGTGGCTGACCACAAAGATGGGCGCGCAGGAATCCCTGTTATGACCACACGCACCCGAGCGTATTGCGCCTTTGCCGCCACATGACATGATCCCTTCTCCCCGCCACACAATGCAACGCTAAGGCCGGCGATCAATACGTCGACAGACAGCGATAAGCTTGGACCCATACAGAGGTAAACATTCAGCCATATACCGCCTGACGCTTTATTTTTTTTTCTCCCTTTCTTCCCATTCTCTTCTTCCCATGAGTGAGTGTGCGCTCCGGCCGCAAGGCCTCTGAGGCGGAGGTGAATCATTTGGCCTTCAGCATGAGAGCTGTAAGAGGACACTGTTGCTCTGTTGCTGTTGGCACAGTCTGCTGTTGTCTTGAACTCTGTGTGCGATGTTTGGAAATGGAGAGTGTTGTATTCACAGCGAAAGCCTTCCTGCCCAGGTGGCGGGAGGCTAATCCTGCTGCTTCTCCAACACATTTAGCGCTTCCCGCTCCCATCAAAACAACACCCTCCCTTTTCCTAACTCAACCAAATAGCAACTTTTTTTACATTCATCTTACTATCTCCGCTCTCGTTTTTTCTGCCGTGACCTTGTTGGTGAACAGGTTGCCAGTTGTGCAGCTGCACAACTTCGTACGGAGGTCTGTTAGAACAAACGCCCGTCTGTGTGGCGGTCGGTCACTGAGGAAAAAGCTCTGCCGGTCTGGCCTGTAGCGGTCGAGGTAAACACCGTCACGTGCTTGGCTGCAGGTGTGTGTGTGTGTGTACGTGTGCGTGTGCGTGTGTGGCGGGCCGTGAACACGTGGTTGCCGTTGTCCCACGACACCGGTAAATGGTGTCACACCTAATGTCCGAGACTTTGACCTGGCCCCCCGACACATCATTCACAATTATGCATTTTCTACTTCATCTGATCCTTATATAATGTGAATGGAAGCTGTGTGTGTGTGTGTGTGTGTGTGTGTGTGTGTGTGTGTGTGTGTGTGTGTGTGTGTCTCCCACTGGCTTGCTGATCGCTTGCTCAGTCCGCGCTGGTAGCACCGCTAGCTGCTTGCACCGCTAGCTGCTAGCACCGCTAGCTGCTTGCCGGAGGCTCAGACATCGCGGCTCTACGGGTTGTAGACGTGGCAAGCGGATGAGATCACGCGCCGCATGAAGTCAAAGAACACTTGCTGTGAGCAAAACCATACAAATAAGTCTTTTTTATTTTTTCTACATCTGGGATCAAAAAGGATGGTGGGTATTATTTGTCTGGAGAAGTTTTGATACTACTAAAAAAAGGTATGGAGTACCGATACCTAGCCCCATTGATCTGTAGTTGTCCTTAAAATGAACAAACAGGTATAGAATATAACAATTAGTTCATCACATTGCTGCAAAATATCTTGATATGCGTATCTTATCTCTACAATAGTTCTCGAGCAGCACATGTGATGGTGATGTTAAATGACCGCGTACATCTGTGGGTCTTAAAGAGTACCGACTAGCCCTGAGCTCACGTCCTCCATAAAAAAAAAAAAGTTACAAATATGTTATTACAGAAATCAATGATGTTCTGTTGCTGCTTTTCTTTCATTCTTAAACAGTCCTTCATAAATGCACAAAACACACTTTGCAAATATGGTGAGTAGTGAGTCCATTTACATCCTGTAAGTGCAGAAGAAAAGGACTTAAATATGCTAAATTGTGCTGCCATGTTATCGGTGCTGTACTGGTTTTTATTACACACGTGTTTTTTGTCCAGCGTTACAAACCCTGGACTTAAAACTGATCCTGCTCTTTAATATTAAACTGAGTATAATGTTCAACGGCGAAGGAAACTGATGGCAGAATGCCAACTACGGGTTAATATGCTACTTTGAAAGAGAATAAGAAGTACTTTGGGAAGAGGAGAAACAAGATTTGGATCAATGATTCCATTAATGCCTTGTATAACTTTTGTAATATTTTCTTCTACTTTCATTTAGTATTATTTATTTAGTCTATTTCTCAGACAAGAGTATCCAGTATGTAGGTATGACTGTTTTAGTTGACATTAACCTGGAAACAACACAGGGTTGCACAAGGAAAGGAAAGTTGCAGCCCCTTTCTCGCTACACACACATAGAACACACCAATAAAATAAAACAGCATACAGTAACGATAGATCTGGGTTTTGGACTGCCGGTTGGACACTTGGGCTCTAGGGACGGGTTAGCACGAGAGGCCTTCTCTTCCCAAGATAAAGCTCAGTCTCCGCCAGCTGTTCACCTTTAAAACATCAAATTCATTTCTGGCCCAACTTTGACAGCAGGACTGATTTTGCAGTGAGTCTTTTAACACCAAGCAAGTCACAGATTACAACCCCAAAAGTCCCTTTGTAGGCATTATGCCGCGCCAACAAGCTTCAATTATTTTTCCAGAGATACTCCACCTACAGTCCAGGCTGCCAGGGGGCTCACAGACCATTTTGTGGTACTAAAATGTATTCACAATGGTTTGTACTTTGAATGTAAATGAGATGCCAGTCTGAAGGTTTAATGTTTGTTTATTAACGGGCACCCTGGCCAACTTTTGGATAGTTTTTTTTACAAAAAAAAACTAAACATATCTTATCCTATCTATGAAACTGTGAGTGCATCCTACTGTATATGACAGGTATTCTGCACCCCTGCTAGGTCTTAGTTGTGCACTACGTTATGAACATGTAATACTGTACTGACATTTATCCACACTGGGGGTAAAAACAGATGGCAAAGAGCGGCGCGAGACGTAATAAAGCAGCCAGGCTGAGCAGCAGTGGAGCAGAGGTCAACCAGCTGCAGAGGCGGTGTCCATAAGGTGTGTCTGCTCCACCAAACCCCGCATCACGTCACCAGCTGGCCGCCGCGACTCTCGGCGTCCGTGCTTTATTGGGTGACGTGTAACGTACACTTCGGAGCGGCTCGTGACAGAAACGAGTCCTTACCGTCCTCTCCAGGTAAACTCACTTGCTGACGTCAGACTGCTAGCGTGAGAGTTCCCGCTGACGGAGAAGCGTCTCGCTAGCTCAGCTAACGGGTCCATACATATACACACACACATATATATATATATATAAAAAACTATATACACCGCAAACAACATTAAAAACACGAAACTTCCTCCATTTTTCGTCGCCTCGGAAGGGAAGTGGAGGTGGCGGGGGGGGGGGGGGGGGGGGGGGTTTCCCCGTCGTTTTTGTTGACACTACATGAACCCCGCCGGTAGATAACGCTCCAACGGCCCTCCTCCCGGTGATGCTGCGGAGCTGTCAATCTTAACCGTTAGCCTAGCACGCGCGGCGCGGCGCGGCGCGGCTAGCTTAGCGGATAACCGTTACCTTGGTCCTGACGTCGCTCGGGTCCCACGCCGGTCTCAGCTCCTTAATGAGCTTCATCGCGCCCTCCGTCACGTTGTGTTCGTCCACGAAAATGGGGATTTTTCGAATGACCGGCGACCCGACGGGCACGTGTATCTGCGTCTCCATCCTGCAGCGGCCGTTTATCTCCAACGCTAATCTCCGAGCCCTTCACGGATCTGTTCTAGAAAATTGCGGCATACACCGCGCTGCTTGGTTTATGGAGTCGCTAACGGCTGGTGTGCTTTTTTTGGTGAATGAGTGGAGTTTGTCTGTGAGAGGTTTGTCTGGCTCGACGGCTGTGACGGTGAAATTTGAAGCAGCGAAGATGATACACGGTCAAACTGCCGGGTACGGATGCTCGTCGCCGGTTTTCTTGGGAGCAGCCAGCCAACTGTACCATTTCCTCCTACTTGGCTCCGCCCGCCCGGGATCATCCGATTGTACCGCCGGTTGAGACGCACCACAGCCGAGCACGCCCATTTTCTCCGAGTGTGTCCGAGTGCAGCCGGGATCACCCGAGTACAAAGAAGCGTAAAAAAAACAACTATAATGCAGGTTTGGAATTGTAATTACTTTATTTTTAAGAAGAATGAACGACAAAAGAAGTCGCCTATAGTATAACAAGTAGATAACGTAGGCAGACTAGACTTTAAGAAACCAGAACTAAGTGAAGCTGTTCCTTAAATTAGAGTTTTTATTATTTTTATTTGACTAATAACTGTGAGGACAAGGGCAATTCTCCTCCTGTACCTACTGGATCTGAGTCGTCAGATCAAAGTGTATTTAGTAAAGAGGATAAAGTGAATGTACTACTTTAATGACTATATGCGTATAATGATACTATGACCCTGAATAACCTAGTTTGATATTCTACAATATGAATAGCATAAAGGTGTACTAGAGATAAGATGAGATAAGATAATTAATTAATTATTCCAGCACCACAAGAGACAGACAAAGAGCAAAATAAATAAACCATAAGGAGAACTACTATCCCTTTAATAATTATAAAATTATTAAATCTACAGGTGAGTAAGTACAAAAAGTATACAATAAATTGAAATATTTAAGTTATATAGAGAATCAAGTACCCTAGGCCGGTGTATATAGTTGTGCCTTATGTGTATTAATGTAGAATACGGTGTGTGCAGAAACAAAGGAAAAAGCTTGATTAAAAGTAATTGTGATAAATGGTTCAGAAAGAAAAATAGTTGTTTTTATTATACAGCTGGTCCAAATGTTTAGTCTAACTACTGTTGAGTCATTTAGATTAGAGAAAAAATACAGCCACCGGATAAATACAATGAACAAAATCTACAAGATCTCCTTTCTACTATCGCAACATTGTACTGAAACTGTCAGCCCATTTTCTAGCTGTGACATCTAATCCAGAGAGCCGCATGCAGTTACAGACACATTACTAGTTTATCGGTTTAAGCTTGCCTTAAAAAAACAGCACCTCTGTCGTGTAAAAGCCTGCTGTGCATAAAGTAGACGGCTTAAAGGCCCAAATGAGCACACAAAGGCAACATGACCTGCCTCCACTACAGCAGTAACAACTCTCAGTCAGGTGGTGGCAGTATAGTAATGCAAATGTCTTGACCAGGTGGTGCAAACAGGGGGGGTGGGCGGGATACCCAAAATAATTGTCTCCTGTTTCTTCTATAACAAAGATCCACTTTAGACCAAGTCATCCCTCTTTGTTATGTCCCAGCTGGCCCCTCTTTGAACTCTTTGGTCGTCGGTAGTCTGCTTTTTTCTACGTGTATAGTTTGGGTTAAACATTCAGAAAGATGGGGAGGACACCGCCGCTCTGCGAGGGCACGATATCTTCACTGCTCGTCCTTGATCTGCGCAGTTAAACTCGCCTTGGCTTCCACGCCGTCACTACAGAGCCAAAGACAGCTGGTGAAACAATGAGATAAACAACCACAGACCACGTTAAATCTGCTCAAACTTGTTGCCCAAACTCCTGAAGGCAAACCTCTCCACGACTAGAGTGTGTGTGTGTGTGTGTGTGTGTGCGTGCGTGCATGTGTGTGTGTGTGTGTGTGTGTGTGTGTGTGAAGCCCGGAATACATAAACAAGTCCACAGGAAGTTTGGGGGATTTTTATTCCCGTCTGCAGTGTTTACTGTCTGGGAGCAGAGGGCCACGATTGGGCCCACGTAGACAAATCTGTTTAATCTTCCCATAACATTCTCATTGCAGTTCCTCACACGCTCACACAGTGCTGAGCACATCGCTCCAGTGCTCGGGTCCCTGCATTGGCTCCGAGTGCCCTTCATGGTTTGGGCCGCTTGTTCATATTTCTCACCTGCTCGCTGATTACAATCCAGCTGGTTTGTAGCTCATGATTTTTTTCTTTTGACTTGCTGTATGTATTTTGACGTAAAGCTCGTTGTGTTTACTTGTGTGTATTTAAACTGTGACATCTGCACATTCCTTAGTCAGTATGTGGCCCATTCCATCCTCCTCTTTTGAAACACTATGCAGCTCTTTACAGATTAAAACTGATATCTTGCATATTTTCTTATTTTAAATTTCTATTTTCTATTTATGACTCGTGACCGCACGCACCAAAATGCTAAGGCAGATTCCTCGCGTGAAAACTCACTTGACAATAACTCTGTTTCAGACTCTGATTGTCAGCGGTCTGTGTCTGCACACTATACATCAAACCATGAAAATAAACACAATATTGTCAAAAGAACACTAAAATACCTGTCTTATGTCTGAAAACTGGGCACAATTGTCAGCTTACACACTTCTCACAGACCTAATGACACCTTTGACTGACGCTAATACACAAACCATTACTTAAAGGGACAGCTTCCCCTTCCAAAAAAGACATTTAAAAAAAAAAAAATGAAATGTCTCTTTACAGAAATCAGAACCCGGTTATTCAAGATGATTAACAGACCTTGTCTCGCGCTCGTTACAGCACGAGATGCAAACATTTATGAGGTCCGCCTCTACCGAGCTGTAACGTCAGCTGGCTCAGGTGAGCGAGCTGTATACGAACAGGAGGCTTATCAAGCTCTGTGATTATATTGAGTAACCAAGGTCAAGATTTTTCTGTTGAGTTTTTCAAATGTGATTTATTTATTTTTTGCCGGTGCCATATAGCCCCATTATATTGGAGATCTCTACGGCCCATATTTCCAAACCTCGTCAGCTCACACAAAATCAACCTTCATTGATAAAAAGTGAAATGTATTTTTGATCTTGAGGTGAATTGTCCCCATTTAATTAAAGTGCATCTGTTGAGCCAAACGTGCTTTTTCCAGTTCAAATGTTTGTGCATTTCCTACTTTGTCAAAAAGTCTTCTGTGGAAGAATATTTCTCAGCTACGATAACTGAAAACATCTACGTAGGCGTGCAGGGCTGCAGCTTTACCATCGCTGTAATAATCGTGTTGTTGTGCAGAAAAAGTTTCTTAAGAGTCTGAAGACCTGTGTCCTAGGCACCTATTGGAGCTAACAGCTGACCTCAGGTCAAGTTTTACAGAACCCACAAAAACAACAACGCATTTTCTTACCTGTTCCTATAAAACCTTCTGGTCTGCTGCACTACTTCATGCAGCTTCCTGTGTGAAAGCACACCTCCTATCGTGGATAGTGAGGCTTGAAACACTTGTCGGGGCATTAAGGGAAAGCGTAAATGCGTTGCACGTTTGTGTCTGTGTGTGTGTGTGTGTGTGCACGTGTGAGACAGAGGTTGTTGGTGAGTATTCTGAGCAGCCAAGCTTTGCACGTGTTTGCAAAGGACTAGTGGCCTCTTTTACTTTTACAGGAGTTGTACAGGACACGGTGAGGTGTGTGTTCGGTGTGTGTCAGTCACACCCAGACAGTGTGCGAATGTAGCAGCTCAGAGCCTCTACCTGTAGCCACACGCCTCCTCCGCTCTGCCTTCAGCCTCATCCAGTGCTCTTCATTGGCTCTCAGGAATGCAGTTGGCAAATTGTGTGAGTGTGTTAGTGTGTGAGTGTGTTAGTGTGTGAGGGTGGGTAGGTGGCTGAATGTGAATGCGCATGCATGCATCTTAGCTGCGACCTTGTGCACAGGTGGGACAGCTCAAAGGTGGACCGGTGATCCTTGGATATCTCAGGAATGAGGAAATGTTGACATTGTCACACTGCAGAGTGCTGTTTACAATGTGACACACACACACACACACACACACACACACACACAGATAACAAATCACGTCTCCATTGAAGGAGTAATCCGAGCCCGCTTCTTGTCGGCAACCTAATTTCTCACGTCAGGCTCCGTGTTGACACACTCCACATCGATCACAGGCCGCGTGGTTGGGAATGAATCGGGGGCCGTTTGTGAGGAGTGTTTGCTTTCACACGCGACTTCATAACATTTGCACAAACCCACGAGGAGGACGTGGACCGCTCTCAGAGGTTGGCAGATGCGGCTGAACAATGTGCTCAGTTTATGATCGACTACAAAGTGAGTGAATGGGAGGGAGGCCTTTCAAGGACGTCTGGCCATCTGGACTGTTTAGAGCTCGGCAGACTGATGGACTTTGTCAGCCTTTTACTATTTGTCTGCTGTAATGTCCTTTGTTGGTTTCTTCTTGTCATCGTTTACAGCTGTCCACAGTGACAGTTGTCAAATCAAGGTCACCCTTGATACTGTGGCAAGGCCTCATCATGGTAAAAACACCGTAAAGAAGCAAGACTGAGTGAATCTAAAAGCCTTTATTGTAAACTTTAAAGCAAAAAACAGAACATTACATTTAAGCCCTGCCATAGTATCACCTTTAAAGTGTATAACACGTAACAGTTCTCTCTTTGCACATCACAGACACAGAGCAACATTATCTTCTTATTGTAATTATGTCCCCAGTGAATAGCACATGAAAGACCAGTATTTAGTTTCCTTTTAGCTCTTTAAAAAAATGCCTGGGTCTTTAGCTGTCTAGCGTATTCTTTACTAGCTAGAAAATTGCAGTCCCATTTGGTAGTTTAGAGCAGCAACAGCAACGCTGGTATTGTTTCCACCTTGTCAATCTCTGCTGTGGGAGCTACCACGAACTTTTCTAGGGGTTTTTCAGATTTTATTTTATGCAAAATGCGAAACTTTCCAGATGTGTAGTTGAGATCAAACTGAAAGTCAAGTTTGAAGATAGACGTGGTCCCCACACACGCACACACACACACACTTTATCCCCCTGATTTGGCGTCACGGAACATTGTCGTTCACAATGAAAGCCATAGGTGGCCGTGGTTTGAGCTGGAAGTAGGTTTGGCATTGCGGCCGGTGGGATTCCATCACAAGGTGGTCTCTAGGTTGTAATTTTCATTAAACTCAGAGCCGCTCTACTATTAGTGTCTTTAGAATTCACTTTGGGTCAGGAACCCACACTTGAACTAAAATGTGTAATAACCCCACCGCACCCTCACATCTCAGAGTTTTGTGAGAGATTTAGGTCAGATACTGTGCTGCTCCACATAGATAACCACACCTGAGCACACACAGTGGTGAGATCACCAGAGCACTCCATGTGCTGCTGACAAAAGATTGTTTGTCCTAAGTACAAGGTAGCCCCTACAACACAGTGAAGATGTATAGCGTCACTGGTTGTATACTTAGTCTTAAACTGTCAACCCCGTACTATACGTAAACCCCATAAACTGAGAAAAAAAAAGGCTGGCTCTCAAAGATTCTAAATAAGAACATTTAATCACACACTGTAGGCCTACTTAAGTACCACTTTGCATTTTGAGATACTGCTCCTTAAACAATGTGAGAGGGGTTGCTGAGCGTGTTGCCGTCATTTGGCTCATTGTTCGTTTTTTTACGGCCCGCAATTTACTTTTTTCCAGCATCACTGCGCTCCTTTGTGATGTTTTTGGCCGCAGGAGCCAGCTGTTTTCAGTAAAAAAAACTGTAAAAAAAACACCTGTACACTGTACCTGTTGAGACCAGTGGAGCATTTCAGTTGCTGGAGACCAAAAACAAGAGCGAGAAGAAGTATGAATATTGGACTTTAATTTGTGAGGTGGACATACACATGAATGCTGTTTAAATGGGCAATAAAAGAGGGTGATCTCCGTGTACGAATGATACTCTGCAACCATCATCCTGTCCTTGACATGCGGCTCAGCACCGAAAGGCTTTGACAGGAAATGGTCGCAGATCAATAAAAAAAAGTAAGAGCGCAAACCAAAAGCTGGCGAATAGGTCGACGTGTGTGACCTCACGTTTAGGGACCTTCACTTCCCTGAGGGGGGGTTAAACCGGGACGAACCCTCGGTGAACTGACACGGCATATCGGTCAGCGTCACCACTTCAAAGAGGTGGTGTCGTGTGTGTGTGTGTGTGTGTGTGACTGTATTTGTCTTTTTGTTGACCCTCAGAGGAGCATATGGCAGCCAACACAAAGCCTTAAACCCAACTCCTATCAATACTGATACCGCCTCACTCCTCCTCTCAAAGGTGAGCGACAGGACACACTTGGTCATGCAAGGCATGCAGCTCCAGTCCCTAACTACCCCACCTCCTCCTCTTTATTTACAGCTTCCCATCCTTTCATTTTCAGATCAGGTCCTTTCACCCGCAGCAGGCAGCATCTGGAGGACTGAACTCTAAGAGGGAGGCAGCGTGACAGCAGGGCTGAGGGGACTCATGCTGAGCTGCACATTAACTTCTAGTTACCCCACTCACACACACTCACACACACACACACACACACACATATAGGAAGAACTGATAAAGAGAGCTTTAACGCACCAAAACATATATTATGTGACTTATGTAAGCCTGTGCTTTTTTAGGACGCATCTTGATGGAGGAACAAGAGCTTTATTTCCTAAAGAATAGTAGTCAGGGCGGAGGGCGGGTCTCACATACTGCAGCTGGACTCCTTTTCGGCTGAAATCTATATACATTCGCCTCTTTTGTTTTCCCAAAACTGAAGATTTCTACTGAAGATCCCCAACGCTTGCTGCATGATGAGCGCCTACTGAGGAGTATAGCTTTTGATCTTCCAGTACACTGGTGTGTTTAATGACACTAATATCTGCGGCTGTCATGCACACCTGGACCTCGATCTGTGTTATCACATATTTCCCCCCCCCGGCAGGCCGGGAAGGAAGAATATATGTTTCCGAGACGCCAGCCGGAGGACCTGAGCGAAGCTCTGCATGCCCACACATGTCCGTTAAACAGGCCGCAGGTATCTCTTCGGGACAATTTGTGTGTGTTTGAGAGGATGCATTTGTTTGTCTCGGGCTAGTAGCTGGAACAGAACGCTCCACACCTTTCCAAAGATAAAGAAAAAGACCCGGATGAGTCACTCAGCGAGCGCTGCGGTTCAGCCGTATTCAGATGAGTGCTGCAAAGCAAAACATAGACGAAACAATATCTCAGGTTTCTCTCTCTGAGCTCATGTGACCTCAGGTGACTCATCTGCCAGCCAGGTCTTTAGTACATTAGCATGCATGCAAAGTGGAAAAAGTATGGTCTTTAACCCTGGACAGGATTCTGGTCTGCGAGTCCCATTTCCACAGTAGACAGCTTTATTCATTTCAAAATGATTATTTATTATATAACCAGAGTCTGGAGGGTTTTAAACGAAAAGATGTCACAGTCGGAAATTTCACACAGATATTTAAAATTTTAAAGATGATGGTATGTCGGCACAGTTCAGGCCATCAGAAACCAGAAATAAAGGTGGGGAAGTAAAGCTAAATGTATTTCAGGAGAGAAATACACTTTCAAGTTAATATGTAACAAAGTGTTCAAGTGTTTTTATCGCTTTGATGCTTTTGGAGCTCTATCAAAAACAATATTTGACCTCCATTAAACCTTATGGAGCGCAAGATCTCAAAATGTATCTCCTAAACGTTTAAACTCCACCAGGCTCCATAGATACCCCAGTCTTTCCCTGCGTTATAAACAAAATACGAATACTAATCAAATCTCAATAAGATACAAACACATTTCCAACTTGCATACCTTTATTTACATCCCAGGCGAGACTGACTCCACACGAAGGCTCCTATTAATGGTCACAATATTCATTATTTTGGTGGGGGCCCAAACAGCACAGATACATGGTGCCAGGATGGGACTGAATGTGTCTGCAGACATGGAGAGAGAAGGAGAGGGAACAACAAGGGAGCTTTTGGCTGGAGAGATGGAAGTGTATAAAGAGTTTTGTGCAACTGTGGTGTGGCCTGCCTGGGAATTAAAACATGTGTGTGTAGATCTGGAGTTCTTTAAGATTAAGCTCTGGAATAAGACTGCTGATTCAACCAGTGAATACTTTAGTTACAGGGATCACGAGTATAAAGACGGTTAAAAAACCTCAAGGTGGTAGTAGTGCAACTTTCTGGATGCCAACTGCTGTAAAACCTCAAAGGAGGCGAAGCAACACGGCCTCCGATTCGTCGTCAGACTCAACGCAATGCATCATGGGACAAATCTCTCCCTCGGTAGGCTTCATCGAAAGGCTACCGACTACGACAAGTCATTTATTAATTTTAGAAACTATTCTAAATGATTAATTAAAGCTATCTGATCGGGGACACTTTCCTGCAGTTTCACCCCATATTTGACTTCTTCCCTTCC
This sequence comes from Myoxocephalus aenaeus, assembly GCA_038501785.1. Taxonomy (NCBI): domain Eukaryota; kingdom Metazoa; phylum Chordata; class Actinopteri; order Perciformes; family Cottidae; genus Myoxocephalus; species Myoxocephalus aenaeus. Next base: position 302,771 of record JBAMJR010000075.1, on the reverse strand, counting down.
AGCGTTGGACCTTATTAACATTTTCTGCACAACACAAGGTCCAAACACACAATCTCAGGTCTACTGAGCATTAGCTACCTGAGAGGTTTGCTCATTTCACTTCCACTCAATTAAAAACACACAAAACCTCTACAGCCGACGCCACGACAGGTTCTTCTGCACAATGCTGACATGGAAATGACCGATGGATCTGCAGAAAGCCGCTTGTTCGTTGTTTGTTTGAGTCGTGGGAACAGGCCCTCTCCCCTCAGGTGGTCAGCTTCAGTTGTAACAGCATGTCTTCTCTAAGCTTTTCCTGAAGTTCTGAATCCTCTTGTTTGTTTTAGGATTTGTTCCCCGCGCTACGGAGGAGAAAACACGGAGAACAGGTGAGCCGCCATTCGATCCGTCAACGTCAGTTTTTTAGTTTCCCCGCTTGTCTCGCTGCTGTTGGAGCCTCCAGACGGAGCAGCGCTCTGTTGTTTCATTTTATTCTATTGTGGGTTTATGGTTGTGGTTTTTTCTTCTTCTGAAAAACACTTTGTAACCATGTTAAGAAAAGTGCTACATAAATATATAAATGATGTGCATCATTATTCTTAACCTTTCTCCATTGCTGCCCATTGCTCTGGAACACATCAGACATTCTCCAAAACCCACATATTTAAAATCAGATTTATTGATTTAATAATCAATGCAATGGCTTTTATACTGTGATGCTGTTTGTTTTTGTCATCGGCATTGCTTCTCTTGCTGTTTTTGTAGCACGTAAAGTGACTTTGAGTACACATTGCAAACAAAATGCGTTATTTATTTGTAATTATTGTTGCAGCCTGAGCTCCCCAATGACTTAAGGAAGGAGAGAAACTCAACACAGACCAAAAACTCATCTGTTCTGGAGAAGATATAATACATAATATCTTTCTCTGTCTCTTCAGTATATTGCTAAATGTTGCACTTGAAGGAGTTCAGCATATTTGCTGAGAAAGATGTACTGAGAATGATGTTTTTTTGTTGTATCCACATGATTGAACATATTGGAAGTGACTTCGGATAAAAGCGTCAGATAATCAATGTAATGATACGAGGATTCAGTTGAAAAAGATGTTTATAGACTTTAGCATCTGGACATATTCAACACATGGAGGAACATAAAACTGAAAAAAACTTGATTGTCTCCATGTAGGATGGATATATTTGTTATGACATATTTTATGACAAAATATGCTACGACCTTTTCATGACATTATGGCATTTTTATGGCTTTATATATTTTGTATTCATACTATGCAATACTATACTATGATATTTTATACCTATTTCATGACATAATACATTATTTTTTTACGATTGTCTAAATTACGACTTTATACAGAATATTATACTGCATGTTTTAATACTTTTTCAAATGAAAAAAACATACGATGACTTAAAAAAAATACAACATATTATTAGTTAGTACTATTACTAACTTTATTATTAATTTGTCACAACATGCTTATGGAAGCCCGTTTCCGCAACTGTGCTAAAAAAATTAAGATTCTGTAAGTCATAATTATGAGATACTAAATCGAAATATGAGATAGTATCTCATAATTATGGTTTACAGGATCTTAATTTGTACTATACTACGTCTCTTTTTTCTTTTTATGACAACATTTGTCATAATATTTTTTTGGCACTAATTCTGGCGCGCTGGAGTTATGTGAGCTGCTGTAGTTCGGGTGGCAGCAGTGCGTAATGCCCGTGGCACGGCCTCGTCATAGCGCGTAACCGAGCTGCTCTCTTTGTTATGGCTGTCAGGTGGAGAGACCAAGGGGGCGGGGAAAGCTACTTCCGGCGGCTCCGTTTCCCTGGAAACTAATTCATCTTTGACTTCCCGAGTGAAGCCTCCGCGCGCGTGACGGGAGTGAGAACAGAAGGTGAAGAGTATCAGGAGACACTTTGCGGTTGTTGATGCAGTGAGTCAAGATCCTCTGCATTCAATCTGGTAAAAAGGTGTAAACTGAAACCCACCGTGACTGACTCAGTCTGAGCGGTGGCGTGTCGTTTTTGCTCTCCAAAAGGCTCCAACACGCGCGTGCGTGCCGTGCGCTCCCCGTGGACGACACTGGGAGCTAGAAGTAGAAGCAGAAGTGTTACATACCTACTGTACGCGGAAGGAACGCACCTTGCTGATACAGTCTCTCTCTCTCTCTACACACACACACACACACACACACACACACACACACACACACACACACACACACACACACACACACACACACACACACACACACGTGCGCGGTCAGAGTGTGCACACAAAAGGGTGGAGTCGGTTCACTTTTTTTTTCTCCCCCGAGGGGATCAGATCTTGACTCGATGCGCCGGGAAGGAATCCAAAGTGAAGTTTCTCCAGGGAGTCGCCCCGCGTCAACCCACACCGGAGTTTTGTGTTTAAATGATTAATATTTTGTAAACCCTGTGGTGAGATCCAAAGGCAGAGCGTGACTCGGTCCATGTGCAGTCATGGAGCGCACCGCGTTGGCCCCGCAGCGCGTCCGGGCCTCGCCGCGGGCCGCGCGTAAGAGCGAGTGGCTCCGGAGCGCGCTGGCCCACCACCACTGCCCGGATCCCGGCGCGGAAAACGAGATCGTCGTCCTGGCCACCGGGATGGACCAATACCTGCAGGAGGTCTTCCACCACCTGGCCCACCCGAGCCGGGACGACGCGGTGTCGGCGGAGGACTTCACCGCGCTGTGCGCCGTGCTGGGACTCCCCGGAGCGGGGAGGGAAGCGGGATCCGGGGATGGAGTGAGGAAGGGCGATGAAGACGAGGAGGAGTTCGGGGATGCGTGCTCCGCGCTGCCATGCCGGCTGACCTTCAAGGACTTCCACTCGCGGCTCTGTGGGCATTTCCGCGTGCGCGGCAGAGGCGCGGGGGAGTGCGCGGTGCGGCTGCCCGTCACCGAGGACACCGAGCTGGTGGAGCGGCAGATCCGGCTCCGGTGGCCGCGCGTCAGGCGGAGGAAATGTGTGAGTTTCGACCTGGCGAGGGGTCAGAACGGAACCGTTCACCGGGCGGTCAAAGGTCGAACCGCAGAGGACTGCGAGTCAGGTAGCACACCAGCCCGGATGTCTCCATGTCGCACGTGTTATTGCTTTGAACGGCCTCCAGGGAATAGTTAAGGGGATAATAGGTGTTGCAGGTTTATAGAGCTCCAATAATATAGCAGCAGTTATTGTTTCTGTCTTAGCATGTAACCTTTCCCACTTTGTCTAGAGTGATCTTCTTCACCTTCTTCATCTCCATCTTCTTCATCTTCTCCATCTCCTGCGCCATCTGTTCTCTCCTGCTGCCCCTTTTCTTAAGCAAATGGACCAAATACAAAAGCTACTTTAGAAATGAAGCTCATGAGATCAATGTGAGATCTTTGGTGAGAGAGGAAAAGAAACAACAACATTGTGTTCACATTTTAGACCTTCTCTCTCTCTCTATTCTTTTTCTGTGAAATATTGGAGAGTTTGACCGCTTTGAGTCTTATTCATCGGTATTTAAAGTGGAGCCATCTGTGAGGTTGAGAGGGGGATTCACTCTTAGAACAACTCAAAGACGAGGAGACACAAGTGCTTTCCCCATTAAGGGGTCAGGGGCCAAAGAAAAAGGTCAGGAGCTGATTTCACCTTTGACAACAATCTTTTTTGACGTGGTGAACCTGAAGTAACCAAGCTGCCGGATAGGAGTATAAAGAGGAAAGATGTGAAATATTGGAGAGTTTGACTTTAAATATTGGGATAAGTATTGAACCCTTGCTCTTGGTTACTTTCCACCAATATAGTTTTGCATTCTCCCAAAAACTAGCAACGATAAATGTATTCAGGTTCTTTACGTGAGAAAAAATATCCCACACTGATCAGAAAAAGTTCTCCATTCAAAAACGTCACTGAAGTAAAAGTATAAGTACAGGAGTGCAGGCTGTTACAAGTATTTAATGTTATATTATTGTATTGGATTATTATTATTATTATTGATTAATTGAATAGACCCTCTAAAATATAGGGAACTATAAGTCTAAAGTTGAATAAAGTTAAAATACTCAGGTAAAGTACAAGTACCTTCAACTTACGGTGGTACAGTAACTATGTCATTTAATAATATTAACCCTCCTTTCTTTTTCTTCTTCTACTTCTTGTTCTTGTTGTTGTTCTTGTTGTTCTTGTTCTTGTTCTTTTTGTTCTTGTTCTTGTTCTTCTTGTTCTTCTTGTTCTTCCTCATTGGCTTCCTATTCTTCTTCTTCTTCTTCTTCTTCTTCTTCTTCTTCTTCTTCTTCTTCTTTGTTCTCTTTTTTTGTGTTCCTCTTTTTCTTCATCTTCTTCTTCTCCTCCACCAGAGGAGGTAGCCGCTCTGCGGGAGCTGGTGGAGGACCTCCGCTCGGCGCTGCAGGGGAGCGACGCTCGCTGCCTGGCCCTGGAGGTGGCCCTCCGGCGGGAGAGCCGCCGGCCGCCGCCCAGCCCCTCCGTCTTCAACACCCCGGCTTCGACCCCGACGACCTCCATCACCCTCGAACAGGGCAAACTGGTGCCGACGCGCAGGATCAAAGGAGGGGACGCGACGAGGAGGGCGGCGAGGAGACGGGACATCAGGGACCCCCTGGAGAGGGAGCTGAAGCTGATCCGCTCGGCGCGCGACGGGCAGCTGGAGGAGGCCATGAAGTTCAACGAGCGCCTGGAGGAGGAGCTGCGCTGGGCCTACCAGGAGGTGCGCAAAAGTCACGGGGCGGAGTCGGCGCTGAGGAAGGAGAACGCTCACATCAGGTTTTTCATCTTTGAAGTGAAGTCAGCCGGGTGATGTTTTGAGTGGATGGAGATGGGAGGAATGGTTCTGATGCTCTAGGGTGATCTCTCCATCAGGAGGCGGGCGGAGGACGCCAGGGAGGCTCTGAGTTTGGGCCTCCAGAGGGTTCGGACCATCCAGGAGCAGGCGCAGGCTGTGCCGCAGCTGCAGTCCAGGATCAGCCAACTGGAGGCTGAACTACACCAGTACAGGTACAGTGTGTGTGTGTGTGTGTGTGTGTGTGTGTGTGTGTGTGTGTGTGTGTGTGTGTGTGTGTGTGTGTGTGTGTGTGTGTGTGTGTGTGTGTGCATCTATTTACACATCATTTGCCTCTACGCTCTACTGATTTGACATTTCACTGCGCTAAAGCCAGCAGCTCCAGTTACACACAACTCCCTCTGAGTGATAGTGTCGGGTGAAACGCAGATGAGGTTAATGTTCAACAAACACCACTCACATGGCCAGGTTAAAAAAAA
>JBAMJR010000075.1:110000-295000 GCA_038501785.1 Myoxocephalus aenaeus | reverse complement strand
TCGTCAACGCCCTCTGACGCTATTGTGTAATACAACATTATATTGTAAAATATAAAAGGAACGCTTGTTATAAAAACCTCCATGTGTAGATTTTACACAATTTATTATTTATTTTCATTAGAGTCTATGGAGCCCCAAAGTGTTCAATATTAGATGAACAAATATAATATTATTAATATCGGGAGCAAAGGAAGAGGCCAGAGCGACCGAGTGCAAACACGGGACTTTCACGGGACTTTCACGCCTGCGTTTGTGTCCCGTGTGAAGCCAAAAGTCAACACGGACTCACTTTAACTCATGTAGTGCTCACCGTGCTTCACGCGTGTGACCTAAGTTACGTAACAAACGTACTGAGGAAACCAAGCAGTGGTTTGTTTCAGTTAACCACGCGCTTACAGCCGTTAAGGTATGAGGACGGGTTGGTTCTTCGTGTTGTACATTTCCTTCTATAGATGAAATGAAAAGGACAAACACCCAAAAGTAAAGACAAACTTCTCTCCCCCTCTCTGTAGAACGTGTCCCGCCGGGCTCTGGGGAAGATCGTGATGGACACTCTGGATGTGTGCAGCAGGAGTGGAGACGGTAGGTGTGTTCCACAGCCTCCACTTGTCCAAGTATTGCTAGTTTAGTGTGGCTCCTTGCTAAGAAAGATCCGTGGCGTTTCCCCAGGTCCATCTCAGGTCTTGCAGATAGCTGACGCCCTCTGTGCCCGGCTCTCCTCCAGGGATCTCCTTGGAAACGGAGGGGAGGACGAAGGAGGGGAGAGCCGAGAGAAACCCCCGGGTCCGTCTTCAGGGTGTAAACCCAGCAGCGTGAACCCTCTGCTCATCTCCTGCTAGATGAACTGCCGTTCTTTCCCTTTCCCTCCCTTTGGTCTTCGGCTTGTTTGCACCCAAGCGAGATCTTTGAAACTGGTTCATCATATTTAAAGATATATTTTATTTACGCCTTGTGTGTTCTATTCCGTATCTATTTAATGTCAATGATTAAATTGTTTTATCCAAACATGTTCCAGTGTAAGAGTTGATAACCTCATGGTAATGAAGCTGCAAGAACCTTTTTGCAGTTTGTTTGCGATTGCTCACACGCTGAGAGGGAACGCTTCGGCGAAAGCATCAAAACATTTGGCCAACATGCTTTAAACGAATACATCCAAAGTATAAAACACATTTACTGCTTTGCACTTCTTTGCAATTCTGCAACAGACGTCTTACAAAACACTGCACACTGTTTCTTACATTAGACACACAAGTTCAAGACTTAAATCTCTTGCAATCTTTTGGGAAACTTCCAATCAGAGTGAAGAGGAGGACGAGGACAAAGAAGAGGACCAGCGGTGACATTTATTTGTGATGTGGCCAGCCGCTAACAGAAGGTGGGATCCAAAGTCATTCACCATCCCTTACAATCCTTAGTTGGGTTTTATGCCGACCATTGCACTTTGATTTGACTGTAATTAGTTTAGTTTGTGTTGCTTTGCTTTGTCACTTTAACTTCAGCAGCTTTCAAGTTAATATGAAAACCCCAGAATAGCAAAGCACTGTTACAGTCCCTAAAGTCCAGAAAAGTGATTTCTTTTCTTTTCTTGTGCAAACAAGTATAAAATGTTGTCCTGTGGGAACAAATTTGTATTATCTTGTGGGAATACGTTCTTATCTTAAATGAACAAGTTCTTATCTTGTGGGAACACGTTTTTATTATCTTGTGGGAACAAGTTAATCTTTTGGGAACAATTTTGTATTATCTTGTGGGAATACAAAATTGTCTGGAGGGAACAGGTTATTATTTGAGAAAAAATATTATCTTTAGGTTACAAGTTATCTTGTGGGAATAAGTTCTTATCTTGTGGGGATAAGTTCTTATCTTGTGGGGATAAGTTCTTATCTTATGGTCTTATCTCTGCTTCTGAACATCTGCACTTAGAAAAGAGTGCATGGATCCCGTCAGATCACCGACACAAGCTGACAAAAACAGACAGTAAGACCGAGGAATGGTATGAAATAATATAATCCTTTATTTCCAGCAATTTACAAAGTCCTGCAGGGAGAGAGCCTTCCTCCAGCCTCACAGAGGGAGGGCTTTTACAAGAAGAGCACACAGAGAATGCAAAGACCTCGGCCCCAGTGAGACTGACACCAGAGTTTTATGGTGGAGGTTCAGAGTCTGAATCAGAGGCTCCACCTCGACGTGGGTGTTGGCAGCCTGAGGATTCAGGGGCTTGAGGGTTTTGAAGCACTGAGGTTAACAAGGCAGTGGGTGGTTGAAGGGTTTTTAACAGGCTGGCTATTTCATATACAGGTGGAAACATCTGGAAACATAAGGAGAAGTGACTTTTTTTTTTTGCAGGCTTGAAATCCTACTTCTTACTCCTGCCCCGTGAAACCAGCGTACTGAGCTTTTTCAGCCTCAAAGTCCTCGTTTTTGCGCATTTGTGAACAACGACTGCTGCCACCCGCCCTCCTCTCCGCTGCTGCGTCATATAAAGTCATTATTACATTACAATCACAATCAACTGTACATCTTTTATTAATCAACGCTAATTAAAGAGACGCTACTCTGTGGCGAACCTAGCTCCTGATTGGGTTACTTCTGAGTTGAGCTCGGCTCTCATAGGTTAAGGCCATTCTATGTTTTATAAGTATGTTTTCCCTGTGTGTGTGTGACAGGGTGTGCGTGTGCATGTGTGTGCGTGAGGTGTGTAAAGACTGGTATTAGGCACCGTGCTATTCGTTAGCCTCACCGCCGGCGAGCACGAAGAAGCTCTACTGGCCTTTTGCAAAAAAGAAAAGGAAAAAAAAAGGTGAAAGAGAAGAGAATGACAAAAACAACATGGTGACAAGGAAACGGAGCCAAAATGAAATGACATAATAAACAACCTTATATATAGAATAAATATAATATGTACAATTTGCTTTGTGTGCAATCTAAAAATAAATAGACAAAGCATTACTTGCCCCTTTTATAGAAGTATTCACAACTTTCCATTTGACACAGAGGCAGAACGCCGGCACCCGGTCAGTAAGAGAGTGGAGGATACAGACTGAGAGTGAACGGATGGAAGGATGCAACTTTTACAACAAGTCTGTGGAAAAGAAGACAAAATAAAAGCGTCACTCCGGTTGGACTCGCGCGGGTTCGAATCCAGAGACGCACTGCAGAGATGCACTGAAAAGTTGTAGCGTTAAGAGGATCCCTGCGGCGCCCTCTGGTGTCCGTTTCTTTTGCAGATTACAGTACATTGTGCCTTTGACCAGCGCGGAGAACTTGCTTTCATCTTTACAGTGGTTGTTTGCCCGGTGAAATATTACGACATAAATTTAAAAATCACGAAGAGTTAAAAAGATTAGGGAGAGGAGGATAGGAATAGAAAACCCCCCCCAAAAAAAATCACATAATCAACACATTTAAAAAAAAGAAAAAAATCAGTAAGACCATAACAAGATTTTCAACAGATCAAATAATCAAGTTTTGCACATTCACATTATGTGCCCTGCACATGCATTCTGCTGGCCCCTTCGAAACAGCACAGAAGTTCGACAAGTCGAGCGTCACATGCGGGTCTCTCCTAAGACACTGGGCTTCGCGTCGGGGTTGTGTCTGTACTCGGTACAATTCCATCGAAAATGGAAATGGAGTCTCACAGTCAGGCGGCAGATAGAGTGTTACTGAGGTTAAACAGATTTTTGCCCCGTCGAGTCATTCACTTACAAAAGGTCAGGCTCCTCCCTCACCAGAGAGATTATTATTAGTTATTTTTATCAATTATTTGTGTGATATACGGAAGCCCTGAGAGTCCCGGAAGAGAGAAAAAACTATCCGAATTGTTTTATCCTGTGTTGATGAACAGGTGAAATGTGCTGGCAGGATGATCTTTCTAATTTCCTGAAATTTCTTTCTCATCTGTGAAGCAAGTGGGGGGAAGTTTTGCCAGAGAGAATCTGAAAAATAGAGCACTAGATTCTTTTCTTCTAACTTGACCTCGCAGGGCTTCCGTAGTGAGAAAAACACGTTTTACCAGAATTTTACTCTAACGCACTCTACAGAATTTGCAAAAAAATAATAATACAATTCCTTGGTGCCCGGTCACACCAGAAACTAGCACAGAAAAATGAATTAGGGAAAATAGCTAACCGGGAGACAAGCTAACGCTAGTCGGTCACAACAGCTCTCCCGGTCTCTTTCTATTTTCTTTGCACTGTGCCTTGTTCTCAAGATTGTACATCATTTCATTCGACATAGCGTTACTATAAGGGGGAGAGAGGGAAAGAAAAGTTATCTAAGCTAACGAAACTTGCTAACTGGCGGCAAGCTTGTTAGCTTCGAGAACTTTTAATCCTGCGACATCTAAAATGTAAATGTTTTGCACGCGTGACTGGGTCTTTATCAGCGCTGCGTTGACTGATCCGTAGGACAGCTTTAAGAGCTACGCTGGTCTTTTGGTGAATCTGAATCCAAAGGCAACGGAAAGAAAACGAATACAAACACACAACAAAAGGGTTTGCCACAACGTCCTGTAGCCACTGTCACCTAACTGTGAACCAACCTCAGACAACATCATTGGTCTGTCTTTCATAGGAAAGGATCAGCGCTCCAGTTTTGATTCCCAACAAGCAACTAAGGTTGTAAAATTAAAGAGAACAAATATCCACACAAAACACTTTAGCGATCGGGACCTTTCATCTGGTACCAGACAGCTGAACCTGAGTGGGCACATCCTGGCTGAGGCAACTCAACACATTGTACCAATGCGTGAAAACAATGGCGTTGAGTTGGCGGAGCTCTGCAGGTTGTTTCCAGTATGTTGAGCCTCTTTTCACTTACTGTAAGCCTGGCCTGGGCAACATAACAGCAACAACAACAACAACTTGCTTGCTCCAGTAGACAGTGGGCGGATGGCTTCAGTTAGGGAGGGGGGACTGGTGCTATCCTCACCTGGAACACCTAAATATGACCTCTCTAACCTCTCAGCATTCACAATAAACCCTTGTGAGCTACAGCCAAAAATAAGTTGTGTTTGAGCTGGTCATTTTATACATACTATTTTCCACTTTTTCTGTGCGTTTGCTGGTCAAATAAAGACTAATCTTACTCAATGCATTTCGTAATGGAAGTTTTTAGTATATTTGACCCTCCCCCCCCCAAAAAAAAGAAGGGAAGCAGTGTAACTTCTGCAGACGCCAGAGGAATTTTGAGGAAAAAAAGAAAATGTTAAATAGGCCTTAATTAGGAGATTCTCAACTGTTGATGGAAGCAGAGGTAAATCCCTTCTAGTCGTGGCTGACGTAAGCGTTTCTTGGATTGTGATTTGACGTTCCTAATTCCCGACTCGTGAATTAGACTTGTTGTCTCAAATTAAGCCATCTGCTGACGGGGAGCGACAGCAAGAAAGGATTTAGCTTGTTACGTTTGCGGTCCTGTCCCCTGAAGTAAACCCCACCATATCTAGCCCTTTGCAATCTCTAAATCCGAAATGAGACACGTATCTTATGTCTGTACGCGACGTAGCACTTGGTGATTAAGCATTCTAGGCTCGTTCGGACATATTTTTTGCTTTCTTGGTTTCAAGTGTTAAAATGTTTAAAAAAAAAACGGTAGGGCTAACGTTCCCATTGAAAATAATGAGGACTGGCCCTGCGCATGGAACAGTTCATATCAAATGCATTATTGACCAACACTAGTAATCATTGTCAATAGTGTGATAATAACAAAAGCAGTAGGACAAAGTTATTAAGTCAAATATAGGAGGAGTGGGGTAGTTTGCAGAGTTTTTGCTCACTGGTTGAGGTGGAGATATGTGTGTTTAGGATACTGTCCAGATTCCGGGCTGCTGCTGTGGTGCACCAGAGTCCTGATATCCTGAAGATGAATTGTTACTACCCCTTCAAATACTAGACCATCAATCGGAGCCCTACAGGAGATTAGCCCAAATGTAGTTGACAATGTCCGCTTTCAGATAATATCTACGCATACGGGCGATGTTCGTCACTGTCCGTGCGTGCAAGCGTAGAGTATGTGTTGTTTTTGTCGTTCTTTTGTGTGCGGAGTCGCTGTGCAATGCATTCAGTTGCCCGCGCTCGATTCCGAGTCGCCGATAAACCAGCGCATGTGGAAGCAGAGGGCGAGGAAGCCGGTCCCCAGCAGGTCGCCCAGAGCGGTCAGGTAGGGGATGGAGAAGTTGTCGGGGTCCATGCCTCGCCCCCACATCCAGTGCACCATCCAGTCGGCCAGGTAGAGAAGGATTAACACCTGGAGGAAGACAGAAGCAGAAGCACAATGTACCAATGAGACTGTACTGCTCTCAAAAAGGAACTAAAGGAAGGCAGTACTTGATTGACTGGGTCAGCTTTTGGATAATCTCTATAAACAGATTATGCATGTAGATGCATTTTAGATATCAGAAGGGTTCTGGTTTCCGTTTGAATCTAGAGTAGTATTGACCAATCACGTTTGAGCGGACTTCGGTTGCATGCAGGTAAACGTGTCGGCTGGAATGCAATCTCGAAACCCTATCGCTTAACGTTTGACAACGTTTTATCAAGATTACCTGTCGCAATTTGTAAGTCTCTGAATCCAGTTTTGTGTTTCACTAAATGATGTAGGTTACCAATTGTACAGTCCTTACAGGAAGTCACGGTTTTGTGATCATAAGAATTCATTCAAATGCAACCAATTCCCCTAAAACCAGCATTTTGTGAGATATTGTAGTGAGATTTTCTTGCAATATTCAAACTAAACGGCAACAACTATGGATTGAAACTATAGATAGAAGAAGATATTTGTTTGATAATTTTTTGGGGGGGATTTTGGAAATTCCATTCCTTTCCATTATCCGAACCGCTTTTAAGGTCAAGGGGCACTGGAGACGATCCCAGCTGACATTGGGCGATGGCAGGTCGCCAGTTTATCGCAGGGCAAAACTTATAGACACAGACAACCATTCACGCTCACACCTACAGCCTCCAATTAACCTGAGCTGCATGTCTTTGGACTGTGGGGGGAAGCCGGAGAACCGGGAGGGAACCCTCGCTACCACGGGGAGAACGTGCAAACTCCACACAGAACTGCCCAGACCGGGAACTGAACCCTGGCCCTCTGAGGTGACAGTGCTAGCCACTACACCACGTGCAGCCCTAATTTTGGAGATTATGACATCTATCTTTTTTTTCAATAAAAGTTGACTTTTGGACTTTACACCACTATAAAGATATTAGAAATGTTCGGATCACACAAGTCAGGAACAATCTGAAAGAAAGACTGGATCAACTAATCACATAAGTACTAAATGTTTGCTATGCAGTGTATCTACATTCCAGTTTACCTCTAAATCTAATTGCTAGTGCTCCTCTAATGATAATACTAATAGTAATTATAATAATAAGATTTATTATAAATGAAAGTTTATAGTTTGGTGCACGTTATAAAATTCCCAGTAAATGATAGTATGCGAATGCTGCAACCAGTTTTCTAGATATTTCACTCTCCTAAAGTAAAGAGTGTGTTGGTGTGTACCTGTAGTAGCGCAGCCACCATGTAGAACGTGACGAAGAGCGCCGTCAGGGTGGTGTGTCCTCCCCTCAGGGAGTTGATGGTGTAGAGGAAGGCGAGGTGACCCGGGGCGACCAGGAGGAAGAGCACGCGGGCTGAACGGGCGTTCACAGCTGCAACAGAAAGAGGACCCGCTTGTATAACCATTCAAAGAGTGCGGTGAGGGGTAACTCGTTGCCAAGGCCAAATCCCGCTGACGAGCCGTCGTGGAAAAGATCTGTTTTCCACGAGAGAAAACGACGAGAGAGAAAACAGAGAAACAACTCACAGGAGCCGAAGAAGGAGATGCAGGGTGTGGGGCACTTCCTGGGGGTGGCGTTGGGATCCCCCATGGGGAGACCGTTCATGTGCAGATAGGTGGAGATCCGACTGGCCTGAACCGCGACCAGGTTACCTCCCACACCTGACACACACACACACACACACACACACACATACACAGGGTGAAAATGTGGAAAGAGAACCTAACAGCTTCAATATTGATGTGATTACATAATAAAATGTGTATGCACCGGTGTTTTTTATTTGAACAGTGAGATGCACAATACATTTTACCCCGCTTCTCATTTGTCATGTCTCAAAAAAAAAAAAAACTGGCATTAAATCCACCAGAAGCAATATGCTATCTCCATCTGTCTGTCATTAAACCAGGTGGAGAAGGAAACTTGAACAGCTTTAAATACACTTTTCAGCGCTGGAACAGATGTTTCTATATTTGTGCTCCGCACCAAATCAACCGTTATCTCTATCACTGTTTCACTTATTAGCATATTGGCTTTTGTTCTCTGCACCACTCGCTTCTCTTCTTTTTCTTTCTTTCCGCCCCATTTTCAACAAAGGAGCCATTCAAGTTTCATCTGTGAGGTTTTATGACTCCTCACCATTGATGACTGGGGTGAAGACCGCCATGCCAGCAAAGTTTGGGTTGGTGACAGTCTTGTCGAGGATCAAGCCGCCAACACTAAAAGAAAGAGGAATTAGTGAATAGCTGAATCGTGACTAGACATCCAATGCAGAGAAAATACACAGAGATCCTTCCCATGATCAAGAATCTACACTTCACACTTCACATATTACATACATAATTTGCATTTTTGCACTCTCCTATTGTTTGTTTATTTACACCTCACACACTTAATATGCACATACATACTTGCACTTTTGCACTTCTACTGTTTAAGTTTAATTTAATTCCTAAATGAATACTCTGTTCTTTTTTTTTCATCCCAGCTATTTTTATTTTTATTAGTATTATTAATGTATATATCTGTTATCCCTGCTGTTTTTATATCTTTTTTTTTTTCGTCTGTAAATTGCCGCTACTCTACACCAAATTTCCCCTTGGGGATTAATAAAGTATATATTCATTCATTCATATGCAGGTTGTAAGTGGTGATGTGTACATGTTGCATTCTTTCAGTATTTGATTTCAAAGTAGAAAGAAAAATTGCATATTCATTATACATTAATGCAAAAGTGAACAACTTGAATATAATTGTGTGACTACTAGATGATAATGATGCAGTCTTAAAATATATAGTTTGTTGTAATTTAAATTGGGATATTTTGAAAGACTTAAAATATTGATTTGCATAAATTATGTTGAATATGGCAATAAACTGTCGAATAGGTTGTCAAAACCTAAAAAAAACACCCGGAGTGGCTATAGAGAGATGAAAAAATACACATAATTTCCTAATTTTTGCGCAAAAACGTTAAGTAAACTGAGGCCATGAATGTTTTGATTAATTCTTGAGCATAAGTTACATTATTAAATTATTTAGGCAAAGTCAGATTGGTCTTTTTTTGGGCTGGGCGCTAGAGACAGGCTCTAAAACAGAGCGTTTCAGACAGAGGGTGAAAACAGGTATATTCAGACAGGTATGAGACGAATAATGATCCCTGCGTGCTGTACCTGCTGATGGCCATGGCGATGATGACTGGCTCCCAGCCGGAGTACAGGAGTTCTCTGGTGGAGGGGATCCTCCTGGCGATCAGCACCCAAAGGGGGCACAAAGCCACAAACACTGCACACACCAGCGGGTTGGCGTAGTCGTTGAACTCTGTGCGGGAGGAAGAGGAGGCGGATTCACACACTGCTTTCATTATGAAGAGGGGTTGTGTGCTCCTGAACTTTGAGAGCGGTGAGGACCAGTGACTCTTCCCCACTACGCCATGCTTTGATGTGTGACATATTCAAATGGGTGAGTATTTTCAACATCAACGGCTTCATAACCTGAAACGTTTGTGTGCTAGATATCAAGGGAAACAACGCTACGGGACAGCCAATGTCACTGTTCCACAAAACTAGTACTACGTTTCCCATCATTCCTGCTGCTATGTATTGCAAAACAATATAATCCTGGGTCTGAGGCTGAAGAGCGTATGTCTCACTTGTGTACAGAAAAGGTATTATTGGACTACTATCATTGTATTGTACTTTCATTTTTAAATGGCTTAGTAATAATTGCGGTTAGCATTGTTATCAAAAGCACCGTAGACTTCATGAAAATGAATTGTAGAGAGCTTGTGAGGGCGAGGAAGGACTACATTTGGACTGACAGTAAGTCCTCCCTGGTGTCTCTAGGGGGCAGTGTTACCCCTGAATTGACACGACGGGAGACGACAACCAACTCAAACACAGCAGCCAAAAGAAGCCAAATAAGCTCAGTTTTGCACCAGACTGTGGCATTTAAAGTGAGTACGACTGTAAGGTTTGCAGACAATCCTCAGACGGGAGCAGTTTTAACGCTGCAGTCAGGATGTGTTCACTGCTCCTGTGTGTGTCAGTGTTTGTCTGTTGCGTGGAAGCGGATAGTTAAGTGAAAACGTGTTCACCTGCTTTAGACAAGACAGAATGCCAGAGCTAACAATAGCTTGTGGCTCTCTGGCCCCAAGACACAGTGAGGCCAGGTGTGGCTGGCAGCCACATGCCAAACATTTATACACATGCTGCTCCCTTTAGTTGTACATCAATTAAAGGTAATAGAGGCTGTGCAGGTTCTATCACAAACACAGCAACCGGGATGCCGCCAACCACTGAAACCCTGGCTCTGCAGAAACAAACTCTTTATCGTTGTGTATGATTTCCCCTGACATAAAGGAGCAGATTATTTGTACCTGGCATCTGAAGAAAGCTGTAAGAACGGTGATTATTTTTGCGCTGACTCGCTTTCGAATTAACGGAATAATCACTTTTACATCCCATCTCCTCCATACGGTTCTTGCCCACGCTCTTGCAAACAGAAATGGGTGAAAACTTGACTATAAAACAACAAAAATGTTCTCCCTTCACAAAAAAACCCCGCTGAACGCCAAACCGAGCGCTGCATTAACCGAGCATCACAGGTACTTAATGTGCCACCCGTGCGCGCTTATTACCTAGCTCCTTGTAGAGTGCGGTTGAGATGCCTGCCAGCAGGGACAGGGTGATCAGGTCTCCCAGGCTGGCGGCAATGGGCGTGGCCACGTTGTCAGGGTTGATGCCGACTTTCCTGGACGCGATGATCACGCCGATCATGATGAGCCCTGTGGGATTTTAAGGTCGAGAGATGTCACGATGTAGAAGACACGCGAGGGCGGCTTGTCACGCACAGTTGATATGTGGTAATGTCTGATACGCGTGGCGCTGTCATTGGGGGTTCTGGGGTCAAAGTGTGATGCGCGAAAACAAAGAGTAGAACATGGAGTCTTTCAGGGTGTAGCCAGAGTAACAGATTTAGGATCCTGTTGTTTTCCACCAGGAAAGTTAAATCTGGCAAAAACAAAATCTGAAGGTCGACGAACACCTTTTTTTTTTTTTTTTTCATAAAACATTTATACAATCATTTAGAAAAAACAATTTGGTCACCATACACAGGGTTAATGTGATCTGGTTCACTTTGAACTAGATACACACTGCTGTGCTCAATCTAAAACCCTTAACATTTCCACTTTTCTTATATATATATAATGTAGACTGCATGACAAAAGTTTGAACATTTTGAAAATCGGATAAAATCATATTCTAAATATGATATTTAGTTGATAAACAAGGAAAGATCTGTTGTGGACACAAAAAAGAAAGCATGAATTACAGTTTGTTTTTTCAACTGTTAATACACGTTTTGGAAAACAGGCCTCTTGCTGCTATGTTAGCTTCCATTGTTGCTTTTATAACACTGAAAATGTTTTGCAACTATGTGAGCAGGTGGCAGATGTCCTGGCTAATTGGTCCATGGGTGTGGCCTTTTGAATGGAGACGTTATGTCAGATTCCTGAGTCTTATGCCGAGAACTGTGTGCAGTGTGTTGCCAGCAGTGTTGAAATACAAATAAGGTGCAATGTCTGACATGTTTTTTTCTCTCTGAGGGACTGCCTCAATAATTGTGCTTTATATGTCATTTTAGTGTGTTAGCAATTCATTATGAGTCAGTAATTGAAAGTGTTTTGGGCTTAACCTTTCTTAAATCAATCAGAGTGTCATCTCCCCTTCCCTTTAAAAGTGCATTGCTGTTGGAGCGTGTTCTTTGACCGCAGTGAAAATGTTGATTTTGAAAGGCTCAAATAAATATGGATTTAGGCAAAATATTTCGAGAGAAAAAAAAAACATGTATGACGTTGTGAATTACGGAAATGAGTACATCTGTCTTTTTTTCAATAAATCTAGACTTTTAGACTTTACAACCCTCTTGAGTTATTGTAAATGTTTGGATTACACGAGTCAAAAAAACAATCCTACACAGTTGATGTGCAAGACAGAACCCAAAGTCTTGTAAACTTCAAATCTCACAGTTTCTTTACATTCATTGATTAATACCTTCAAATTAATTGTACTTAACAGTGATATAGTTATGCTAGTTGAATGTCACTTAATACAACCCATAGGATGTATATAAGAAGTGGACGTAGTCATCGTGGTTTGTGGGCTGCCGTTTGGAAGCCTTGAGTTTGTCGATTAGGCA
The DNA here is from genome assembly GCA_038501785.1 of Myoxocephalus aenaeus. Taxonomy (NCBI): domain Eukaryota; kingdom Metazoa; phylum Chordata; class Actinopteri; order Perciformes; family Cottidae; genus Myoxocephalus; species Myoxocephalus aenaeus. Next base: position 282,512 of record JBAMJR010000075.1, on the reverse strand, counting down.
AAATCTTGGCTTTTTTGCAACCAATGAACGGAAGTTACCATATTTAGTAATGTAGAGACGGCGTATACGTAGCCCGCCCTAAAGCATACTCTGCTTTATGGTCTATTTGGCTCTAAATGGACCATAATTTACTAAATGAACATCATGCTGTATCGAAGAAGACTTGAAACTAGAGATTGAGGTTGATGGAGAGGAGGTTGCCCCCTCACTGCATCACCAACATTGATGAGTTCCGTTACATTAGCTAGTTTAGGTGGGAGTTGGACGTGACCCAGACGTGCACGATGAGTGGCAGTTAACACTGTGAGTCAGCCTCACATCCTGTGTGTGGTGGCCGTACCTAGCAGCAGAGAGGCGATGAAGGCAGTCGCCACACTGGAGGCACACAGCAGCACGGCGTGACCCAGCCTGAAGTGTCCTTCTGGGATCCAGCCGAAGATCACAGCAGCAATGGAGGCCAGGAAGCCCACCACTGTGGCCTGGACCTGAACACACACACACACACACACACACACACACACACACACACACACACACACACACACACACACACACACACACACACACACACACACACACACACACGAAACGGTTGACATTACTCTCGATTACAGTTCACATGTGAACTCTTGTTACATCTGAGCAGCTTTCAGAATGGACTCACTTCCACGGCATTAATATATATATATATATATATATATATATATATGTATACAGTTGTATGTCCAGTTAATAGTACAGACCCTCATTCAGTTACTCACAGTTATTAGCTTTTTATCCTTGGGGAACACTATGTCAAAACACACAGGCTAGGTTGCATCAACAAGGATCCATTTATAGATTTTTTTTTATTTAAACCCCGATTAAATCAAGGTTTTACTTTAAAATGAATTTAACATTTAAAATATCTTAACATTAGTAAGGATACAATTTTAAATTCACTCTAAACATCAGTTTATTTTTACTCTCTAGATTACATTTATAATGTTTAGAATATATTTAAATCTGTTGCACCAAAACTTTAAACTCCCATTTTTAATGGAATCCAGTATTAGCTTTAAAACTTACACTTTAGGAGGTAGAACTTAAAAATGGCTGCCTTTCCGTGATCGTTTTTTTTTTTTAAAGAAAGTTAATGAACAGACTCAGCCTAGTTATATGATGCTGCTGCTAAATTTCTCTTAAGTTACCGTTTCAGCATGGAAACAGGAATATTGGACAAACAGTCTCCTTTTCTCTAGTTTGAATTACAGATTCTCTGCCAAAGTAACGTGAAGCTAACAAGCAGACTTTTCAGCTAGCTTGCTAGCAAACAATGTAACGTTTTCAGCTAGCTTGCTAGCAAACAATGTAACGTTTTCAGCTAGCTTGCTTAGCAAACAATGTCCTTGTTGGTGCATCCCACCATTAGTGTCACAACTACCAACATCAGTAATAGACAAAACATTTTATCTGTATCTCCAATGTAACTCTCCTAATGCAGTGTGACCCAGCGTGAGTGCATCCTGACCCCTATATGGGAGGTTGTGTCAGCAATGGTTTGAATGTTCCAGGAACTGTGGACTCACCAAACGTTACGTAACCACAAGTCCACTTCAAATGATCTGTCATTCTGGAAATATTGCTTGTTTATACGCCCTTGTTTTATGTACAGTAACTGCTCAGATAAGTACAAAAGCAGCAGCAGAGAACGAGAGAGGGCTCATGATATTTCCGGTCCCAACCTTCTTTTTTAACTCGGGACACAAGTTATTTTCAGTCTGTGCTCCACTTACAGTTTTGTTGCACCTGTTTGGGCGTGGGAAATTTCCAACTTCTTCATTCTAAGCTGCAGTCAGAATCAGACAATAGGTGGAAACATGCTTCTGTAGCGTTGGGTGAGTAGGGCATACTTGACATTGTTTTATTTACGACGAGAGCCAAGTGTTCAGAACACAGCAACACACGTGTTCTTGGTGTTCCCAGTAACGATCAGTCGCTGTGTTTACTGCACACACTGTGCCCTCATGAAACCAGATAGTTTCCCCTGGTTTGCCAGTAATTTGATACCTGAAATGTCATGTAAATCAGAAACTGGGTTTACTTTATCAGGTTAACGAGATCAAGAGACAACTGGCAATTTTTTGGCAAGGATCAAGATGCTGTGACACAAGTTTGACTGGAGGAAAAGGAAAGCCTCATTACTTAAAGGATAACTTTGATATTTTTTACATCTACCTTTCAACCCTTATTTCACATGATTTGTGTCTCTGTGACTAAAATATTTGTTGTTCCCATTCGTCACTCAGACACAAGGACATGTTGAAAAGTCCAGAAGTTACTCTTTAAACTGAAATTAAAATGTGTAACGTGTAAAGTGTAACCTGAGTTTTAGAGCAATCTGACCATCAAATTGAACCGCACATAAACTCACCATCTGAGTTCTTGCCTGAACCTGATTTCTCCCTGCAACCTGCTTTGTTCTCATTCCGTATACACCTTGTGTCCTGCGGGTCAAACTGCCCCGTCATTCTGACTGCGAGACATACACGGGGGTCACATTGACCCGCTGACAACGGAGGGATGGTGAGATATACACAGGGTCGTTCTGACCCGAGGACAACGGGAGGATGTGTAGGTCCACGTGGGTCACTGTGACCCGAGGAAACGGGATCATGTAGAAAAACCCACTGGGTCATTTTGACCCAAGGAAAACGGGCTGCGTACATACATACATATACACTCGTACGCGGGACATTTTGACCCCAAGGACAACAGGAGGGTTAAGTGGAATGTAAGCGTGTGCCAGAGACGCTCCATGACAGCGGAGTTCACGTCATCGTCCTCCAGAGACGTGTTTCACTTACCTGGATGAGGGCCAAGTTCCCCATTATCATCTGCCACATGTTCTTGGCCGAGTCCATCTGACCAATGTTAGCCTGAAAGAGAGACAAGAACACACACGGTCAACATATACATTTGTGTGTGTGTGTGTGTGTGTACAGCGTGTGTACATGCTGTTGCCTCTTGGTCCCTATAGAACAATCAGATGTCAGTTCTCTGGACAAAGACACTCTGATCTGATCCCCCACCCTGCGGCCGACACTTATCTCATCTCTCTGCTTTCTCTCTCTCTCTCACACACACACACACACACACACACACACACACACACACACACACACACACACACACACACACACACACACACACACACACACACACACACACACACACACACACACACACACACACACACACACACACACACACTGATGGTCTCGAGTGTCAAAGTGTCTGTGGCTACAGTGGGCTTCTGTGTGTCCAGAGCAATGATCCTGATGCTCATCCACACAAACAGAGGATCCCCTCTTCCTTCCTCTCCTCTAACATTTACATATGCAGAGGGAAGGAAAACATCTGGACGCGTCAAAACACATACGAGTCTGTCGGGCGGGGTTTATGTACTTCACACTCGGATATATAAACTCGGGTTTATACGAATACATATGAAGTTCAATTTACGGGATTAAAATGTTTGGAGGATAATCACAGTTCGTTCGAACTTTTCTGGGAACGTCACAACGTCGCATCGACAGTTGAGCCAGATTATTGAAACCACTTTATCTGGAGGTGGAACGAAAATGGAGCGCGCACAAAATGATGCTAAAAGCATGCGTTCATAATTACGACAAGTGCGGTTGGTCAGTTGCAGGAAGTCGTTCTGTAAACTGGGATGGATGTTTACAACGGACAGGTGTAGCCCATCGGACTACTTTTGTAGCCATGCTCCCATTACAACCCATTACCGTCATTCATAGGAATGATAGCTAACTCTACAAAAGAAAAATGACCCAAGTTTTAATAAGCATCCTTGCCATCGGCATGCTAATGGCTATCCATAAAAGCTTGTTTAAAAAACAATTTATGCTGGTATTGAGTCAATAAATCATATTTTGGGGAGAAAAATAAATTTGTTCTGCTTTGATCAATATTTTTGATATCAACATTAAATCGAATGGCTCTGCTGAACGTATCACTTAAAACGTCAAAATCGCTACAAATTAACACCCAACTCATCAGCTTTATGGAGCTTTGTAGCCTCATTTTTTTTCAACATGCCTGGCAGCTAACAGTGCTAATAGAGCTAACAGTGTTGACTTTAAGGGGGGACCTGAAGGTGGGCTCTTTGGTTGACTTTTACACAATGAAACACAATGTTTGTTCCACTGCCATCAGGGGGAAGATTCAGGACTATTAAAACCCGGACTAACAGGCTGAGGAACAGCTTTTTCCCCAGAGCGGTTTCCTCCATCACCCCCACAGCCACCACCCCACCCAGCTCACAGTGCTGCGGGGGGACAAAAATAGACAATAACACAACACTTTTTTCACTTTTAAGCCATTGATGCCTGTGTTTTATGTTTTATTTATTTTTAAATGTCTTGTTTTAAATCAGAATGTCCTGTCTCAATGTTTTTTATACATGTTTTTACCTGTTACTGCTGTACTGACTGATGAGTCGCCAACTTAATTTCGTTGTATGTTTTTACAATGACAATACACTCCCCTTACCTTACCCTTACCTTACCTGAGGGGGAAAAAAGAACTGACTTCCAAATGTAACTATTAAAAGAAATATTAAGAGGATCAGAAACACTATATAACATAAGATCGGTCAAACTGTTATCATGAGGGGGAATTGAGGCCAACTATAAATGTTGTGGCTTTTCTCCCAATCTAGCCCCATTGGACGACTACATCTGGCAGCGCGATAGGGAACGCTCGCCAGCCTGGCTGACATGACGGTCATGTGCTTAGCGCCTTACGTCATTATGACCTGTGCGTCTGGCAGATAGTTGCCGCCAGATAGCATTTCAGCCACGCAAACACACTCCTCGCGCCGTGCGAAACGCCTCCTGCTACTCCGTGCTGTCGTTCCAAATCGTATTAGATAAGAGAGTCGGGAGAACATCTGTGCAGAGCATTGGGGGCATCGCGGTCTCACGGTGCACAGACACGCAAAGAGACGCACTCGGAGAGAACGTTTATCTGCGAAAACCTTTAAGGGGTGCAGATAAGAAGAGCTTTTTTTTTTATGTAATGAGAGTTGAAGTAGGTGTTCGCAACTCATCGCAAAATTCCCTTTGAGAGCGACAATATGCAAAAAACAACTCAGTACACAGAAGAGCTCAGAAATTCACAGAAGTGTCGCCTGGTGTTATGTGATGATGTGTGATGATGATGATGCCAGGTCCTCGGATGTGTGTGTGTGTGTGTGTGTGTGTGTGTGTGTGTGTGTGTGTGTGTGTGTGTGTGTGTGTGTGTGTGTGTGTGCGGCTGGATTAGTGGTGTTTGGATCAGGGTGAGTGTCGTGAAAGCGTTTCAGGCGATGACATAAGATGGATGAGAGGTTGGCGATTTAAAAGCATCGCTACTTTTCAAACTCCCTCACTTCGGAGCAAATCATGTTGTTTAGGTTGTGCGGTGTATGTTAATAGAGCTAATACACATATAATGAGGATGAAGACGACTTTTGGAGCGGTTGTAATCTCTGATTAGAGAGCGGGGAAAACGGGCGCAACTCGGACACAGTTGCGACGCAGGTGCTGCCAAGTTCGAGCAATATCATGATGCAAATACGTATAATCATGAACATGAGAGGGGATGTGACAGAAGTGAGAAAACAACTGCGTATTTCCTGTGGTCAAATAAGTAATGACGTGAGACGAGACTCATTTCGGCGATATTTTAGAGACAAAGTGGTTAAAAAAAAAAGAGTCAAAAAGGCAAGACGGTCATGTGAGTTGAAAACTCCAACAGCCAGCCAGTCCTAGGGATTACATAATTTTTTTCACTAATAAGCGCATTAGGAAACTTGCAGTGGTCTTAATCTGCTCATAATTAGCGGCGGCATGGAAAGAAACGTGGTCCTGCTGGGGCCTGCCAGCGCTAATGTCTCAGGGCAAGCGCCTCGCTCTGTCCTACTTTGTGATGATGGATGCGAGAATCATTTTTCCTGCTGACCTTTGAACCACGCAGCTTGACAAGTGGGACCATTGTAAAAAAATAAGAGAAAGATATCGAAAAGTAATTCTATCGGCTAATAAGTCTTAATAAAAATGACCTCAAATCCAATTATCCTGCAAAGAAAAGTTGTGTTTTCAGGAAGTTTGATCATAATGAATATGTTGCACGCTGCAGTCATTTCTTTCAAGATATTCCAGCAACTTTAAAAAGAGAAAGGACATTTATCATCGTAGCCAGACGCCAAACAACCATTGACGGTTTTCTTAAATCAGTGTTGAAGCATTGGTGACACATTGTTGTATCGACTTCCCGACCCGTCATTGATTCACCATCACATCCGCACTCGTAATTAACATGGAAACATCACGGAAAGTTCAACAAAACTAACTAAAAATTACTAACAAATATTAAACTCACTAAATACTGTCAGTTCTACTTCATCTACAGCCAGGTTTTGGCTTGTATTGTGACAAATAAGCTCAAAAGGATATATTTAAGCTACATTTATGTCTATTAAGTACAACTTTGAGCAACATAATAAGGCAGGTTAAAGTGACTTTAACATTACATTTTTTACTGGATGTTTTATGACTAATGACTGATAGATATTATCAGTAAAGACTGCAACTAAAACATTATGTTCTTGATTAATTAATTAGTTGTTTGGTCTATAAAATGTCTGAAAATGATCAAAATGTATCATTATTTACCAAAGATGACATTCTTAATCCACAATTTAAAGATATTCAGTCATCACGGAGGAGTAGAGATTACAGAACATATTCACATTTAAGAAGCCATCTTTTTTTATTCTCAAAACAAAATGGCTAAAACCGATTAATCGGTTACCAAAATAGTTGGCGGTTCATTAAAAAGTTGACGACTAATCAATTCATCGTTGCTGTCTTATTTTTCAGTTTTGAAGTGTAAATCATTTTAACTTGCTAATTAATCATACGGCAATATGATCTTGCTGGTCATACATATTCTATTCTAAGGATTTTGAATTTTTGCAGCAAATGTGGATTTGTCGTAGCTTGAAGCCAGATGGATTAGGGTACTATAGAAATTTTGGGGAAACATGAATGTTACACATCTTGTTTGAATAGATTATTTCTGTGACTGGGTGGGCCTGATCAGCTTCGTCCCCTGTTTCCCACAGGCCAGTGGAAAGAATGTGAGGGCTGGTGCGCTTAAGAGCAATTCTGGACTAATTCTCTTATGCCTTCATAACTGCGGGTGTGCTGCTGGGTCACTGACCCCTGAGACTGTACACATTCGGCTATGAAGATGGGACATTCCCGAAGGAGCCGAATCAAAGAGTCGGCTCTTTTTTTCTTCTTTGTGTAACGTGGCTATGAATAGATTGCATTGGCTTTGTTGATTTTATTATTTGGGATGTGTGGTTGGTAAACGCACACAAACACAGTTCACCCATATTTTTCAAATGAAACATAGGTTTTACTTAACTTTTTATAAGATTACCATTATTTCCTATCTTGATCCACCCAATTATATACTGTTCTAGATGCACTCATGGGTTTCATATCACCCTTAATGTGACTAATCTAGACTAGGTGGCTGTTTATTGACTCAATCCAAGAGGTTAAGTGGTGAAGAAAAGTAGGACATTTGTATTAATTTACTTTTTTTCTATGTGGACGACCCACAGACGCCAGGACGCCAATTATGAATCCTTCCATGTTTGCCCCCGATTTCAGGGCCTAACACTAACACACCTTTGGTTTGACTAAACCAGCATACGAACTAACAAGCTAACTATTAATTACTAGTTCAAATTAATATAAATATGCATTGTTCAAATCATTTCTTGCTACTCAGCGGATGTCTGAGATGAACAACATATTCAGACAAACTAAACCTACATGCTCAGATAAACCGGCTGGCCACGGCCAGTGGAAGTCTTAAAACAAAAAACAAGGAATGGGACAGGAATGTTGCTATCAGTTTGTATGAAACCCAGGTCACATTTGGCAATACGACCTCTGATCCCAAGAACAATCAGCTTTAGTGGGTTGCCGGGCAATAGGGGTTGCCGGGCAATAGGAGATAGGTAACTTTCCACGACCACAATCAATTGAAACAATTCCCCAGGCTAAGATTAGACAATTTTGCACAAAAAAAACTCCAGACATGGATACTTTACAGATGAGATGTTTTTTTTTGTATGGAACATAATACAACCGATGGCACGTCTGGTGGGACATAGTGCATATTAGGTCCACTTCTTACCGCGGTGGAAAGTCTGGAGGCCAGCGTCATCTCCAGGTTGCCTTTGAGCCCCAGCAGCGCTGGAACCAGGATGAACACCTCTGACACCTCCGTGAACACCGTCCAGTGCTGCAACGACCACCATGTAATAATGTCAGTGACACAACATCAAACGAAATGAACACGCTGCCATATTGAAACGGGACATATCAGATTCACAGACAACAGGCGTCTTGTACCCTTGGTTGGAGAGCAGAATGTCTTGTTCTTTAGTATTGATTCAGCAGTGAAACCACACCTGTATGATGGACCAGATAGCGTGTCTCTACAGGCCTTTTACACTACGTATCATTTCAGCTCTCTGCTCTCCTTTAGCAAGATCAAGGTCACTGGGACTTTGTGTTGAAATCATTTATTATCCTCCTATTCTGGCTTCCATTCTCTCTCCCCGTTCCCTTGTGGTTCCCATCTTTCACCTTTACACAAGGAGACCGGGCTGCTCATATCTCACTATCATCAAAATGGTATATTACAAATGACTAGTTATTATACGGGTGCTAATACTTTACAGCAAGGGTTGGTAATCTTCTTCAAGAGCATGTTTGATACATTTTTGAAAGTCTTACATTTTGGCAGCAATCAATCAAATGTTGTTTTATAAAAATATGAATAAAAAAACAAAACAAAAAAAGAATGCTCAAATGCTCTGCTCTGGTATCTAGCATCTGTAGGAGCTACATGGCTGTAATAAGAGCTGCGAGTGCTAACGATAGCCATGTGTGTTGTTTACGTTCACGATGGTCAGAGACGGGGTTCAGTGTTTCTGACTTGGTGGCTTTCTCGCTAGATTTAGCTTCTTTTTGAGCTAGTGCTGGTCGCTACTTTCATTGGAAAAGAGTCAACAACTCTGGGCTGGTGTACTGTTACTGGTTTCTCATCATTACCAACCCTAGCTTAAAGCAAAAACGTTGGTCAATACACATGCACTGACTTGAAACTCTCTTTATGATTACTTCTGAAATAATTACAGTATGGCATTCCATTCTTCTCTGTGGGAGGAACATTTCATGTGAGTATGAAGTTAATTTAATGTTTGAAAAATAAATCATAGTGTAGAGTGATCCAGAACTCCAGATTTGATTTGTTCATCGATTCAAAGGTCTCGTGTGGCACCTGCTAGTGGCTGATTTATAAGTGTCTTCCTAAGGTGCCAGTTAGCTACTTTGCGACACCCATGAATAGTAGCCAAGAAAAAAAAAAAAAAAAAAAGCATGTATGAGATGGACGGACATGTCTATTTTGGTTGTTAGTCAACTTAAAGGGGAACTATGCCCATTTCCCAAATCTATACATGTTATTACTATGGTCTAAGACAGTCCAAGTATATTAGTGAACATGAACAACTTTCTCCCAAATCCAAAACCAAGAGTGAATAAGTCAATAAGTGAAACAAAAGGCCAAAATGACACCATGATGACAGAGAACCCATATTATACCATGTACTGTGGTGGAAGTACAAACCAATAATTAATCCAGTAAAGTACGACAAGTCATGAAAAACCTCTTCCCCGTTGGGACACTCATGACCTTGCTGTGCAACTCAGCCCCTACCTCAGCGAAAAAAGCAACATAGCCAGGAGCTAGGCCAGCTAAATCTAAAGGACAACTTGAGCAAGTGTTGGGCTCGCTTGAGAGGATCACAAATCCTGTTTAGCACGTGCAAGAGAACAATTCTGCTTTTCTGTGCTTCCAGATCCTAGATGTCCTTGAAATGAAATATATAGATGGTATGATTAGACCTGACCCTCGATAACCTCCTCCCTGGCTGCTGGACAGAACTTGAGTCAGAAGCGGGTTCCCTGTGAGATCGTGGTTACACTTCAGTGTTACACTGTTACACTGTTTCTGCACGTGTGTCCACACTTCACACTTCGATGAGACCTGCCTGACCGGATAGTAAACGGATATATTTCGTGGTCAAAGGAGCAGCTGTAAAACACTTTATTAAAAACATTTAATTTCCTATAAATTCTTCAAAATAAAGGTCCTCCATTACTTTTGGCACATCCTCTTCCTCCCTGCAGTATTAGTAGACCGAACTCAATGTCTGGCCAATTGGATCCCAATGCAAACGGAATCCGATCCGTACAGACTTGACAGTTAAAAAGCCTGACAAAAGTTGCATTGAAATGACAAGTGTAACCACGACCTGAGTCTCTGGGCTTATCAGTCACTGTGGTAAAGGGCCTTTCTGCGCTGCGCCTACATTAGTGTTCATGCGGTGATTGCAGGTTTGTGGCCTTCTGTGGCCAGAAACCAAGCTATTGCGGAGGCCTGCGGGCTATCGATCTATCTCCAGTAAAGGTGCTTATCTTTGGGGGGCCCCGGTCCCACAGGCCCCCAGCACTTACGGTCCAGTCTGCCCAGAGCTGAATCAATATTCAAGGCCGACACGGAAAAGAAAAGGGACAGAGAAAGTAGACGAGGGGAGGGAAACAGAGTAGCTGAACACTGCCGGCCTTCATTTTCTCACGCGAGCCAGCTTGTGTTTCTGTTTCACTACGCTGCTCCCACTGTGCGTCCAGATGTACAGGACGGATAAGGGGTGCCATCTACAGCTCAGTTTGAGTTGTGTCAGAAGGCGTGGCACAGAAACGCCAGTGGGGGTTAAACTCCCTTGGTCTATCCGCTCGCTGTCACCAGGCCAAGCGGAGCTCCTTTCCAACAGCCAGTCCCTCAGCTTGGCTCACTGCCCTCTGCCAACCCAGCAGCCTTGTGAGCACCTCTGTGAGCACTCCTCTCTTATTTCACAGCCGCATGTTTTCAGGCTTTCTCCCCCTCTCTACTTCTGTCTCACTCCCCTATCTCCCTCTTTGCCCCCCCCTGTGGTGATATATGTTGTTGTCTCCATGGAACACTGGCCCTGAGCCAAGCCAGCCCTCTCTCCCTCCTCATGGCCACCTCCTCGGTTCCAAGAACTCTACTGGACAACCCCAGTACCTCTGTGTACAGACCTATAGGAGCTCTGGAATGCGAGCCCCACAAGGGCCGGGTTGCCCAGTTGAGTAACATGGCCCAATTTTATTTGTGATCACTGTAATTGCTGTCTAGAGCGGGGAGCTGAAGCTGATGGTACGCAATGGCAACGCAACTCCGGCAGCGTCACAGAAACTACATCAGGTGGTGTCTGTTTCCACAGGTTGGGCCCAGCCTCGTGTGCAAAGGCATGCCGTGGAGGGTAAAATTAACATAGCTGTGGCCAAAAGTAACTGGAGTTGAACCTGAAAGATGAACGTCAGCTATGAAACAAGACCTCATTGGCATTAAAGGAACACTGCACCCACAAAATGAACATTTGCATATCAGTTACCGCGTTACTTTGAAAGCTTGAAGAAAACTTCACGGCGAACAAAAAACGGAGAAAAGTCTTGATGAATTGAAGTGAACGGGGGCTGTGTTTAACAACAGCAAAACTATATGAAAACATCCGTTAAATCCCAAAACAACTTGAGCAGTATATTAAGAGTCTCATTCAGTCGTACGCTCACTACCAAACACATGCATCTTTGCTAAAACTATTAAAAACACTTCTGCAGAAACAGTATCCAGACTAGTATTTTGCCAGTGGAATTTGCAAGTTTTTTCAAGAACACTAGGTAACGTGGAGTGAGACACTGCAAAACAAATTGTCAATAGAGGTACATTTACTAGTGAAATATGCTAATGATTTCTCAGGCACCTCCCATAAGCTTGAAGCTAAGTCCTAAAGAAGCCTGAGATGTGGACTGTTGGCGTCGGGGACCAGATAAAGGTGGCTGAAAGGCTTAAATATCTGACAAGGGGGAGTGCAAATACGCAACCCTGGACCCTGCAAGGACTCCTGAGAATCCTGAACAGAGTGAAATATTAGCCAGGGTTTGGGGCGACACAAAAGCATTCTAACCTTCTAATCCTTCAAATCGTTATCACTCTGATCCTAACCAAGTAGCTGTCCGGGATGTTGTCAGGTTTTAATAGCTGTGACCTGATATGTTGTTAATGATTGTCGGGACATGACATCCTCGGCTGATGGAAAAGACTGACCAATGTGAGTAGAAGGGCCAAAGCAGGCAATCACATAAGGAAGTGCAAATAGTCAGACATTAAAAGGTTTAGAAAGACACACCTGGTCATTTTATATTTGGAAGTCTTTGGACAAGGATGCAGCCATTTGAGCATCAACGTTGTCCAGCCGCTGGAACGATGATTCACTTTGAGGGAATAAGCCCACGCTCTGGTTTCACAGTGGCTCCAGTGTGAAAACCAGGCAATGTGGATGTGGTCGGACCAAAATGGTGTCTTGTGGAGGATTGTGATTTCCTGTTTACTGGTGCCTGTATTTTTAGTCTGGCTGAAGCCGTGTCCCACCTCTTTATTGCTTTATTTTGGTGTTTAAGTCTACAGACACGCAGGATGGACGGCTAGACATCGAGGCAGACCCATGCATGATAATGAGAATGTACGGCGTCAACAAGTTGCATTCTTGGTTCGTAGTCTGCGCAGGGAGAAGGTGCCGCGGGTTTTAGAATCTGTGTGACTGATAACAACTGACCCGTTTGACCTTTGACCTTGGCATTCTCAGAAAAACTAGCACCGCATGACCTTTACCAACCATGCGTAACCTTTAGCGAGTCGCCCGAGTGAGCCCCGTTTCTAGCCCTGGCTTTGGGAGGCTGACGGTTTGAGACCATTCCGCTGCCAAGTCACTACGCAGAACTATGCAGACGTCTCACTCCTCTATACCAGCCTGGACAGTCCTTTCTAAGCCAACCCGCGAGTGGGAATGAGGCCACGAGCTCTGTTTGTGTGTGTATGTGCTGTACATAGTCAAAGTGACGAAGGTTGAAGAGGTCACATTTCAAAGAAGGGTTGCAAAAATGCCAAGTCATGCACCGAGCCGCAACTTCTCAAACTCAAGAACAGGCAGGCGCGCCGAATAAAAGGCTGGAGCCTTTTTGGAGTTTCCAAGCTTGCTTTTAGCAGAGAGCTGGCGCACACTGGCCGAACCAGAGAGAGAGAGAGTGAGAGAGGCTGAGACAGAGTTAGATAATTACCTTCCTGCAAGGACAGGGGGGGGGGGGGATTAGCTGAGTTAGCGTTTCCCGGTGTCATGGAGGGGGGAATTAGGCAGCGAGACAACCTGCTAGATGCTCAGCCGGACTCACTGGAACAAGTGTTTTTCGAGCGGACCGTCAGGCCTCAACCTCTCACCTCGCGGCAAACGCTACTTCAAGGTTCGCCCGCTCCGGCACAAGCACGGCTGACCAGAAGTTCTGCGTCTCCTCTGTCTCCCAGCCTCACTCAATGGTGCGCTGTGTGTTTTGGAAACTGGAGAGACTGCCGCAGCATGGTGCCTAAGTTGAGGCAGCATGAAAACTTTTTTGACCTCAAACCTCTGCATTCCTGGTTTAGAGGGGATACCTAACCGCGCGGTAATGGAGGCTTTGACGGCGCATTGTGTTTTCCACTCTGAAACACAACTTTCCACTCTGAATCACAATGGGCTGCCATTTCAGGTGCTCGAAAGAGAGTTCCCCCTCCTCCCTGTGCTGAGTTCTCCACCATGTTGGCACCAGTATGAGTGTACACAATGTGCTGGGACGGTCCCCTGGCAGCCTGACACCTCCAGCTTTATCTGCATCATAAGCTGAACCCTCAGATGCATACCCGGGGCGAAAGACATCGAGTCAACAGGGAAAAAAAGAGCAATTATGAATGCACTCATGTCTTTTCTTGGAGGCAGCAGCGCTCTGGCCACACACGGCACGACAAACAGAGTGACAGACACACAGAGCGTACCAGTATGTGCCAGCGCTGAGGACAGGCAGGCCTTAGAGGTGAGAAAGGTTACATAAATACCCCCATGGTGTGTGTGACCAGAGCCCCACCCACCTCCAAACACATAACATCCGCCAGGCCAGCAGCCCTGTGACAGACACATGATGCGAGCGGGGCATCAAACGAGTTATGCTAACTGGATTAACGTCTGAATGAGTACATTATAGAAAAGGAGAAGCCCCTGTGCTTTCTTCAGGCACACCGAGGGTTGTAGTTCAAATGCCTTTATTGGTTCAGGACATTAAATAAAAAGCGGCGTTCTTCTTGGCTTAGTGTGAGTGTCCCTGAAGAAACCCCCAGGGCTTCCCTTTTTCTATAGTTGACTAGTTGACGAGACTTCTAGAGCACCTTGCATTCACATGGAGTTTACTACTTTACAACCGAAAGCACCCGGTATTTTCTCTTTTTTCTTTCCAGAACTGTTTTGTTCCCCACTTCCCACCATCTCCCAAAGTACCCGAACTAATGACCTTTCCATTAGCGTGAGCATACATGATCTTTAGACCTTTTGGTGCAATCCAGAACTCTGTTCTTTAGCCCAAAAAGAGAACAGACCACCCCAAATCATGTATTTGGATTCACCAGTTTCTAATGAGAATCAGAAACAAGCCCATTTCCTATGAATATGTATAAAAGCTGTGTGCTCACTATGTAGTGTCAGAACATATCGGTGATCACTCACCTGAACAATGTCTAGCACCATTCCAGCCGCCACCGTCCCGAACCCGGCCAGCAGGAAGGGGAAGACCACCTGCAGGCCAATGGAGAAGGAGGTCTCCTTGAGGGGGGCCGTCGGCTCTGGGCTCGGGTCGGTGCTGGTGTCGTCGCTCTCGTTGCTCTGGCTGGCGTTCTCCAGGAGAGCGTCCTCCTCCCGCTGACCTTTGGCGTTGGCCCGGCAGTCCATCGCCACCACGATCTCCGACCTCTCCTCATCCTCCCCGGTCTCGCCGGTCCTCTCTGTTAAAGACGTGACCTCTTTGAGCTCTAACTCGCCGCCGGTCACCGGGCCCACCTCCTCGGAGCCCGCGGTGAGGATCACCGGGTGGACGGAGTAGTTGGAGTTGAGCAGGGCCGATGTCGGGGGCCCTTCCTCCTTCTTCGCCTCAATGGCCCCGGAGGACATGTCGATGTCAGGGAGTTTTTCTTGCTCTTTCGACCAAAGTACCATGCGGACGCCTTTGGAGGACAGTGGGCTTGACAAGAAAAGGTCAAGTTGTGTCGGGGAAGTCAGAATGGAATCGGCCACCTGATCTGGTTTTGAACCTGATCAGTCCAATTGATTTATCCCATTAAAGAGGCTGACAGGGAGTGGGGGTCGCTACTAAAGACCGGGAGAAGATGGCACTGGAGGGAGAAACCTGCAGCGAGCCACACTCAGCCGTGCGTCTGCTGAGCCTGTGTTCCTGTCGGTGCTTCGGGAGCAGAACCAGTATGTTCTCCATTCACTGCAAGGTGTTCAGAGTAGACCGGCAAAAAAAAGAAGAGGGCATACTAGTTCAAAACGGAAAAGAGGAAATCAATAGGCTCTGGGAGTCGCCAGAGAAATCCCCTACCAGTCACTTGTAAACAGTCCTCGGAAAGTTCAGTGGGAGCTGCAGAAAAAAAAAACTCAAATCAGAGGTCTGGAGTGGGCAGATTGCAGCGCTGACTGGTCAAGCTCTCAGTCCACTGATCATGTCAGACTGGTGAGTGTACCAGGCTGGGGATGTCTCACCTTACACCACGTGGCTGCTGGGAGGTTTTCAAGGGAGATATTTAAGGGTCTGCAGTATGAAGATTCAATTACAGCCTGCGGAAAGGTCTCCCTCCAACCAGAGTGGACAGTCACCTGCATGGGGAAAGAAGGCTTTCATTGATTATTCAGTCCTAATATAAACCCATAACACTTTGAATTACAAATACCGACAGCCAGTAGATCCCGGCTGTTTCCCGAATCAAGACAATTCTGATCCACAAATAAATACTGTTTAATAGTGATATGAACACCAAAATACGGCAACATGTAAGAGCTGACAACCCTGCTCAACCCTCCATAAAAACATTTTTTACTTTATAAAACTTTATAAAACCTACTTTATCAGAAAACATAAATCCTAGATGAATGGTGTCGGATGACAAGCGAATATCACAACTGAAGACTAAACTACCAAATATCTGAATGTTACTGGAATATTGCAGAGATATATAAAAAAAAAAAACATATAGAAAATGTAAACTCACCACAATAATATAATACAACTGCTAGAATCTGGAAAACGAGTGTTTAGAGTGATGCCACAGTGTCCTCGCTGTGCCAGACTGTTCTCTGAGCAGCGGACTGCGCTGCGCTCCGCTGGGACGTCGTGAGGAGTGAGGACGGCGCAACAGTTTGAAACAGTTTCATCCAGCGCCAAAGTTCCTCCCGGCGGCTAAAAATATGTCTACCATTAACTGAGGTGCTGCGTACATCCTCTGCAACGGAGTGTCTGTCACACGACCGTCAATTCAACCCCCCGCGACGCAAGGACGGCACTTCCTGTGGCACCTTTCAAAGTAAAAGCCCCCCAAATCTTCAAGGGGGGCGGAATTCAAAAGCAACGAGCGAGTAAACATGTTCAGTTAATTACTTTGTCGCATCTTCTTCAAATTTGAGGCAGGTGTTCACTGATAGTGTAGTTACAATCATATACTGATCCATTACCTGTGCAGATACAGCCACAGGCAGTTATTTATACTTAAAGATACTTTTTTTAATTTAGGCGGACAAAAATCTTCCATTTTTACTGATTTCAAATGTCCACTGCTCTGTTTCTGTATGACTTATATGTTTTCTGACACTTTCACAAGACACTTTAGTTTTTTTTTTCTTCTTTCTGGCAATACCTCATTGATGCAAATAGTCAGAGAGGTTCAGAAGCTACAGCCATTTTAATTTTGATATGTCACTTTAGGCGTTTTTGCTCCAAAATAGAGGGGGGGGGGGGGGGAAAGAGGTAACCATTCATAATGAGGCTTCACCACCCATAAATGACAGAAGTCAAAGAAGCCCAACACAGGACGTCTTCTAAGTAAGTCTAGCATGACGTAATTTCCTTCTTCCCACTTCTTCAAAACAAACCACAGCAACTCCACACAGACTCTTGACTCGTGCATCGGCAATGACTGACAAAGTACCTATTTAGAGATTAGAGATACGGTTAGTGCTGGCTGACACGACTGACACGAAGAAAGTGACACAAAACGACACGATCTTCACGCTCTTATTTTGAAGGCCGGTCTGCTCGCTTCCCTGCCGTACCTCTGCCGGCTTGACGCGGCTTTCATCCTGCCTGCGCGTTGCGACATCCGCACGCAGTCTTTGGCTCTCCCCCGCTGAAACAATCCTCTGTTTAGTAGTCAGGACCAATACCGCCCGAACCCAACATGGCAAAGGCGTAAATTAGTGCTCCCCTGGTCCGGGCTGAATAGACGAGCCCTTCTATTCTACTCTGCTGCTCGTTTAGACGAGGGCAGAGGGCTTTCTGTTCCAGCGCCGGGGCCGGAGCAGCTCATGTCACCGGCCGCTATCGCCGCGAGCATTTTAACTCGTGAGAGTCGGCGCAAAAACGCACACGTCGTTTCTTTCTTCTTTTGTGTCACCTAGGGGTGCAAGCGGTTGTGTTGTTTTTGGGCAGTTTGAGTCGCCGAGTGACACGTTCCGTTAGATAAAAGGCGCCGCTCTCACAGCCGACATAAAACCGCTGCTCAAAATGTCCAGCAGGTTGTGAGATTAAAAAAAAAAAAAAAAAAAAAAAAAGAAGCTAAGTGAGTGGTTACCTTGTGGGTGTCAGCGCGGTGCGGAGGAGTTGAGAAGTCGGTCGGGACAGACCGGCTGGATGAACCCTCCACCTCTTGGTAACGCGCTCCGGCTGAGGCGAGGACGCCGGTGCGCGCGCCTTTATGTATCCCTGCGGTGCCGGTGCACAGCTGCCCCGCGGTGGTTAATGCCGGTTAATGGTTAAACACGTCCTCCTCCCGCGCCGTGTTGTCCCCTAAGTCTCTCCTTCCAGTCGACCCCCGTCAACATTGCACACCGGACAAGTGGCCCCCGCCGCCACGGCTGCTTTGGATGCGCGTCTATAATACACCCCGTCCGGTGCGGGGGGCCAGGAAGCCACAAGGCGGGCCCTCCCTCCTCACTCTGGGCTCACGATACAGCCCCCCCTCCACCTCCATGCGTGAGGAAATGTGTGCCCGTGCGGTGCCAGTCTCCTGCACAAGCCTGCTAATTTACTACCAGAGATAGAAGTTTTAATTTAACAGCAGCCCGAGGTTCCTGAATGAATGGACACGCCAGAGCCGTCTAGCCGGGGCGGACTCCAGTCAATGATCCATCAACACAGAGAATAAATAAATGCAAGTCTTACATAAGTGGAGCTTTTTGAAATGACCCCAAACTGCACTTGAGACTCAGGGGGATCAAATTCTTTTTTTTAGAATGGCACAATATTCATACGAAGAAAGAAAGACTCCTGTTGGAAACCACTTTAAGGCCTCATCCTAACCCAGTGGTGGGCCGTCAGGGCCTGCTAAGCCTTCACTGCTGGCCTAAACAGAATCACAAAGTTATAGCTATTTTATGATTGAATTTTTTTGATTGTATTATAATTATTTTTCCTTATTAGCCTATTTTCTCACTGCACAGCTTCCTCTGTTGCTCTGCCTTCAGCCTGCAGCTTCCAGCCTGCTGCGAGGCCGCTGGTTAAGGAGCGCTCATCCAGTCACATTTCACCTCTGTTTCTCTGGTAGATTAGCGGCTTAAACTACATGAAGAGGCCTTCTAGCATTATGGACGTGTGTTTCGCCACACGGACCAGCGTGACCATTAACGTGCGCTGTGATTGGTCAGTGGTGCAGCGGCAGTAGGTGGCGGTAATGCACCTTTAGTCGGATGCCATCCGCATTAAAAAAGAATAATAAGCTAGAAGCTAAAACGAAGCTAGATGAAACAGACTTACTTTTGCCAGAGGTGTCAAGTAACGAAGTACAAATACTTTGTTACTTTACTTAAGTAGAAATGTTGGGTATCTATACTTTACTGGAGTATTTATTTTTCAGATGACTTTTTACTTCTACTCCTTACATTTTCACGCAAATATCTGTACTTTCTACTCCCTACATTTTAAAAATAGCCTCGTTACTATTTCATATTGGTTTGTTTTCATTCTGGCTTGTCATCGTTCAAAAACACACACAAAAAAAACCTCTCCGCCCCGTTGCGCACAGATACGTGCGCGCGCACACAGGTGAGCACTGAGCACACACACCAGAGGACAGAGAGCGAAGAAGCCAACAGCAGCTCTCATGTGAGGAGCAACCGGAGCAGCTCTCTGAACCCGCAGCAGCTCTCCTGCTCCAGGTGAAAGAGACAAAGTGCTCGTGTCTTCTACCAACAATGAGCTGCTGGCTTCACATATTACAGAAGTACAAAGTACACAGATATAAAACTAAGTCATTCATAAATACATGGAGAAATGCCTGTACTTTCGGGTAAATGTTTACGGTACGCGGTTAACAGGTTACGCTTGCGCGACTCGACGCGTTTTTTTTTTTGCCGTTTTGCCAGAAGTCTCCGTGAGCTCGTCTTTTCCTGCTGTTGCGTTTCTCAAAATAAAAAAAACAGATCTAAGCTCAATATTGAGCATGAATTGAGAGAGGCCGTATCAAATCTACAACCCCGTTTATAAAAGATGTGTAGAGGAAAGCAGCCACTAATACTGATACAACCTGATGCTCACATATCTGCACTCATTCTGTTTTGTTTGGCAAAAAAAATTAAAAGCTTATTGTTTTCCACAATGAGCTATTTAGTAGTAACTAAATATTAGTTATTTTTTGCACAGATAGAACTTACACAAAACATGCTTGAAAGTGATTGCAATTGTCTTTATTCTGTTATTTATTAAAAGCACAGATGAGTCACAAAATTATGTTATTTACAGAAAAAGTCTGGAGTATTTTTAAACCCTAGTATCTATACTTCTACTTGAGTAATGAATGTGAATACTTTTGACACCTCTGACTTTTGCACAGAGGGTTGTGGGCATGTGGAGAGTTAACTGCTGGTTGTGTTACTGTTTTTTACATCTGCAGTCATATTTAATCACACACAAGCCACAGCGCTGTTGTTGCTGCTGCTGATCTATACCATGTTTTTTTCTTGATTTGTACCTTTTGACCTGATATAACCCTAAGGCTCAACAGGTTCATGATCATAAAGTGTCTCTATATTCAGCATTTGGGTTTATTGAAGAGATCCACAGTGATCAACATATTACAACCATGTATTGATCTTGTACCATTCTTCCTGCATTTCTGGATTTATTACATCTCCTGTGGTACCATATCATTCAATGACATTGTGGGTTTTTGTTTCGCTGCATATCGTAACGTATTAAGAATACTGAAGCTTTTCCTTCATCAAGAGATTGCAGTGCATGTCAGAATCAGAAACTGTTTATTAGCCAGGAATGTTTTCACAAACGAGGAATTTTACGAGGCGGAAGGTGCATACATTGGACATGGACATGGGACGTTAGACGAGACAAACAACAATCAACAATCAACGATTGTTTGTGTGTTGTCTAACAGAGACATTGCACACTCCGCTCCTAGGAGAGCAGCAGCTCCAACAGCGTCCCCCGAGGCCCTCCAGCTTTGTTGTGCGGTTTGCTATACAGCCGCTCGGCTCAGCATCAGTAATATCGCTCAAAGAGCAGAGGCCACAACGGTTAAAGTACCAAAAGTAAGCATGCAGAATCATGACTCGATTCAGATTAATATGTAAAGTTTGAATGTATTCTAATCAATAACAAAATACCAATGTTGAAGCTTGTATACACAACATCCCAGAAGCACATACTTATAATCATAATCTAATGCCCCACTTGTAAGTGAATATTTACTATCTGTTGTGAGCTGATGTGGTTGTTTCCATGTTGTTTACTCAGAACTGTATAGCTTGCCGGACGTAGAGCAGAAAAGCTCTTTTTACATATTGGTGGAAGATTTTCTCGGTTTCACTCAGCAAAAAATGTCAGATCAAAAAGATCAACAGTGACAATTACATGCAAGCAGTTATAAGCCATGGCGAGTACATTATGGCACGATAAAAAAAAAAGTTACTTCATTTTTTTTCCGTTATAAAACACAAACACATTCTGATCAGTCGCCATGACTGATATACCAGTAACATGACGATCTAACTACTCTAGTTAGCATCGCTACGTAAATCGCGATAAGTGTTTGTCTTTCGGCTCCGTCGGTCCTTCATAATGTACGCTAGACTGTAAAACAGACATATTCGTGGCTAGAGTGAACATAAGCAGCAACTGAAACAACCCGACACATTTCCACTTCCTGTGTGGAAAGGCAGTTAAAAAACCAACCCCCCCCAGACTGAGCGATTGCTATATAAAACTGTAAATCATAGCTTGTTTTATGAAAAAAAGACAAAAACCTGCTGTATTTGGATGTATTGAACACCATAAGTAATATACAAGTGAAATATATGGTTTGGTACATGACAAAATGAAAATGTCACAGAAGTTTTCTCTGTACTAAACCCTCTCTAACTTTGTTCTGCTTCACTTTATCAAAAGTATTTATTGCAGAGAGAATGTTCACATATTGAGCTATGATTTGGGTTAGAGTTGGACCTTACAGCTGCATCATTTCAAAGAAATAATCATCCTGAAAGAGCTTTTTTTTCGAGGCGGACCGGAAACCTTTTCATTTTTTTCTGTGTGTCATCTTCATTTACTCTAAACCAGTAAACATATAGACTGATATTTACACATCTGAACAAAATCCCACACGTGTAGCCTTTTATTATAACCAAAATTATTCAAATATCCCCAGTGGTTGCAGAGATACACCCTTTTTTTAGTTTGGGTATGCAATTTTCGAGTGTTAAGAAATGAAGAAGAAAGCCCTTCCTTCTTGTTGAATCTCACAGTATTCAACCAGTGAGATGGAAGTTACACTGTAGGCTGTGGAGTCAGAGACAGGACATGCGTTGGTGTGACCCTACTCATTTGGCAACAGGTCTGTGTAACTAGTGCAGACATGATTGATCTTTCCTTTAGGTTAACAAATCTACCTGACAAATAAAACTGGATGGTTTGCTTTACAGTGGAATAAAGGAACTCTGGCTGATGGCCAGTGAAGACAGAAATAACTAACTGAATGAAGTCGTGCGAGTCTGTCCTGAGGTTTGGTTACATGTGGACGTACAGTGTAGTACGGGGTCCTTCTGGTGGTTAATGATCCTCCAGTCTTCTTTATTTTTTTTCCTCCAAAACCAGGAAGTGAGGTGAGAACGGAAGACACAACAGCGCTATGCCCCTAGCAACGCCTCTCCAGAGTGGCTGTCCCTGGCAACGCCGAGGCGGTCTGTGCCAGTTTTGGGCCACTTCTGTCCCGGGGCTTCTTTGAGCCCAGAAGAATGTCAGGGGGAGACTTGGAAACCTTCCCTCAGCTCAGGATGAATGGCTGTCCACTGAACACACTCCCCCCAGCTCTCTCTCTCTCTCTCCCGTCCCCCCTCCAAACCTTCGCTCATCTACTCACCGAGGAGAAGCAGAAAACAGCGACCAGCCTCAGCTGGAGCGTTCACTTCTTCTCCTCGTTCTCCAGAGAGTCATCATCACACCCCCAGAGAGAGGCTGTCACTGTATCATCCTCCAATCACGTCATTCCATTGGGTAAATTAGCACCTCTTATTACAACCGGGTCTTGCTTTTGTAGTTTTGATCATCATTCCTATCGGCACTAAAATCATTGGACCAAAACAACTTAATTACGAAATTCCAGAGTTTTTGGAAAACACATTCTAGAATCCCTTCCTTATCAATTACGTTCATTCCTGCATTCTTTATTCCTGCATTACAAGTTGTGATCGGTGCAGATGGAAAGTAGTCCTGACCTGTGACCCCCAGGCTCTTGTAATGAATGAGCTGCGTCTGTACAGGGGAAGTACAACATACTGCCAATGTTCCAGGTCGGAAGGAATTTATGTCAAACACGTAAGGGCCGGTGTGATGATTAAAAAGAGTTACTCATTCAGACAGACACTCTGCAGCATCCAGAACCTGCAAGGCATTAGATACGCACAAACAGTCCCACCGATTAACCGCCTTATGTGTGTGTGTGTGTGTGTGTGTGTGTGTGTGTGAGTGTGTATGGGTGGGTGAAGAGTAACCTCCCATGGGCAGCACATGGCTCACCCATTAAACAAAACAGACATCCTCATGGTATCACGGAGATGGAAAATTGCAAAATGGAAAGTGAAATAGTGTATTGCAGGTGAGAGAAGGCGTTAGGTAAACCATTACAGTGAATGTCCACCGCTGCTTTTATTTCTTTGTCATTCCGCCTGATGTAAAAAGTGGATAACTCGAGCAAGTTTGAAGTGCCATAGCACGCTGAAAAGAGTTTCCCTTTAACGAAGCAAAGCAGGAGAACCTCAAAGTAGTCTTTGGGAAATAGCTGCTGGTAATGTAGAAGCGTTAAAAGGATCCTGTAATAATATCAGTCCTCAATTAAGGGCTAATGAAAGGGTGGAGGCCAAGGTGAACCGCTGCTGGGTATTGGGCGTGTGCATCCATAGATAATACTCTATTTATCCTGGTGTTTGCATAAGGTTCAGTTCAGTTCAGTTCAGTTCAGTTTATTTTATACAGCCCAACATCACAAATACAAATATAAGGTGTCTTCCCAAACACGTTCTTGCATGGATGTTTCTAGTCAGACTGGTATCTACTGTCCTTTTCTGTCTTTGTTCAACCAGGCAGTGATGACAAATCCATTATGTTGCAAAATTCTTGGTAGAAATATACTATAATTACTATTATTATTCACAGTTTTCTCTTTTTTTTATAATTATATATATATATATATATATATATATATATATATATATATATACTTTTTTGTTGATATGACATACAAGGATCAAAGAACAAGTATTTTCATTTGTGTGTGTGTGTGTGTGTGTGTGTGTGTTAATCTGTAACGAAGAAAATAACAGGAAAGTAAAGCAAACAAACCAAAGGAAATGAAGAAATTAAAATTATAATAAAAGGAAAAAAAATATAATACAAATATGAATCAAAATGGCCCACCCACACACATGGCCTTTGCGTTCGTTCACATATAGTTTGTATTACTGCGGTATTGTAAAACTGTAGAGTTAAGTTTAGTTCATCAGACGGATAAGGGAAGGACAGAGGACCAGACTCGTCTCATTCAGTGGGCAACACTGACAGACTTTGAAAATATGAAATGAAAGGTTTCCATTTCTTAGTGAAATGGTCATTACAGCCTCTGAGGCAGGGGTATTCAACTACATTTCAGCGAGGTCCAGTTAGAGATCATTTCCTCATGCAAAGGTCCAGAACATCACAATAATGTCCAACTTGCGTTCTATGATTTTGTGCCATATGTATTGAAGCAGCCAACAGTTGTATTACCATCTGTATGTCAACAACAGACTTGTCAAATTAAATAAAGAAAGTTCAATTTAATAACATCTAAACAATATTTATCATTACAGATTTCCAATTGAACTGATCGATTATAAATAATACATACTATAATAATAAATACATTATCTTCTCTTATTTCAAGTAAAATAAAGACTGGATTTAAAACAAAAAGCTTTTGAAAAATGTGACTCTTAAAATAAAGTACTTAATTTTAGAAAAATGGTGGTTAGAGACTTTATCTGTGGTTATTAAACCACTTGTTCAACCACTCTGACCTCAAGGTTCTGTGCTCTGAAATCAGGGTTCTATGCTAAAAAGATAAATGTGTGTGCAGGACTTTATCTGGTGATTAAACCACTTGTTTCAGCTCATTTCTCCTCTGTTAACTTCATTGTTGATCAGTTAATTTATGTATTAGGGTTCTGATCATATTGGGCTCTTAGGTTTTTTCTTCTTCTGTGCTTTCATTTCGGAAGTGAGTCAGTACGTTTGCTCAAAACATCTGTGCTCTGTCTCGTAGTAGCGCGTGATCAATGAAAATATAATAATTCTCAATTATTTATCGGTCTGCGTCCGGACCCGGACCGCCTGTTAGTGACCCCTGCTCTAAGTACATATCTTTTTTTTTTCAAGATTTAAGAAAAACATCACTATTCATAGATTCAACTTGCAATTATTTCCATTTTTTAAAGAGCCTTTTTATATAGAGCTTCTAAATTTACTCAAATATGCTTTACAAAATAAAAAGAGAAAGAAGAAGAAACTAAAACTTTTATTTCACCACATTTCAGACAGAAATGTTGTACTCCAAACTTAAACGAAAATACCGCTTTCTGTCATTTTGGGAAATATGGCGTTCAGCTTTCTTGCTGAGAAGATTGATATCGCTCCCTCTATGATGAGTAGTATCCATCTTCTCCAAATGTCAAACTACTGCTTTAATATGCCAGTATTTATAATGCTGTGGTCTAATGTGAGCCATCAATATGCTCTTTTTCCAGAACCTAATTTAGTGGTTTTGTTGCCTGAACCTAACATCCTGTGGAGACTTAAGTTTATTTTGAAAAGACACCGTGTTTAAACAAACGGTCCCTGACACGTCCAACACTGGTGCTGTAGAGGTACCCGGCGCTATAGTTTAAACTTTAAAGCGTAGGACCACTGAACCAGCTGCCCTATTTGACAGGTTGGGAGTGAGAATGAGAGCTGCGTTAAAGCAGGAGCAAATATATAATTATTGCCCTCGTTATTTAAATAATATAAATGTCTATCTTTTCAGAGAACATTTCAACACATGTAAGATTCATTTATTTTCTTTGTGGAGAAGTGCAAGTCATATTTTGCACCTATACTGTAGCTTATGTTTTGTATTGTCTCGTGTATTTGTTGTTGACTTTCAGTATTTCAAAGTTCTATAGAGCATTAAGCTTTGCAAATTAGCTCCGGCTGCAAAAGCTGACGTATGTGGCATCTGTTTTTTTTTGCTACAGACTTGTTCCTCTACAAATACACATGAAATAAAATATACTGTACTTTAGAATTACCTTATGGTTTTCCGGAACGGTTAAGAGAGCGTTTCTAGTTCAGGCTAATAACAGGGGGGCTGTGTCTCTCTGCTGTTTTAGCCAGGGCAGTTAGTTTGACCGCATTAATGTGGAAAAAAACCCAAGAGAGGAATACAGCCGCCATAAACAGCCTCACTCGAATGACATCAACCCATTTTAGCCTGGTCGATGTCCAAAATGTGTGTGGGTGTGAAAAGCTAATTTTTGATCCTCACCAAGTGGCAGTAAAAGCCTCACAGAGGAAAACAGCGTATTGCTGTAGAGTAAGCAGTGACTAAACATAACCAACCATTACTAAGCCTGGCTGTAACATTGTGAGTGCAGCAATTATTGCTCTATATTACATTAATTGTGTATCTTTCACTGCCGATGTCAAGGACCCTTTTGTGACTATTAACTTCCAGCTTTTAAGCATATCTATCACTGAAATAGAGTATGAATAAAGTCCTTGTGCTATAAATGGATTTCCAATCTACAAAAAATGTGCTCTTAGCGCAGCATCAGCCAGCAGTGACTACGGTCCGACAGCGATCCGGCTTTGCTCCGTAGACTCTCATGTAATCGTTTCAGATTTTATTCATTTTCTAACCGGTTTAGTGAATTTGGAGCTCATCCCGGTTAATCTTTGTGTCATAGTGATACGCGTTACCTGGAGACGTTGGAAGGAGAAACATACGTTTCTAAAGCGTTACTTTTCAATGTATAAAAAATACATATGAATATTGTAGACTCATATTGTAGTCTCTCTAAAATAGCTTTTTATCAAAAATCAGACATTTATTCAGGGAGTGCAGTTATTGACAGTGTGGGCTCCGTGGTAGCTCCGATAGCTCGATGGAGTGGCAGTGGGGGGGCGGGACTTAGCCAAAGGGTGAGTTAATGTTGCACAGTCAGCAGGCAGGTAGAACACACACTGCTATAATGCCATGATAGCTCACATATCTTTTTTTTGTGTGTAAAAAGTAGAGGTGGAAATGAAAAAAACAGCCGGGCACGTTTGGGGATCTGGTGACCCTGAACTGATGTCAACTTTTCATCAGAAATACACGTGAAGTA
Organism: Myoxocephalus aenaeus; assembly: GCA_038501785.1. Lineage (NCBI taxonomy): Eukaryota > Metazoa > Chordata > Actinopteri > Perciformes > Cottidae > Myoxocephalus > Myoxocephalus aenaeus. The sequence continues at coordinate 255,268 of JBAMJR010000075.1, read as the reverse complement.
AATACACTAACAAGTTGATGATCCATGCTTGGTGCTAGTGATGGTTCTGATAGAGCTGATGTGAGCTTTTGTGATGGGTCATAATTATGACAACACTGAGACAGCTCAAGCTATAAAACACGGTTGTTGCAAACAGATGATACACATACATACGACTTAACGCGGCTAATGTATTGATAATAAAATAACAAAGTCTAACAAGTGACCAATAAATGTTAAATCTAAATATCTTGATGTGTGGCTTGACATTTCCTGTCCATAGTTCTGTTTTTGCAAAAAAGCTACACAGTAATCTGCATAACACACATCGTTCAACACTAAGAGCCTGTGTGTGTGTGTGTGTGTGTTGTTCGCTAAACACTGCTATTAAAATACCCCGCTCAATTAACAATCACATGCACCCAGAATGCACCTGTGAAAACACCTGCCACCAATTGTATCAGTCAGAAATCCGAGCTGGAACACCACAAACACCGCAGGTTTGATCATTAGTCTTATACTGTTATGAGTATTTTAGATTGAAAATAAACTCATTGCATTGGTTTTTTCGTAGTCTATATTTAGAGCACGCTACAAACAAAAATGATAATAGTGTTTTACACATGGCATGTGGAAAGTGCGATTTATTTGCTGTTTGTATGTGAAGTTGTGATGCAAAAATGTAATGTTCAGAAGAATTCATATAGCGTTGAAAGAAGTGTTTTCTTTTGCAAGAGGTGGAAGCTGTTTCGTTTTTTTGTGGACATGTTTTTGTGCGTTGCGTTTTAAACAAGGAGTGGCCTCTTTTTAAAAATGGCATTATCACGGTTGCAAAAAAAACTGTCAAAAGCAATCATCCTTACACTTGACACTTGTATGAGAAACATTTCCAGGAAGCTTTCCCCTATGTTCGTATTGCTTATCATATTGTAAAGCTGCAATGTAGTTTATGAATTCTCAAATTTGGTTTAAAAAAAACAACAACTATATTCTATTGAAATAAAATCCAAAGAAATGATCAGTGAGACAACTTACCTGCACATGTAATAATATCATTTAATATTACTTCAGAGAACCTGCAGACAGTGTAAGGAGTCAGCGAAGGCCTCGCCAGCTCATGTGAGCGATCGCCGCCATCTAGTGGAAAACAAGTGCAAAACAAACCACAGATCCCATTTTATTCCACCGAATGAGACGACTGGTATCCTCAAGATTACGGACGGGATCGGAAATGGATCATGCTGAAGGATGATAACACAATGAAATATTGCACACATCTCATACATCAACCTAACACCAGTGGGTAGATTATCTCTGCAGTCACATTAACAGGTCTGTAACGTCACAACCTGAGTACCTGATGGTCATTACAGGACGGCACGAGGAAAACACCAAAGAAACGACAAGTATTGCTGCAGGAATTACACGTGTACAATCGGTCGGCGTCGCACCGGATCCATTCCTTTGTCCTACAACGGCGGTCTTCAACAAACAACGTATTGCCATGTAACGCGGTCTCTTTTCGTAACATGAAATGCATTAAATCATAGTCATCATATGTGCACATGTGCACAGAAGAATGATTCCCAGTGCAATCCCCACAATACACCAGAAAGGATTGACGGTACCTCGGTGTTAATTGCTTTAGTGCAAATGTCGTTACAGTGCAGCTCAACCAAACGTTTTCCCACTTCCTGCTGAGGTTCTTCCTTTTTTTTTTTGGCGAGATGATGAATATTGCAGTCACGTCGTCAAAGTGAATTAAACGTGGAATCTATCAGAGAACACTTAAAATGCATATGTGCCATAAAGCAGCTCGTCCTCGTGTCCACATTGCCAGACGCACAAGCTACAAAATCGTTTTTCTTCATGGAGGCACTGCAACATACAACAGTGTTGCGTACTTAAACACACGTTGGTAGAAAGAAAGAGCCCAGCTCCTCCAGTGTGTGTGTGTGTGTGTGTGTGTGTGCTCACATGTGGGGCTCAGTGTCCGTACAGCCCCAGCAGGGGGCGGTGCCGTCTGTTACTGTACATCTCAAAGGCGGTGACTTTCACTCTGACTCCATCTCTGCTCTGTTTCTTTTATGCTTATATGATGTATATTGCACTACAGTCTGATTCAGGAGGGGTCGTACAGAGGAGTGGAATTGCCGATCTGCTGGGTTTAATCACGGCCGGCTACAGATACTCTTCCTCTTTCACGTACAGGATCTCGTGGGCCGTGCTGGGAACCTGAGAGAGAGAGAGAGAGAGAAAGAGAGAAAGAAAGAAAAGGGGGTCAGAAGTGTGAAGTGTTTCCACTTCATGATACTCAGTGGAGAAACTGACTAAAAAACTAAATCATTTCGCACTTTACTGCTTCTGACGTGTGCATTAGTGTCACATTAGTGCATTAGATCGCTGTCACACACCTGGACGGTGCGCGCAGCAGTTTCACAAGGTTTTGACCTGTTTTATCTGCGTTTTACCCGATATGACGCGCTCTTATACGTGGCCCTCCAATACAGATCAATAAGGTCGCTCGCTGAACAGATGTCATGCTGAAATACTATGCCTGCTGTTAGATTTCAAGCCACAAATGGACCAAACTAGCTGAGCACACTGACCTGAGTTCGATGAAACCAAACCATACAGGGTCGGGTGTGAGAGCACCCTTAGGCCCAGTTTGTGCTGCTTTGGCCTCCTCATCCTATTCTAAATACGGAGGGGCTTTCCCAGGTGGACAATCGGCATTGTGCAAACTCTCTTGGCGAGGGGCTTGAATGCGACAGACTTTCATGTCAAACATCTGCATCTGTCACCGTGGAAAAAATAGACGCCTGCGCTCGGCGGTTTTGAGTTCCCGTAATCGATCGCCGTTTGAGAGTTAGATCTAGCTAACCTGGTTGACGCCTCCCACCACCAGGAGGCGGTCTCTGATGACGATGGAGGATGTGGAGCATCGGGGGAAGTTCATGGGGGCCAACCGCTCCCACTTCTTCCTCTGAGGGTGCAAGGCGTCCACTGTGTCCAGCGCCGAGGGCTCGTGGCCTGGAAGAAGAGCCAAAAGGTTATTTGGTCTATTTATTTTCCCTTCAGGACATATATTTTGAACAAAGAATGCATCATGTGATGTCAGTCATGTCGACACAAATTAAACACCGCGGGATGCGGCGGAATTCAATCATTCTATTCACAGCGAGCGGACGCTCCGCCCTTACCCAGTCCTCCTGCTACAATCATCCGGCCGCGCAGGAAAGCGGCGGCAAAGTCAGCCCTCTTTGTTTTCATCGCCACCGTCTCCTCCGACTTCAACCAGGTGCCTGCAGAGGACGACACGACAGCTGACACGTGCGGGTGGTTTTGCGTGTGTGAGCTCGCGTTGTGCGCCGGCGTACGAAGCGGGGCCGCGGGTCGTGAGGTCAGTGGCACCGTGGTCTCTGTTCTGGCTGGACAGGATGCCGCTGAGCTTTGTTTTCTGAGCACGACCTGCCGCTAACGGGGTCACCCTTAAGCCAGCTGCATCCATGTGCAGTACACACACACACACACACACACACACACACACACACACACTCATACACGCACCCGGCAAGGACAAACAAAGGTTAGAACTAACAGAGACTACAAACAGACGGAGAGGGGACCGGAGGGTTGGAGTTAGGGTCGCAGTATTACACCAGCCATCTACAAGCTACAGCACATCTGACACCAGGTCTCCTGGTCGGAGACGGGCTCTCCGTGTACCGCTGTGTTTGTTGTTGCACCAAATTAAGAGCAGCGCATCGTACATTCCAGAGCTTGGTCAGTGGCTCTACGCCTCACAGCTTCGGTTCTACACGGATCAAGTTCCATACATCGCGTACAAACTTTACACTCCAATATGTGACAGAAAGGTACCGTACACTGTGCTCTTGATTTTGTTTGTGGCCATGGGTTGTTGGTCTGAGCTGTGTGCTTTACTTTTGAGTGGAGGGTGGATTGAAAGGAATTGGCCCAGTGGTCGTGTTTCACCACAGCTTGGAGAATCATTTATTATTCATGAATTTATTACAATTTAGCATTAGTTTGAATGGCAAAACAATGCAGTCAAAAACAGCTAGTTCGTCTTTTGCGGTCTCACTGATATCCTGACCAATCAGTAGTAGGAACCGCCACAGCTGGGAATTGAACCCGGGTGCATGCAGGTGCAGTGATGAGCAGGTGCTTTTTTTCTTACCCATCATAGAAACGGCTATCGGCACCTTTCATCTCAAAGTATTGTAAACGGAATTCAAAAATAAAAAAATAAAAAAATCAGTCAAGCCGCAGGGAAGACATCGCAATGTGATGTTATCTCCCTAATTACCTGACACTTAAGACTGACAAGGAAAACAGTTCTCTAAAGACATTATGGTGCAGAAGTGACATTTTCCTTCACACTCAAGGCTGAAGCACTCCACATGATAAAAAGGAAATGAAGACATCGCCTTCCTCTTTTCCCAGCAGATTCTGCAGAAGTTTTCTTTTTCACTTTTGGGTTTTGTTGCTGCCAAGTCTTGTTTATCTGAAGGAAACCCAGACTGGAGAGAATCGTGACGGAGGAAGAAAGATAACTTCATTATGGAGCGAGGGAGGGGGAATTAGAAAAAAAGATAGACAATATTTCTTCTTCTTTTTCTGGATATATTTCTTTCCCTTATCTTTTCTCATACTTACTTATTTTCCAATGTTCTTTCTTCTATCTGCACTCTCTTCTTCGCTCGCTCTCTCATTGACTTCATGTTCTCTTCCTCTCTTTCCTTTTTGACTTGTTATTTCTCCCTCTCTTTCTCATTTACTCTCAATCTTTCTCTTAAACAAGAGGCAGAGACAACAAGGTGGAGGGAAACAAATAGATGTGGGGAGAATGAAAGGGAGATAAGTAGCCAGATGGTGCAGCAGTGTGTAATGAAGAGCTGTGAATGGAATAAAGATCACAGGTGGCTCTGTTCTGTCCCCAGAGCAAGATCCTCCTGGCAGATATTTGGTGCTGGCATGTCATATACATCTGAGATGTTCAATACAATTCCAGCAGATACTTTGTGGTCAAGAATGAGGCTGTGCTGATCGACATGTGTGTGAGCGGTCCTCACCCAAAAACTAACGTTTGCTACATATTAACTAGATGTTAGTACGAACAATGGTAGTACGTATCTGTGAGAGTACGTAACTAACATTAGTACGTAACTAACGTAACAATAACAGTACGTCACGTTAGTACGTAACAAACGTTAATATGTAACCACGTTAGTACGTAACAAACATTAATATGTAACTACGTTAGTATGTAACTACGTTAGTATGTAACTAACGTTAATATGTAACTACGTTAGTACGTAACAAACGTTAATATGTAACTACGTTAGTACGTAACAAACGTTAATATGTAACTACGTTAGTACGTAACAAACATTAATATGTAACTAACGTTAGTACGTAACAAACGTTAATATGTAACTACGTTAGTACGTAACAAACGTTAATATGTAACTACGTTAGTACGTAACAAACATTAATATGTAACTAACGTTAGTACGTAACAAACGTTAATATGTAACTACGTTAGTACGTAACAAACGTTAATATGTAACTACGTTAGTACGTAACTAACATTAGTACATAACAATGTTAGTACATATTATGTTAGTACATAACAATGTTAGTACATACTATGTTAGTACATAACAATGTTAGTACATAACAATGTTAGTACATAACAATGTTAGTACATAACAATGTTAGTACATAACAATGTTAGTACATAACTAACGTTAGTACATAACAATGTTAGTACATACTATGATAGTACGTAACTAACATTAGTACATAACAATGTTAGTACATACTACATTAGTACATAACTAACATTAGTACATAACAATGTTAGTACATACTATGTTAGTACATAACAATGTTAGTACATAACAATGTTAGTACGTAACTAACGTTAGTACATAACAATGTTAGTACATATTATGTTAGTACATAACAATGTTAGTACATAACACTGTTAGTACATAACAATGATAGTACGTAACTAACGTTAGTACATAACAATGTTAGTACATACTATGTTAGTACATAACACTGTTAGTACATACTATGTTAGTACATAACACTGTTAGTACATACTATGTTAGTACGTAACTAACGTTAGTACATAACACTGTTAGTACATACTATGTTAGTACATAACACTGTTAGTACATACTATGTTAGTACATAACAATGTTAGTACATACTATGTTAGTACGTAACTAACATTAGTACATAACAATGTTAGTACATACTATGATAGTACGTAACTAACATTAGTACATAACAATGTTAGTACATACTACATTAGTACATAACTAACATTAGTACATAACAATGTTAGTACATACTATGTTAGTACATAACACTGTTAGTACATAACAATGTTAGTACGTAACTAACGTTAGTACGTAACTAACGTTAGTACATAACAATGTTAGTACATATTATGTTAGTACATAACAATGATAGTACGTAACTAACGTTAGTACATAACAATGTTAGTACATACTATGATAGTACGTAACTAACGTTAGTACATACTATGTTAGTACGTAACTAACGTTAGTACGTAACACTGTTAGTACATACTATGTTAGTACATAACACTGTTAGTACATACTATGTTAGTACATAACACTGTTAGTACATACTATGTTAGTACATAACAATGTTAGTACATACTATGTTAGTACGTAACTAACGTTAGTACATAACACTGTTAGTACATACTATGTTAGTACATAACACTGTTAGTACATACTATGTTAGTACATAACAATGTTAGTACATATTATGTTAGTACATAACAATGTTAGTACATATTATGTTAGTACATAACAATGATAGTACGTAACTAACGTTAGTACATAACAATGTTAGTACATACTATGTTAGTACATAACACTGTTAGTACATACTATGTTAGTACATAACAATGTTAGTACATACTATGTTAGTACATAACACTGTTAGTACATACTATGTTAGTACATAACAATGTTAGTACATACTATGTTAGTACATAACAATGTTAGCACATACTATGTTAGTACATAACACTGTTAGTACATACTATGTTAGTACATAACAATGTTAGTACATACTATGTTAGTACATACTATGATAGTACGTAACTAACGTTAGTACATAACACTGTTAGTACATACTATGTTAGTACATAACACTGTTAGTACATACTATGATAGTACGTAACTAACGTTAGTACAAAACAATGTTACATACACAAAGTAAGAAAATAAGATATAAAGTATGGTTTTGGCACTAGAGTAGAAACATTTGAAACGATACTTATCTCGTCAAGAATTGTAATTTAGCTTTTGAAACTGATGATTTACTAAAACTAAAACTTTAATGATCTAATAAAAAATCAAAAAGCTAATTAAAATGTTCCAAATCATGTCAGATTAAATATATTGCTTATAGTCCATTTGACATATTTTGAAGTCTCTTCTATCGAAGGTCACATGTAAATGAGTTTGTTTAGTGCGCTGTTGCACCTGGCAGTTGGTAGGTGGGATTATTCAGTATCAACTGTTATCAACATCATATTCAGTTCTACATACTGGATACGCGCTGTGACCTTGTCTATGTCTTTTTACATTTATTAATCAATGAAGAATAAAATTAGGATCTACAAAATGGATGCAGCACGCAAGCTGCATCACAAGTCATTCTTCTTTTTAAACGGCGCTGACAGTCACTGGCTGGATTTTCCTCTTTTTTTTTTACAAAATAAACTTGTGTCAACACATCACACTACAGACTTATGGTTCAGTCCTCTGAGACCGAGATGCGACTGCAGGCTTCATTCCTGTTTGCTTTGGAGGGATTACACAAGTCTTTCCGCCAAGATTTTCTTTGTCGGAAAACACCAGCATGCATTATTCTACCCAAGAGGAAGACGGCAGAGGAGAATAAAGGGACGGAGGGAGAGAGAGAGAAAACACAGAGAGGGAGAATAAGGACAGAGAGGGAGAGTGACAATAGAACGAGGGAGATGAGGCGATTCTCTGAAGGCTGCGGCTTTGTAGTCTGTGTGGTAGTAATTTCGTCCACAGCTCTCCTCTGTAATTGTCCGTCGTGATTAAAACCTGAAAAGGATGGTGATTGCTTCTCTGTCCTTGATGGATTCTGTCTGCCTTGTCCATTGTGAAATCTCAAGACGCCGCGGACCGCACAGATGATCCTTTTGGACAGAATCTCACCATTTCGTTGTGGCATTTTCCAATCATTGCACATTGGACCACAGTCCTGGCCAAAACAAGAGCACGTTTGCTTCATTTCTGCTTGAATCCATCTGCTCTGAAGTCTTTTGGGGAGTTTTTAAGCAGGACATACGTCAAACACAGACAACGTGGGAATATATTCGTTACTAGTTGGCCCCAGGAGGACGGCATCATTTGAGGTTTTTGTCACTGTTGGCTGAGTTCCGCATGCCTCAGAGAAGCTTCTGATGTTTCTGCATTATTTACTGGATGCAGTAAAAGCAGTAGAATTCATATTTCCAATATTGTTGTGAACAAACAAAAAAAAAAGCAACTTTAAAGGTTGGGTTACCGAAATCACCCGAAACTAATTTATTCCCCTTTGCAACCTGACAGGTCAAGAAACTAAGGAGCCAGAGGAAATAAAGCACCAAAAAAAGCCCTTTGTGGCTTTCTGTTTTAGTTTTCATAGCGTCTGAAAAACGATGAAGAAGAGCTTATCTTTATGCAGCTTTTCTATGACTGTCAACTTTCAGAGTATCCTACGACTGAATCAAATAGAAAGTAATGCTTCTTCTTGTTTGTCGGTCCAGATCGCGATTGAGCTCTCCTGCTTTCCCTCTACTCACATATGTGGTGGAAACTAATCGTTTTCCTTGTGAGAAATCAACAGTACCTTGAGCACGTTAGTCTTTGAACAATTTTTCTTGCCTTTTCTTTCTTTTAGACCGGTCAGGAAGTCAAACTAAAAAAAAAAAGAAGAAGAAAATGTCAAGAAAATGTCTCTCCCTCATCCCGATATTGATAGTCCTGCAGCTTTGGACGATATGTTAAAATGTTCTATCCCCCCCACACACACTGTCAGCCCAACATCCAGTGAACTGCCGATATATCCGCTCATGTGTTTCGGTGCGGAGCCGCATCCCCGATGTGTCTGAGCATCGTAAGACACACTTCCTTCAACCTCGACAGACGCACAATGAAACTCCCCTTCTTGGTTCGTCTTTCCACTATTTCCAACAACCACCAACTCTGGTTTGGTCTAAATAAACTGATTCAGAAGTGAATATGACATGGTGGATCTACACACTATATAAATGTAAAAGACTGTCGATGGCACAGATAATACATATTTATTCCTCGATGCCGTTATTTTGAGTGTTTGCCTGGCACCGGTCGATCTGAACTCCATTTATCGCCGAACTCCATTCCATGTGAGTAAAGTGAGGCAAAAAAATATGCTGGGAGTTTGGTGTACACACTTTGTCTCTACTGGAGCGCGGCACCGTGGCGTGAGCCTCCACAGATGGCGCGCGAGCTGCAAGCAAGCACAAAGGCTCGAAGCGCGGTTGGTTTCAGTACTCTCTGTGTGTACAAACAAAATGTGTTGTGGAGAATCACGAAGCCAAAACTCAACTTTCCCAACGCCGAGGAGGAACTGTAATCTACTGCAAACTCATGTCTCATATTCACGGCTTACTTTATAGCCTTTGTACAAGCCCTGTAAAAGAGGGAAGTCAAATATTAAATGCATTAACAACGAATTGGCCTTCTTTGTTAAATCCTCCGACATGTTAATAGCGCTTTTATCAGAGGAATATTTGTGACAGTCTTGTCCGAATAGCACTGCAGGGCTGCAAGTTACAAAAAATTCGGAGGCGCACGATCGAGAGCCGCAGCTACTCGGAGATTTGAAGACTGTTTGTGTGGAAGAATGAGTAAAAATCACACCTCGGCAATGCATGAGACTAGTTTATCATACAGGAGGCGTCTTGAATCAACAAAAGCTTTTGTACCAACTATTAAATAAATTTCAGTAAACGTGTTCAATACTTTTTCACTGTCATTCCATTTTATTACACATAACTTCATTTCTGAACTTAGTTGTTTGGTTTTCTTTGTATGTATGTATTACTTGGGTTGTGACTGTCATCTGGTGAACATGTCACGCCAATAGTACTTTTAGAAATATATTTACTGAGAAAAATTGTGACGTGTTCAATACTTATTTTACCCGCTGTATATATATAAATATATGTATATAAGCCAAAGTTTCCCCCATTCTTTGTGTGAATTTTCACAGCTCCGTTCTTTGTGTTTTCCATCGTACTTGTTGCAGCTTGCCCACAATGGCGAATCATCACCCAACAGCCTTGTGTGTCTTAATACGGGCGATATGGAATGGAACAGTAATAGAATATCACTGTGTGACAGCAGATTGCATGGCCGTGTGTGTGTGTGTGTGTGTGTGTGAGTGGGTGTGTAGAGAGATATTGCTGCAGATGGATAATAAAGCAATCTGTTTCTGGATCTTGTCATTTAAAACGCCCCTCGTCCCCCCAGCCCTCCCTCCGCAGCTCATCTCCCATCTCATCTCCACCTAAATTAGATTGGAGAAACGGGGTACGGCTGTCCCGTGTGTGTGTGTGTGTGTGTGTGTGTGTGTGTGTGTGTGTGTGTGTGTTGTGCGTGTGCGTGTGCGGATACGCATCAGTTTGAACACGCGGCCCGCCTGCGTTTGTGTCTTTTTGTCGGCCTTTTCTCTCGCTCTTTCTCCCTCTCTCTCTGTCGCACACAAGGCAAACTATCCGTCCCCATTATCATACATTAACATTATCCCTCCCACGTTCCGCTTTATTTGGCTTCCGTTCGACCGACCCCGATGTGTGACCGCAAATCCAGCTGTCTAAAATGACTTATCGATTCATGCTCCTCCTTTCCGCTCCCTCCTTAATGTGTTCACCTGTTACTCTGGGGGTTTCTCCGCTGGATCTTTTCACCGCTTGGAACATTTCTCCTTGCGCAGAGGTTGATGTTAATGGTTTAATGGTTTTCTCTCACAGTAAAGTCAAGATGACGACGGAGGCCATCAGCGAAGAAGACGATGGGACGTTTGCGGATGCTAAAAATATCATAACATCGTAACACAATGACTTATTTTTCAGACTGACCTAGGATATTAAGGGAAAGGTTTCGGGAACGTTATGAGTTATGATTGATGTGTATCTCACATCTATGCATTAAGTATGTAGCTGAAGTCAGGAGGTATTTAGCCTAGCTTAGCATAAAAACAGGAAACAGGGACAAACATTTTGCCTCGCTAAGAGTACTACACCAATAAACAGTAGCAGTGCACTTCAATTCAGTCGATTCAGAGATATCTTATTTTTGTATTCTTCTTACTTGTCGAAACCTGGCTCCTACAATACCCACAATGCATCTTTACTCAACGAAGGTGTGTTATCCTCGTAGCAGACAAAGTAGCCTCGATCCTCTGTACTCAAGCGAGTGACGTCACTTTGTCAGACTTTAATCAAACTTTTCCACATATGCAGTGTTATTCCCCAAAACATGTGAACAGAGTTAGATGTGTGCAATCGAGTTCCCTGTTGTGCGTCTGGCTTGTTTAACCACTGGAAGTGACAATTTGTGCTTTTATGCCTGGGGCTTGTTCTTGAAGATTTCTTTAGGAACAATAGCAGGTGCAGCTTCCCAAAGGGTTGCCAGGTTTGGTACCTTTGTGCTTCTACGGAGACCTAAACTAAAACCGGTTCTAACCAACCATGACTGGTGCTGTGCCAAAAACAATAATCGCAAATTCTCATTTTTACATTTCTGTCTATGCACACATTTTAGAAGCAGGAAACATTAAGCAAATCAGACTGTTTAAGAGTTGCTGATAGGCTTGTTTTTTTAAGTTTCCCCTGCCTCCACTCTATATGCTAAGCTAACCAGGCCAATGTTTTGTTGTACGCATGTATAATGACAATGAAGATCAATTTGGACCGAAATCCATCTTTCCTCCTTCTGAGAGAGAGAGAGAGTAAATATGAATATAGAACTATTCCTTGAAACCCCCTCTAGACTATACAAACTTCACCTTTTCAACAAGTCAACTAAACCGATTATATATAGTTCGGGATACAGAGCTGCATATGAAGCAGTATTCAAAGTCCTCAACCCCTTTTGATATTTGATGTTTTAATTCTGACATATTTTGCATCTGCCGAACGTTCAAAGGGTTCGAACAAGGCTTTGTCACATGGCACGTGTTCTGATTCATGAAATGTGTCTCAACAGGGGATTCTGCAGGATTTTATTAATGTTTATAAACAAAATATGGAACTCTTCTCAAATGATTGAGGCGACAAATGGAAGTCCATCAAGGAAAATGTGTTTGGTACCTTGGTTGGTGTCAAAAATGTTGACGTTCTTGGTGAACTTGGAGCTCTGGTGTCCCCCTCCCTGCCGCAGTCCTCCGAGCAGACACAGCCTCCCGGTCGCGTCCCATATCACGCCCCCGTACGACCGTTTACAAGGCATGATGGGTAGTGTAGTCCAGGAGCGCGTCTCTGCGTCGTACACCTCGAAGGCCTTCACGGGTCGCTTACACTGGCGACCGCCTTAAAAGGTGGCATGAAAAGAACACAAATTATAATTCGATAGATGCTAACGGAGCGCATCGTGAAATTTGGAGAGTTACATTTCTGTTGCTTGGACACAGTACAGTGAAGCTATTGGCGTAATGAACACACGCACGCGGGTGTGCTTGTACCTGCCACGTAGAGCTTGTTGCCCAGCAGATGTGTGTTGGCGTCGTAGCGAGCGGTCGGCATGGGAGGAAGTAGTGCCCACACGTCCTTTCGAAGGTCATACTGCTGCAGGATGCTACGAGGGAGCAGGTCGGCACCCATTCCCCCCAAAGCCAGAGCCCGGCCATCTACACACACACACACACACACACACACACACACACACACACACACACACACACACACACACACACACACACACACAGGCCAGATCAATAATGTATTGGATTAGCTGATCACAATTCTCATCCAATACCTGGATTTGATCATTAGACTCTACATAACAATGGACGACGCGTCTCCACTTCCTCCCCTGGACTCCTCGGGCTTATGACGTCATTTGCAGCAGTCATCAGGGGTGGAGACGCGGTATCAACGTCCCGCCTACACACACCCGCCAGAGCCAACCTCCAAGCCGAGCACAGTCACAGCTTTTTAGCGTGAGAGCCACCTCGCTCGCTGCTACGTTAGCACCACGTTAGACGTTTGGCTAGAAAGACACTACAGCGACCCATATAGCTTGAAAAGTACATATATGATCCAAGTGACACGTGCTATTGCCATAGGCTGTGGAGAAGAAGTGCACAAAGTTGTCGAGGCGTCAGCCATTGGTTTGTCTCGAGTTCGGCATTTTGTCCATCCTCATCTTAGATTTTGTCCATCGCCATTTGGGCTTTTTTGCAACCAGTGAATGGAAATTTACTAAATGAACATCATGCTGTATGAAAAAAATACTTGAAACTAGAGATTGAGACCATAAACTCATGTTTACAATGTTTCTTGAGGTAATAAATCAAGAGAGAAATAGAGTAATTTTCTCATAGACTTCTATACAATCTGACTTCTTTTTGCAACCAGAGGAGTCGCCCCCTGCTGATCAGAAGAGAGAATGCAAGTTTGAGGCACTTCAGCATTGGCTTCACTTTTCAGAACGTTTTGCACAGACTCGTGACATTGATGTCAAGTTAAATTGACATCTCCTCTCGTACATTTCCCGAGCTACGTGAACACACATCTGCCAATCATGTCGTCCTTTTTGTAGCATCAAATAATTACCTAAAAAAATGAACACTTGAACACACATCAGCGTGATAAGAACTGCCTAAAAGGACAGAACCCGTCTTCTGGAACAATTTATTTGACGTGTACTTAGATTTGTAGTTTGGCCCATGTCCCATTCGCTAACATGGAGGGTTTATCTTTATGACTTTCTAAGTCGTCCGTCTTTGTATACAGTATTGCTGCTAAAAATGAGTCAAACAATAACAACCTGTTTAACAATAACCAGCTTACCAAAAACCAATCCCAGCAGATGGAGACACCTTGTTGGCACTTTATTTTATGAAGTGCTAAAAAATCTGCAAAGCTGGAGAGTTGGCTGAGAAGTTCGTGACTGAGCAATAGACTGTGGCAGACACGGGGAAGGACAGGGAGGACAGCAGCAGAATAATAAAATAAGAGAGTCCACGTCTGGCACCTCGACATGACGCCTCTACCACAGGAATGGAAGTGGGTGAGAGTGTCGACACGAGTGAAGAGGAGAAGGGCTGCACTTTATTATGTTTTTCTTCATCCATTTCAGAAATTATACATATTTACTAGAAAAGTTTGCCAAACACGTTTCCCAAAGCTCATTACCTGGAGCTCATTAGTTAATATCTGGAAGATAACGAATGTCAATATCCATCGGTGACCAACTATGCATTCAAAAATACCATATTTGTTTTAATTTGGCCCCATCGATCATTTTGGCAGACGATTTGTCTCATTCTCAGCGTCCGGGGAATGAATGGATATAACAGTGCGCAGAGGCGCCGAGGATTGGAAGATTGGTCCGGAAGATGGAGGAGGTCGCCAATAAGTCTGTGTGTACACGGCATTTATGTGTTCCAGCAGACGCTGACGGATGCACCGCTGGACTGAGCACGAGCTCATTTGTTTGTCTGTTTGTGTCTACAGACTGCTGGACCTGAACACAGAAATGTGTGCTATAAATGTGGACGTCACGGCCCAGAAATTGCTCCATTGATATCAAATGGCATCAGACTTCATGGTTGCAATTAAAGTTGACTAAAAGTAGTTTGAAGTGCTGTACACGCAGTGTTTGAATTGCATAAAGTGTAATAACACCTGCAATAAGGACACAACTTGTAAACCCTGGGTTCACTCGTGTCACTACTTGTGGTGAACTTGTTTCCGTACCTTTCACCACGATGGACAGACCCATCAATGCCTCCCGCAGGGCGCTTCTCTTCCTCCACCTGCCTTCCTCCGTGTTGTACATCTCCACCACCTTCAGGGGGCTCTGGTCCGCCCCCACCCCTCCCACCACCAGGATCTGCTTTCCCAGCACGGCCACGGCCGCCCCGGCGCGCGGGGTGGGCATGGGGGGCAAGCTCAGCCAGCGGTCGCTCTGCAGACACGGGGACGAGCAAAAACCAGTTTATCGATGCGTTTAGAGGTTGAATTTCGTATTTGATGCACCGCCCTCAGTGCTGGGATTAGCTGTATGTACAGAGCTAGTTTATTTACAATTGAAATCAATTGATTTAAGCATCTTCAGGGGGATTTAAGGCACTGTGTGTGTAAATAAATCATGGTAAACTTGCACAGTGGTAATTGAAATGCGGCTACTGTCCAGGTATTACTTTGCTGTTGATTTACCAGGCAAATTATATTTATTATTTCTATATTCCATCTTAATTTCCCATTGTGCTTTAGTAATTCAGATTTTTATTGTTGTTGCTGTCTTTTATTACTTTGTCAACATATCTTTTTTTTTTTTCAATTTTAAAGTAATATTTTACAAAATGATTTTTGCTCCGACATCATGTACTGTCTGTCTATTCCTAGCCAGGAAAGAAAGCAACGTCAGATACTTGCATGCTGCATTGGTTTGGTACCTCGGGCGAGTAGAGCTCCAGGGCGGGGGCAGGGCCTCCCGGCGGCGTCGCAGCCGCCCAGCATGTACATCTGGCCCCCCACCTCGGACAGGGTGTGGTAGACGCGGCCGCAGGGCAGTCGCGCCAGGCTCTGCCAGTGGAACTCGTGGACCGACGGTACTGCCATGCCCTTGGCGCCCCGGGGGAGACTCAGGGAGGCGGGACGGGGGAGGCCAGAGTCAGGGAATTGTCTCTGGGAGGGCGGATTGATCCGCGGGAGCTGAGCGGATGGAGGTGGAGGAGAGCTGGCAGAGTAGAGTCGGGCCCCCCAAGGGATGAGGGGGAGGTTCTTTATTGGGAAGGTGAAGCGGAGGTGAGCGGCCGGAAGGTCGGACCAGTTAAAGGCCCAGCTGAGCTCTCTTCTCCTGGGGAGGTTGCTCCGCCTCACGCAGGGCCCTGAAGGAGACACGAAGGCAAAGTGGATTAAGCGGTGCAATATGCAGAGCATGAGAAAGTCAACACATTGTTTAGGAGCTTCTGCAAAGACCAGAGTGGACATTTACTGAAGCCTACTGGATGCCAACAGTCAATCGCGTCTAAAGCAAAGATAAGGAAGGATTATCCGTAGCGTCGCTACAGAGTAACTAAGTACATTTACTCAAGTACTAAAGTATAGTTTTCAGGTACATCTCTAGCCTATAAGAATTTGTAACATGATATAGTACAATTACCTTAAACTTAAAATAAGAAAAATTTAGAAAATAAGAAAAATCAACGAAATATTTAGCGTCCCTTCCATTGAAAATCTCTTAAATAATCTACGCTTTTTGTTCTCCAACTAAACCGACTCCGACAACATCCCAGCCCTCGCTCTCGTTTCTGACGGTGTCTTACAAGTCGCCTCTCATGAGATTTCAGAATGAGACTTCTCCTTGAGCGAGGCTCGGGTGGACACGATGGCGAACACTTTGAATCAAAACGAAAGGCGTAAAAAAAGTTTTTCCCCTGTAGAGTTCTAACTTCTTATTTAGAATGACAAGCGGAGCCTATCCGGGGCCAAAAACCATCCCTTTGAGTTGCCTGGAGCGATTACACTGCAGCCTGTTCTCGCTCAATACTAAACCAATAATATAGTCCCTCTGAAGTCACTTAGACACAAAAGACATGAGAAAATAGTGACTGGGTTAAAAAGTACAGAGGTTACCCTTCAAGCAGACATGTGTCTCATTCAAACGGTCCATCCAGCCTCGGAGCTCCTACGAGGTCTTCTAATTGAAAGGATGACGCTGATTGCCGAGTGAACGTTCTGTAATGTGCAGCGTGAGCCGTGAAAGACTTTCAGCTTGCCACCGGCTAGAAGTTTCCCTCTACCCACCTTCCCCTGTAGCACTACATCGCTGACTGAGAATCAAAACATCCTCCTCTTCCGCGCTGCGCTCAGATGAGTAGCAGCTGCGGTCCAGCGGAACCGAGCTGCCGCCTTGTCTCTCCTCTCTTAAGTTTCCTTCCTTGTCGTCGCGGTGTCGGATGCCCGCTGCTGCTGTTGTTGTTTTCTTTCTTTTCTTTTTTCCCTGTGTCATCCCTCAGGAGCTTTTCTGTTTCCTGCACACAACCCACTTCTCCCGCCTACGTACGCTTTATCCGGCGAGCGAACCCGTTGGGGGGCGGGGGGGGGGGGGGGGGGGGGGGGAGGAAGCCTGTCATTGCTGTGGGAGGAAGCGTCCAAAATAAACCCACGATGCACTGCAAACCCAATTCTGACTCCTTCACCCTTTAGCGCTTTGTGTCGAGGAGGTCACGGGAGGCGGTTTAAGTGGAAACACGAGTTCTGTTAAATGACCGAGCTTTGATTTAACACAGCCTCTCAGCAGTGTATCCTTCGAGGCTTCACGTCTCTCTCTCTCTCTCACCCCCCCCCCCCCCCCTTCCAAACCTCTCCCTTTTCTTCTCCCCCTCCCTGTCCGTCTCCCTCCGCTTTTGCCGCCACGCTTTATCTACCTGTCACACCTTTGATCGCCTCACAGACGAAGGAATAAAAGATGGAGGGTGAATATAAAGAGAGGACTGCCCTTCAAAATAAAATCCCCCCCCCCCCCCCTCCCCCTCTCTCCCAGTTTCAGTGTAGGTTGCCATAGCAACAGTTGGGCTTTTCCCAAGAGCCACAGCTTTTGTTATTTCTTTCTTTTTTCATTTCTTGTGCACATGATTGCTTTATCGCTCGGTTTAGCTGTTAATAAAGGGCTCATAAAAAAGGATGAAAAACAAATGGAGAGCGTTTTTTTTTTTTTTTTTTTTTTTGACGGGCTGACCGAGGAGGGCGCGCACGCCCGCTAACGAGGCTCACAGGGTGCATTAATTGCAATCTGCAACCCATTTGGTTTTTATCCATTTTTTTTATTTATTTATTATTTAATTTTTTAATTAACTGCTTGAGCAGCTTGAGATCCAACGGTGAGCCCACCAGCATCGTCTGAAATCATTTACAATCAGCGCGCCTCCGACTTTTAATTAGCTGCTCTCTCGGCTGCCTCCCGCGCTGGGGACCGCCCCTAAATGTAAAGCCGCGGAAAAGCTTCACTCGTTAAACGAAGACTAATGAAGTGCGTGTTAATTGCGTGCCATTATCATTGATCAGCCTCTGATCAGCCTTCCATCCGAGTGTGAACGGCAACAGCCGTCGTTTGTGGCTTATAACGGGGTTGCAGAGGGGAGAGTTGGTTGCTCCGCTCGGGGACTCCAGACGCATCTATATGCAAAAGGGAGAGATTGCAAAAAGCCGACCTGAAGCCGCGGCACAAATCCAGCCGGTAATAACGTTCGGACAAATTGGAATATTTGAGATGACTAAACTGGATCCAGCCGGAGTTTAATCCCTCATTAATCCGACCTGGAGGGAAGAAACCTCTCTTCCTCAGGAGAGACTCACATTAATCACAAAATACTCGTGATGTTGTTTTCAGATATGAAAACACATTTTTTTTTCCCAAATAAATGTTCTTCAGTTCATATTTAATTGAATTAGTTTAATTGATAATTGGAAGGTAAAACCGCTGGAAAGTTTTCCATTTCAAAAGCTACAAACTGGCCGGTCAGAGCCTGTCTAGTTTCTAAGATGTTACACATCACAGTCTGTCCACGGGTGTTGGGGAGTACTAGAGTAATAGGGACGGGCCCCTGAAACCCGGTTCTAAAGTAGTAAAACACAGTGACCGATCAGGTCCGAAGTGAACCGTTCTGCTTTCGGTACTTTAGAAGTTACGGCACCGTTGTAAACCAAAGAAGAGCACGACTCGAGCTAAGACGGGCACAGAGACGGAGAGGGGCGTGAGTCGTGCTCTACTCGGACGCACAGAGCGACTCCGGCTCAGGACAGCTTGACGCTCACATCATGGCAGAGCGCTCCGGTAGAAGCCGTTGTCTCAAACGCAATAAAACCAACTCAACTAGTGAAAGGCGGAAAACAGCAGCAGTTTATCACAACATGTGACCAACAAGCAGAGAGCATCAACCTGCACAAACGCTCCGCTTTCTCCTGTTTGTGGAGCGGCCGCGTGTCCTCGTCCTCTGCAGGGAACGTTAGTGATGTCATACGGAGTCTGATCATAAGGACAGGCTCATAAATGAAAGATAATCGCTGAGGTAATTGTTTAGCTGCGAATTTCTTAAAACGATTTTGAAAACTTTTTGTATTGCTGCTCAAGAAAAACAATGTGTTTTACATACAAGAATATTAAAGCAATGTCGATTATCATTGTCTATTGTCCTATTAAGGCATTTGTGTGGCATCCAATCAGTTTATCCTTGAGTCCAAGTGGATGTTTGGCCAAATTTGAGGAAATTCCCTCTCGTAGTTCCTGAGATTTCACCTTCACGAGAACGGAGCAGACAGACGCACTTCCAGAAGACATAACGCCTCGAGGCCACGGCCGGAAAAAAAGTTGTCTAAAGCTTTTATCGTGGCTCCGGCGGGAGCCGTGCACGGTCTGAGTAAAAGTGAGAAATGTCAGGTAATAACAGTCATAGTCAGGCGGTAGCCGATCGGCTGATGAGCGATCGGCTAATTGTGACGCGTGAATGAAATGATAAGATGATGTGAAACGATAAACATGAAGAGAGGTGGCTCGGGCGCATGTGGTAGTTGGCCATGATTACGGCTCAGAACACGAGTGCATCGCTTCACTGTTTCTGTGGAGGACTCCTGTGAAGTGGACTGAGAGGGACACATTTCCATCAAGATGGGCAGCTTGTTGTTTAGTTTTTTTTTTCTGTCGGAAAATCACACCACTTGTTAGCGAACATACACACATCTAGGCCGTTACCACAGCGACCAAATGCAGCTAGATTGCATGAAAAAACATAAATCTGACGGCGAGGCCGTTTTCACACCAAAAAACGTGACGTGTCCAAAGAGTAAAAACACAGTCCGATGGCCATGACATCGAACTGTGAGGGGGCAAATAAATATAACACAAAGCCTCCATGGTGGTGGGGGGGGGGGGGGGGGGGGGGGCTCCTAAAACCAGGTTAAAAACCAGGATATCTTGCATCCTGCTTTGTTTTTATAATTTGTTCGTTATGAGGCCCTCAATTTTATGAAAGTGCAAGTTAAGTTCGGCTGGCTTTTAAGATGGAGCAGCTCATTTTAGGGACATTTTAGTGATGCCGATATTTTGGTTCGGTTTCAATTTTTTTTACACCAGCCCAACCTTATGTGATGCTAAAAGTGCACTGCTTCTGTGCCCGGCTGCTTTTTTACGCGACAATCTGCATATAAAAGAAAATCCTGCAAAAAAAATCTGTATTCATGGAGATCATGGTTTGAGGTTTGAAATCATGAAGTACATCCTCCTCCTGGCTACTTGCCTTGACCACCACATTGTCTATGCTGTAAATAAAGCAGCACTCTTTAACCTGCTGCTGAATCTCTCAAAAACATCATTTTTCTCTCGAGTCTCCTTTAATCCTCCTTTCAAGTCTGCCTTACGGGTCGGGCTGTGATTTGGGAAAAGGCTCCGAGTTATTCTTAGAGCGGCGACCTATTTTCATTATTTATAGGTGTGCTTCGTTCTGCTCACAAACTGACCCTCTCTGTTCTCCCCCCTCTGCGGGCGCAGGCAGTTCACCAAGGGATCGTTTATTGACTCGTGTTTAATTAGTCTGCAGTATTCAAATGGTGCTGACCTCAGTGGGCCGCCAAAAGTTTCCGAAATGTGTTGAGTGTGTGGGTGTGTGCACTTATCTCTGTGTGTGTGTGTGTGTGTGTGTGTGTGTGTGTGTGTGTGTGTGTGTGTGTGTATGTGCAGCAGGAAGAAGGTACCTGAGCTTTATCAGACAGTTTTCCACACTGGTTGCCTGGTTTGAACAATGCTGACGTCATCCCTCCACACAGTCCCACCTCCCTGAGTCTGATACCATCAGGACTGTTAATGTCTTGGCTAAAGCGAGTCTGATCTGGTCAGCCAGGCGACAACCTCTGGTTCTGCAGAGTAAAGCCAATGCAGAAGTCTCCTTAAACTTGCATTCTCTTGACTGACCAGCAGGGGGCGACTCCTCCAGTTGTAAAAAGAAGTCGATGAGAAAATGACTCTACTTCTCACTGGATTTATTACCTCAGTAAACAATGTAAACATGAGTTTATGTTCTCAATCTCTAGTTTCAAGTCTTCTTCAATACAGAACAACATAATGTTTATTTTGTAAATTATGATCCATTTAGAGTGAAATAGGCCATAAAGCAGGGTATATTTTCGGCCTGGTTTACTGAGTATGACAGTATACGGCGTCACTACTTCACTCCTCCGTATTCCAAATAAGGTAACTTCCGTTAATTGGTGGCAAAAAACAACATGGCGACGGCCATAATCCAAGATGGCGACGGCTGGACGGCGGTCCACAAACCAAACCAATGGGGGAGGTTACGATGTCCACTTCTTATATACAGTCTGTGAGTTAAGCGCAGGCCAGCTACTGCTATCGATACAGATCCATTTAACTTGAAGAGGGAGAACAAATTCTTTACTATAAGTAACGGTAGACTCAGAAAAGAGAAAACACAGCAGTTCTTGATCATCACTGCAGGCTTCTGGGTAAATTCTCAGAGACATTTTAATATGAATAAATGTTTTGTTTGTTTCCTTGTTTCCTCTGTCGAGGTCCTGAGATTACATGCACGCCTACAAAGACGGTGCTGAGTTGTAAATGTCACTCTGACCAGTAACCTTTCCGATAGAACAAGCATCATTAGTATTTTTAATTATCACTGAGAAAAGGCTGGTGATGAATGGTCATGAATTAAGGCTTCAAAATTGAAATCGATCACGTAGCCTGTTGGGGAACAGAAGACACTCCTGGTCGTCCATTTAATTACTTTTCCTTGTTTCCACAACTTTGTTCTCTCTTTCTGCTCCCTTCCACAAGGTCAAAACGAGGTCAAATATCGCAACATTCGGTAAATGTTGGTTCACGTCTGAACGAAGCCAGAAGGAACACACAGGAACAGACGCTTGTGTTTGAAGAACATAAAGCCATCACTTTTGGCAGCTTGATAAAGCCAGCAATGATGCCAGCGTGGTGTCCTAAAAGGAATGGGACAACAAAACGCCATTGTCGATTACGTTTCGAGGGACATGTGTTTTTTCCTGGATTAAGTTTGTCGTTTCACAAATACGTTTCTTATCATAGTCCTAAACCTAAGACTTTCATCCAGGAGGCCGCTGTTCGTGTCCTGTGTGAAACTAAAAGCCCAAAGATCCAGTGTGTAGGATTTAGAGGGATCTATTGGCAGAAACTGATGATCATATTCATAACTATGTTTTCATATGGTATAAACACCTGCATCTTCTCATCTACATAGGGAATGGGTCCTCTTCACAGAGTCTGCCATGTTTCTACAGTAGCCCAGAATGGACAAACCAAACACTGGCTCTACAGAGGGCATTGTGTTTTTACGTTACCTGAAGGCCACACTAGGTTCTCTCACACTGGTAATTTAAGTCTGAAACCTAAATAAATTTAACAAATGTATTTATTTTAAGCCAAACCAGGATGTTTTACTGAACCTAACCAAATAGTGTTGATGGTTGAACATAACCTAGTCATTTTGTTCCAGTTTACGTTAACCACGTGTGTAAATATACAATCGTAATCTGTGAGGAAATACATTTCCCACTAAACTTAATAGAAAATGTAGTTTAGTTGTTTGGAAACTAAATAATGTTGCAGTAGACAAGGTTGCAACTGCAGCACATCACCCGCGAGTCCCTAAAAGCCTCTACGCTTAAAGTGTTATTCCAAAGATTTGGGTTAGGTTGGGCTATCTTTAAAGCACAGAAACTGATCTGTTTGATGTTTCTGGATTCTTTTAACTGGAAGAAAGATTGTTCATCCACGGTAGCTCTCACTGCCAGACACTGAAGTGTTGAAAGTAAAGAGCCTTAAACTTCATCTGAAGAAAATGCAAATACTGCCTCCACAGTTTCCCTGACAGATGAAGTCTGGAAAGTGAGCAGAAACACTTTTTTAAAAGGAGTTGAGCGCTAGAGATGGAGCCAAAGTAGAGAAGTACTTGTAGATGACTGGAGGTTGGGATTTACAGGAAAGGAGGCCTCATTTTCTCTGCTCTGCTTCAGACCAACGCAGTGCTGTACCTGACACTTACACGGCCTCTCGGCTGTAATACCTCGAGGCGGGAGCGCTCCTCTTTACCCCGTGAGCGTGCAGCGCACTCCGGCGTGAACATGTCCATCCTGTCTGGCTGGCAGATCTACAGCTCGGCTCCTCTCGGCCGACTGAATCGGCAGCAGCGGCGACAGCAGTTATTGTGCCGCCGGTCGGCTCCAGGATTAGCCGAAGCTCCGGGTTACCTGGCCGCCCGGCTCCGACCTAATGGCCCTAGACTGGATGAGGAGAGTGTGCTGCCTTGACGGAGCGGGACCGGAAAGCTAAAGTCCAAAGGGTTCGTGGGGCCGCGAACGAGCCGCTCAACCGAGAAGATTCTCCTCCGAGGCCGAGATGACCTCTGGAATCAACAGGCCAGAAGTGGAGGCGGCATCCCTCAGCCTCCTGGGAACAAACGGATCCACCAGCTGCCCTATCTGCTAATCTTATCTCCACCGTGGACACGTACAGTAAACACGCCGTGGGCTATCTGTAATAAATCATCAGCAGCAGACAGAGACTCTGCGGTAAGAAGGGGACAACAACGGCATGGTAACGTTGCAGGAAAACGACCTGCTGCCGTCATTGGAGCTGCTTTTCGCTGCCGGCCAGCTCGCCGCGAATGCTACCATTTACATATTTTACACCAGATTGAAATGGCTAAATGCTCCAGCCCAGCTGTTCCCGCGTCTGTATTGGTACTGATGAAGTGAATTAGCGGGCTAAATCTGGCAGCGCAGGGTCCGGGGTCTTGTAATGAGAGAGCCGAGTCTAAATAAGTTGTGGCTGATTGTTGGCTGAGGCCGTTGTGGAGCAGTTGGTGTTTCTCTTATCTGCATTTTAAAGGCAAACAAAACTCGCTCGGTTGGCTGCCGCCGTCCATGCGTGCGGTCTGTTGTCTGTGTTTGGCTGACAGATGCTGCAAAAGTGGGCACACTTGTCACCGTAGCAACCCAAGTGTGTGCTGACGAGTTGAAGAGGAAGAATAGAGGGCTGAAGGCATGGTGTATTTCTGAAGGACAACCTGGAAGCTGGCAATGTGTTGGTTCCCTCAACAAACAGCCAATGGGATTTCTCCTTTGGCTGTTGGATTATAGCAGAAAATAAGCTCTGTGGCAAACAAACATTTATGATATTTATGTCTGTCAACAGAAGGCCTGAGAGAAGTGAGACGGGAAATAGCGCAAGACCACACAAGAACGGGTGTCCGCAAGAAGCTAGCGATCCAAGATGTCAAAGAACGGCGATGGCTGCTGGTGTTACGACTCCTCCCCCCCAATATTTTTTCTTAAATATAGCTTTTTATGCTACTCACTGAGTGAGGGCCTCGTGGGGATCACGGACTTTAGGTCAGACTTTAACCACCTTGCAGGATACACACCACACTCGCTCTCGCTCGTTGATGCACAGATGCACAAACGTCGAGAGTTTAAATCGGGAGAGTCTGGAAGCAGTCGAGAAGCTAATCAGACGGCGTGGCTGCATCTTTCTTTTTTTTTTTGCATGCTGCTGCGCCAGAAGCCATGGAGACAAAGACAGAAATAGATAAGAGGAAAAAGCACACATTAGCAGAGCGGAAAAAGAAAAGGAAAGCTTGATGCACGCATGGCTGCGACGTGCCCGCACCGAGGAACATGCTTGGTTACATAAGGACAATGTATATTCAGTTTCCACCGCCCCTGTGTCCCTGAAGCACCACCAGCTGCCCTCCCTCCACCCGCCTCACTCCTATATTCAGGGCATAGTGGTTCTGCTCCCTTTCACTGACTGCCGTGTAGGAGTGAAATTAAGAGTGAGCTGATCCAGCGTGGCAGCGCTGTGAAGGCTCGAGTGGAGAAAAGAGCAAAGGAGGAGGAAGCGCAAGGAAAAAGGAAAAGATGGAGGACTGGCGGAGGAGTGGGCTAAGTTAATGGACGAAGGATATCACATGGAGAGGAATAATGAGAGGGAGGGACAGCTTAATGAGGGGTGGGGTTTGGGGTGATAGAGGCTGCGTACTCAGTTAACGGCGCTATATGAAGCACCGGCTCTATTACAGCAGGGAGTCGGGGACATCATAATCCCTGTGGCCTTATAAGTAATTACTGTGTGATAGAGAAAGAGAACGGTGAGGCCTATCTGCTGTCAGCAGAATTGGAATGAACTCCCTAACGCTTTATTTCACTGCACCGAGCTTTTATGTGAGCGCGTGTGTCTGTGTGTGTGTGTGTGCGCGTTACCCTTTTAAGATTTGAACGGTTGACTTTCAGAGTCAGAGCGTTTGTGCAAAAGGGGGGGGGGGGGGGGCTCTTCTTTTCTTTTTTTCCTCGGCTTCACTTCTATAAGAGAGTTAGTCCGGAGGTGGGTTTTATAGGTAGAGCACAAAGCGTGTTTACCTCTTCTACGTGCGGATCATAAGGCAGCGGGAGGCCTGGACAGTGTGTTCTGCAGGCGGCCGGGCTTTTATCTACCTGTTCTGCAGATGCACAGTAAGCAGGCTGCTCGCCTCCAGCCTGTACACACACTCACATTGTTGAGTTAAGCAAAAAAGAGGATAAAAACACCAGCGTGTGTCCCTGTAGAACGCTGGCTCCAGCACTGCGAGCTAACACTTCTTCAGCATGCCACGTGTTGGGTGAAAGCAGACCAGGAGGGCTATACTGGGAAATTCATTTGTGTGTGTTATTTTGTTATTCGCTGATCTTGTCAGGATTATTTTCCGGACCTGCTGAGCAACCAGGAATTCACAAGTGAATTAATTAAGCTGCACACAGTCCCCGACCGTTCCCTCTAGCGCTCTGTTAGCCTACAAACAGGAGAAGTAGTCCGTGCTTCAAAGAATATAATACATTATATTTGTACCATATTTGCAATACAATACATTTGACTAATATCTCTTCAAAACTGCCTCACTTGACGTGTTTAAGAAGTCGAAATTCATGAACCGAATATCGTCATATATCATTAAAGAATATTCACAAGGGGTGGTCGATTTCGGTTGTTGGGATCACGGGGAAAATACAATTGCCTTTTTATTTCTTCGAAACTTGCCAATTTTAAAAGTTACTTGTACACCAAACAATACGGGAAAACTGCTTTTATCATGACGTTTCCTGACACCGTGTCCCGACCGTCCGCGAGCTGAGCTTTTGTCGGACGCAATGCGTCGCCATGAACGAGGAACGCTGATTGGTGAAGTTGAAATCAGTCATCTGTACGATACCTCCTCATTTCAGTACAAAAACCTAAATAAGGTAGCAAGGTAATACTGTGTGTCATTTCTGGTACACATAACAACATTACACTTAGGTTTTCTTCTTTAAAAAGTGCAAACGTCGGAAGATGGCAGCCCTCAAATATATATTTTAATTCAGAATATTCATTGACAGCCCAAGCGTCGGGCATTACTGTGCATCAGTAGCGAGATCTAGATCTTTCTATAGACAATAAATAAATAAAAAATCTTGGAATTTCAGAATCTTAGAAGATAAGAATATTGATTATTTCATGAATTAATCAAATGTAATCTTGTAAAATGTAGTTTTTGGCGAACAACTTCAATAAGTACAGTTGTTTGAAGGAGATGTGTTGACAACAATATAGAATTGATGAGGAGCTTACATTATTAAAACTGCTTTTAATAATTAAAATGTTCAATTATTAAACAAAAACTGACTTGTGTGTTATGTGTATATGTATATAGATGACTATAACAATTAACTTTTGCTTTTGATGGTTTACAGTGACTTCAGAGTGGTTAGAATTATTTTTGGGACGGTCGTGAAAAATAATAGTCTGGAGCCTTTTTTATATCAGCCAACAGAACAAAACAAAAACGATCGGCCGATATGGATCATCATCAATAGGCAATTGGAAATTTGCCAAATGTTTTCTTTTGTGCTGATCCGTGTTTCAAAACTGTGAAAAGATTCCACCCATACGTTTTATGATCCTATGCACTCCTACTAGTAGTTCATTTACCAGCACCAATAAGTTCATAGCATCATGTATGCTTATAGTGTAACGCAAGCTGTGTCCTACTTCCACGCTTCAGCACATACCAATAATAAGAGCACACTTACTACTAATGTAAGCAGCTGACTTTGCTCAGCAAGTATGGAATAAACCAATGCAAGTTACCGCTCTGTACCGAGAAGGAAGGATATAAAATCTGTGCCAGCGGTCGTCAATCAAACTGTGACACTGGAGGACTGCTGCCAATTGAAAATTTTGAAAATGTCACTCAGCCTGTCAGAGAGAGATGGCCCGTCATCCCAGCAGCACCGGCTGACAGACACAATACGTTATATCAGTTTTTAACTTCCTCCTAACTTTGACAGGGAAGGAGCCTCCATACTGTTTGTCTCATGAGAAAAAGGAGCAGGCCGAGGTCAGCGTCGAACCGCATCGATTTAACGTGACGGTCGCATGCTAAGCATGGCAATTGACTGGTGTTTTATTTAAGTGGAAGGAAGTAATCAATTCTCGTTGAAACAAGAAAAGGAAAGAGGTAAAGTGTGTGTGTGTGTGTGTGTGTGTGTGGGGTGGGGGAGAGCGAAGACTGTACCTTCAGGTCGGAATCCCAAGCAGGAAACCCTCGATGATTTCTCAGCACCGTGATTCAGTCACCTGCGAAGATGATGACAAAATAAACTCGATACCGCGGAGCATTATTTCACACGTGAATATTCCGTGAAAAGTACACTTCCGTTAGCTGGAAGTGTGGTAATGTCGCGTCCGGCGTGTTTTAATGCGGCGTCAGCGCTGCACCAGAGTGCTTTTTAAACGCTGCGTTGTTTGTCAGCCACCGGTCACATGGTAACTTAGTGGGCAATTTACCCTTTGTGTGCTCTGATTAATTTGGCATGCAGTTGACACAGCAGTCATAATGTTGTTTTAATGAAAACTCAGCTTCTGGCTCCTTGTGTTCTTCACCACCGCTTTGGAGGAAGGCAACAACGGGAGTTAAAGCCAACCGGCTTTAAAAAAGTGACACGGATCTGATTTATGCCCATGTGAATGAAGAGGGGTTCGTGCGGATTTGGAAAAAGTAACGATAAATATTCAAAGAAACTTTGAAGTGTTGCATTTGTGAACAGAATTCAGTGTAATAGTTGGTAGAATGAGTATTTAATTGGGTTGTTTTCTTTCCTTCAGGTTTTTTTTTTTTCCCCGAGTATAATTTATTAATCTTTCATGCATGTATAAGTATGCCCCCCATGGAGTTTCTGAAGGGGACCACTAGATTACAAAGGTCTTCCTTAAATTGTTATGCAGTTAAGTTGAGGATCCAACTTTGGGGCACAGTGTGACGGCTGAGGAAAGTGACGATGTCCCTCAGGGAGAAAGGGGGACAAACAAATGTCACTCTTCCTTCACTCTTCCTGTGCTGCAGCCCGAACCGAGACAGACTGAAGACAGACAAGTGTGGTGAATATAGAGTAAGTGACCTTTCAGATAAGGCCTGGATGGTCTTTATATTCACTGTCGCCATTGTCATGAGGCCCCAAACAATAGATCCATCATCATCAATCATCGTTTCGTGGGCTGGGGAAGGAGTTGAAAAACCTTTTGAGCTGTGACAAATTATGTAAACAATCCAATAATATTTAAAAAAAACTGGGACTTCAATTTATGGGGTACAGGCAAGGCTGAAAGTAATGCAAGAAAAACGATATCCAGTGTTTACCTAAAAAAAACGCTGAAATGTGTGGTGCGGTTGAATTAAATGTTCTACTTAGAGGCGTTTCTAATATTTTGTTCACCCATTAATCTGAATTTTGTGTCTTTGTAGACCATGAAAAAGGATAATGTAAAAAAATGTTGATGGTTTACACTGACTTCTGTTGACATGATTTTGGGGACGGACCTGAAAAATGACTAATGATGTAAACGATCCAATAATATTCAAACTCAAGTTGTCAATGTGTGGGGGAAAGGCAGGGATAAAAAATGATAAATCTCAGTGTTTTGCTATTTTTTTAAAGTGTGGTGGTTTCAAATAGTTTATCCACCCCTTAACTAAGAATACCCCAAATACAGGAAACACCTCTCTAATACGGTATCCGCAACAACAGAACAATCTTCTTTCTGCAGGATATTTTTTTTTGTGCTGAATTTGTTGAATTAGCCTGTAATAATTTTAGCTGGGTGTGCCTAATAAACTGACAACTGTGTGCATCTGCAGTGGCCTTTTAGGACTTTCTCATTGCCCCCTGTGTTATCACTCACTGGCACTTGGTTGGTATCAATATTCCTATCATTCCTAATGTTACTTAATTATTCATTACTCTCTCTCTTTCTTTCTTTCTTTTTTATTACCAGAGGTAAGGAACCCCTCAGACAGCTGCATGTTGTTTGTCTTAATATTGGTAATGGCGGCTTGTAAGCGGCTAATTACAACAACCACACAAAAACCTTAGACTGTATGAAAGAATATGTTACCTTATCTAACAGTAACATAAAATAACTCCTTCTATAACAATTTTTATTTATTTATATTAGCCTGCAGTGACCTTATTGCGCCGCTAGCTCAACTGTACGCTCGTCTCACCAGTTAGCCGAAAGTTCAAAGACGAAGACGGCAACTTTCTCGAAACTTCGCGAGCACCGTGTAGCCCAAAATGTAACGAGTAACGAAATGCCGCCAGTTGAAGTAGCAGCGTTTACTTTCCCGCTGAGCCCAGCGCTCTCCTCTCAGGAAGACCGACCAACATGCCCATTCCCTCCCCTCTCCTCTCCAGCTACTCACCTTTTCCCCCCGTTTCCATCGCCCCTCTCCCGGCGCGCGGCGCTTCTCCTTTCCCCTCCGCTCCTCTCTCTGAGCAGCGAGACGGAAGAGAGGGATCGGGGAGCGGATCCGGGCGGAGGAGGAGGAGGAGGATGCGCGGCGAGGCGAGGCGAGGCGCGCCGCTAACAGCTCCCGCCGCACCGGGAGCGCACAGCGGAGGAGCGGGCAGGAACACGACAGCGCTCCCGAGCTTTCCGAGCCTGATATATTGCCATTATCTGGGTCAAGGATGAAGTATTCATCTCCAGCTTTCATCGCACAAGTAAAAAAATCATCTCTGCGATGGTACGATCCGGAGAGAGAGGGAGGGAGAGAGAGCCTGAGTGCTGTGTGATGATAACCTATATTTGGTTAACGGGAGCATCACTGACACTATTTCATGCATCAAATGAAACAGTGGGCGTTTTTGATGGTTTTCCAGTTGATTTGAGGTGACATTACAAATGTATTATAGATTAAATTACTGTAAATAATTAGCTTTATTGTGGTGACAAAGCAGCAAGCGCCCTATTTTCACATCATCTTTTGACTTAAACTGGAGCACAACACGCTGCTTTCCAGTCTGCACATTCATTTTCTGCCCCAGGCCACACACAGGTCCACAATGAGGATTTATATTTTCATGAGAATATTTTAGCATTATTATATATATATTGTACCATGTACCCGTTTGGCAGTGGTTCCGTCAGGGCTCATTGACCTTATTCGACCCGAAAGTAACAGGAAGACACACTGTCACCAAGCATTTTATGTTAGCTGCCATGTGTTTTTATAATATGCGATCTTGACCATTGTCGGCAGACCCTTTTTATTTTCTCAGAAAATAGATACAAGTTCATCGAGCTTGAGCAGTGAAGCAGTAACTGTCGTCTCCACGGTCGCTGAATCTGGTTCACGTAGTTTGATGTGTGTTGTTTTTGGCGGTCCCTGTGGACGAAAGCGATAGTGTTTTCCCTAGCGTGAGAGTCCTTTCAGAAAACATGGTGATTTTACTGCAACAAGGGTCTGACAGGCTTGCCCTGGTTCTGGTTCTCCCCCGTGTGTCTTAGAATAACAGCATAGAAAACGCAGATCCCGTTAATGTAATGGTCTCGTTTACTTATGTCGGTCATATACCGTGCTTTTGCCATCAAGGCCCCTCGACTTTGGAACGACCTACCGGAGGAGATAAAGCTGGCAGAATCAGTAACTTCTTTTAAATCACTTCTTAAAACCCATTTCTATAGAATTGCTTTTAAGTGATGTCGTCCTTTTACGTCCTTTTATGTCCTTTTATGATCTATTATGTTGTTCTTTTAGTCCCCTGGTTTTGTTTGTATATTTTATTTATTTGTCTATTTTTGATTGATTATTGTAGTATTCATTGCCCATGGTCCTTTGTGTTTACTGATTTTTAGGTTATGTCTTCTTTGCTTCTATGTAGAGCACTTTGTGAACTTTGTTTTTAAAGGTGCTATATAAATAAAGTTATTATTATTATTATTATTATTATATAGAGACGTCGGTATTAAAATGAGACCGTTTCACAACCAGTTAAAAGTTCCTCACAGTAACTTTAAATGTGTACCAAGGGCCCTGTAGATTTTGCAGTGTCTAAATGTCTACTTAAGTTTTGTATTAGGTCTGTGACAATGATTAATAAACTGCCTAAAAAGTAGACACTGTATCGCTGGTGCATGTTGCAGTTTGGCGAGCAGCCTGACCTCCTGCCTTTGTCAAGACAGTAATGGTCACGACCATCATTCAGTCCAGCTTTTGTGTTCCTGTCATTGCCTCGAGAAAATCAAGACCCACTTATTTTCCCAGCCATCGGGTCATTTTA
This sequence comes from Myoxocephalus aenaeus, assembly GCA_038501785.1. NCBI lineage: Eukaryota > Metazoa > Chordata > Actinopteri > Perciformes > Cottidae > Myoxocephalus > Myoxocephalus aenaeus. The sequence goes on along the minus strand of JBAMJR010000075.1, from coordinate 223,302 downwards.
TTATTCCCGTCTACGCCTCTACACCCTCTGCACCCGCTGCTATTCTTTTTTTTTTTTACAAGGCAGACAGAGGGCTGTGGCCCAGATATCCTGCTCTGATGATGAGTACCAACTCGCTGTCAGCACTGCTGCTCTGCCCTCCTGGGACCTAGCCTGATTACAGCGACATCATTCTCTCTCTCTTCTAGCTCCGGACACACACAGACACACAGACACACACTGCTCTCTGTGCACATCTGTACTTTACAGTTCATCGCATCTGCCGTTTCAACTGCGTTATTATTTATTTTTTCCAAGAACGTCGAAATCTGCGTGGTCTCCTGTCGACTGCATTTTCGAGGCTATCTGAAGCTTCAGAGTCTGAAACTTGAGATGATGGCGGAGATATTGTTCGCATATATGACAGCTGGCCGGTCGCATAATTGGCTTGTCGACATGTCACTCTCTATCTGTGATCTCTCCATTGGAGCAGAACACTGGTCCGATGCCACATCTATAATTCAGCTGAAACTCAAAACTGTCGACAGCCAGCGGTTTTCACTCGGCAAAACGTAAGAGCTCACAGCGCTTGGCACAGGTATGAGGAGCTGTTGTGTGGGGTTTGTCTCTTACCAGGTTAACAAGGGCGCTAATTGGGTCACGGGTGTTTTTCTGGTCTGTGCAAACCAATTGCTAAACCTCACTCAGAGGAAATGCCCTGTTGGTCAACTTCCATGATGATAGGAACCAAACTGATCCATCTGTCCCTGGCAGATCACTGCTGTCACTTCATCAAACACTACGCTGCGACAGTTTGCTCCACAAGAACTGTCTACGTCAGCATTTCCAACACTTTCTCACTCTCTTTCTCACTCTTTCTCAGCGGCCCTATACGCTTTAAACTATGACACACCGGCCCAATGTACCCTCTCACCTAATACCTTAAGTCCTGAACCCCCAGGGTCTTGACTCACGCCACCGGTGGGGTGTGAGAGGCAGCAAGGGCTCGAAATGGGAGGACTACGAATGGGACGGCACTTTGCAGAGACATATCACGTTTTGTGCAATCGTGGGGTTTTGTTTTACTTTTTTTTTTAACTGCCTGATGAATGTCTTACGTGCGTGGCACAATTCAATACGGAGTCAATGCAAAGACGCAAATTTGCGCCTGATGGTGACAGGCTGCGCAAATGATGCGACACGAATAGGCAAACGTCTTTGCGTTAATGCGTTGAGAAATGTGCGCGACGTCGCGTCAGCATTGAGATTCAACTCCTGTTGTTCAAGCGCTGACTTTGTTGAATCAGATATGGTGGTAAAAAGCGGTCATATTTATACAGGGACCAGACGTAACTGTGTGTGTAAATAGATGTGTATGGTGTAGCTGACTCTGTTTTGAGTGTTGATGGAGTAGACGCAATGTTAGCAAAGCCTAGCACTAATCAAACCAAACTCCATTCAGAGAACACGCATTTTAAAAGTTGTTTGCTTGTCGTCTTTTGGCCACACATAACAACACACAAATTGAGATTGTCTTGACCAGGACCACACCCCTAAATGCATTGAAGCAACTGCCATGTGATTGGTTGATTAGATAATTGCATTAATGAGAAATTGAACAGGTGTTCCTAATAATCCTTTAGGTGAGTGTATGTATATATATATATATATATATATATATATATATATATATATATAATTATATATATATATATATATATATATATATATTATTCTATTTTTTTAATAAAAAAACTATTTTGGTTTGGGTGAAAATAAGTGTCTGCTATAAAGTTAAGTAGGCTACATAACATTGCGCAACTTTACAAACATACGCTGCTTAAAATAAGTCAAGCGCACCGTACAAATGTAAGTTACATGCGCCGAACGTTACAAACATTTACTTGTTAACTAATCAAACTTATATTTACATTTAACTAACATTTAATATTGTCACACAGACATTAACAACTTACCGGTTACATAGTATTTAGAATAAAACACACCCTTGTCTAGTATAGAAAACGGTAGACTCGTTATATCTTTATACACAGCATACATAAGCCAATATGAATTATTTTGTATCCATACCGGCAGCTATAACCCCGTCATTTATTATATCTTTAACTGTACAATACTCACCTAACGGTGCAAACATGTTGTGCAATAATTAAACATTACTTTACTGTGGAATTAATATTGCATGTATTTATTCTTTACATTTAAACTAATATTCTTATTTTCTGCTATTCTTGCCTTTTTCCTGTTTTTCAGCATTACAATTTACACTGTTGTTATATGTTGTAGTGTATTCTCTCTCGCTCTCATTATATATGCAAGGAAGGAAGTGCCATTAGTTTATTGCTTCCGAAGATGCTTTAAAAAAAAGACATGGCAACAAAACATTTTGACAGTTTCTGTTTCTGCTTGGACAGAGGGCAGTTCGTCCTGAAGCTTGCCGCTGTATTTATACTCTACACCTTAAGTAAGGGTGCTTCATTTAGCCGTGAGTGTGACAACACACGGAGTTCTCTCTGTCACAGTGGGAGCATCTAGGAGCTGGATTGGAATTCTTCGTTACTGGATCAAACCTGTTCTGACGTTGCAGCTGGTTGTCTTTGGCTGAATGCTTCACTGGTTGCACGGAGTGACGGCAGATGTTGGAAATGGGAAGAAGAATTTAGCTTGTTCCGTGAATGTCTAACAGCATCTATTTTATTATTGGTATATATAATATATATACACAACACCCATCAAAGAAAATATGTGCATTCAGAGTACTCACCCATTCCACCATGCAGGAAAGAGACTTTGCAGCAGAGAACTTTTATACAGGCTCAGTGTTATCAGGACACTCAGCCAACCGTCTTGTATAAATAATACTATCAGATCACATCAGTGAAGAGAACGAATAATGCGGTTTTAGTGATATTGTGTTAAAAGTAAACTGTGTGAAGGATATGTGTGAAACACCTATGCCACAGTTTTTATTATAAAATAATGATATATACAGTATATTATACGTATTATTATTCAATTTTAGCTGAACTGTACCAGTTCCCCTGAGCTGATTGGAGGGTTATTCAGATCACCCTCAGGGTGTGGGACGACGCCTTTTTGTTTGGGACTTTAGAGAGGTGGAGAACTGCACTGAACACATTCTGATCCTGAAAACGTATATTATAAATAGTTAAGAATACCTTTCCACTCACGTACCTACTGCATCAGGGCAGACCTCATACGTGCAGGAGTTTGTGCTTGCCGAACAATAACGCACAGATTTTATTTTGTATTATTGGAACTCTCTTTTATACACATTTCCTTATTGAAGAGGCAATTGTTTATACTTAAATCGTTGTTTTTATTTTGTATTGTGAAGGCACAATATGATTTAGCCACAATTATTTAGTTTTCTTCTGGATCAGCTGAAATCAGGGCAATGAGTACCGCCACAATGTGCCAATACAGATAATTCTATACTTCACAGTACTTTCCCAAACGAAGATGAAGCTGTATAACAGATCGAATCCATCATTCTTTCTTCACTCACACAGTGCCAGTTGAAATGACAACTTTGTTGACCCTGAATTACTTTTGCTGATGTTTTTGCACGTCCAACGCCAACGTCACCGGCATCCATTGAAAATGACTTGCAGCCTGTCGCTAGGTCGCTCCAAGTGTGGACGCAGCATTGTGCTCTTATGGACGAACACCAGCAGAAACCCCTGCAGTCGGGTTCCAAAATCTGGAGGAATAACCTGAAACCTAATGAGTGTTGTTGCTATTATAGCAGCAGATTAATGCCCATGATTTTCAGATGTAAGCTATCAATTTGTAGATATAATGTCCAGGAGTCAACTTACTTTTGGCTGTGTAGTGTAACTTGTGAAGTGAAAGTCAAGCAGCATCATGTACTTTTGTAAAGTATATCAAAAATAATAAAATAATGAAAGAAAAAAACGTGTTTTGGTTGCAGATGATCTAATATGAAGTTGTAAAATGATGAAAGACGTTACAGTCATATTTCATGCCTCAGATGGGACTACTGTGAAAACCAGGAGGGGGGAGGGTAATCAGCTTCCACTGTCTGCATTTTAAACACCTCTAATATTGTATTCACTTCAGACATTTAATGTGTCTGTGCGCGCAACATTAAAGCGCTAATAGAAGTTCAATGACGCCCAGCGCGACAACCATTGAAATAAAAATGTGCCAAGTGCAAGCTCTAGACAATACGCATTCTGCAAAGTGAAGGGTCCGAGGCGGGGGAAGTCTCTCCCCCGTGCGCGGAGCAGAGCGAGCCCCAGGCAGAGCTTCACTTCTGGGCCCGTCTCGCTAACCGCCTGCCTTCATCCCACTTTGATCACGGTGGCGAGTTGAGGAAATTCAGGGGAGCTCAACTTCAATCATCCAGCGGAGCTCCGTCTGTGAAGAGACTGGGCGTAGTATGGAGCCGTGCGCTTGGGAGACTTTTGTATGGTAATTTGTTATGGAGGTGGTGGGGGGCAGGGGAGGAGGCTTTCAAAGGACCTCTTTGAAGTTCGCCGGTAGTGTACATGGATGCATGGCGAGATTAGAATACGCGGGAGTAATTGTTCTGTCCCAGGCAGAGATGAAACGGTGAATAAATCCCTCAAGTTGTGACCTTCAAGTTTCAAGTCGAACCGCTTTTGTACAAATCTGACACGAGAAAGTAATTTGACAATCGAGACTGCTCTGCCGTTCCCTGTGAGTGGCTGACGGGCAGCGGCCACCTTAGGCGTCCACACCTCTTTTAGATAGCATCATATGTCGAGGTTTCGGCTGCTCTTATGGGGCGCGACGAGTTCAGAGCGCATTGTGAGGCACTGACAATTGTTCTAACTATAGAACGATACAATCAACTGTGGGTACAGTTTTACAGATAGTTAGTTACACTTTAGTTTCTGGTGTGTGCTATGATGGGATAACGTGAATCATTGGGTCGAAACCGGTTACCTTCCCCCTTAAATTATGACTGTCCCCGAGAAAAACGACAGCATTGGAAGTTGTTTACACAGTTATAGCTTCTATAGACGAAATGCAGTCCCGACCAACTGCGTTGTTGCGGAAACGAGCGCCCACCCTCCAGGTTCCTCCTCACAAAAACACCGTTAGCTCTGTCAGCACCGTTAGCTACTAGCAGCCTTGTTGAGAGCCGTAGATATATATATGCTATAATGTTTGAATTTAGCACCTTCACAACCTATATTTATATTCATTTGACAACGACCTCGTATAGCTTTGCCCAGGGCAACGTTTAAATCCAGTTTTTCCACAACATATGTGACAAGGTGTTGTCACATATGTGTTGATGTGTTTAGGTTTCACGTGTAGCCAACATGTTTTTACAGTTACACATACAGCTTGTACAGGAAAGAAGAGACTAGCTGGGCTGGAAATGCTCAATTTAAATGTTAGTTTTGCCCCCCTAAACCGGACATGATACTAAATACCTGTGAGACCACGTGAATATCTTTTTGAACATTTAAACAGTTGCTGGATAACAAGTAAAAACTAGAAGGGCACTCGAAAAGTGTAGATCTCCGCTAAGGCCAATTCCTATCTTGCAATGTGTGTATTTATCTCGTTAGCCGGATCCCCTACACAACTTAATGGGTTCTTCTTTGGCCCATACTACTTACCTTTTTGCACGACAGCTGGATCACGCGAAAATTCATCTAGTCAGGCTTTGAGGATTGAAATTGTGCCAGAACTACTACTCCAATGTTTGCTCCCCGGATGGTTCTGTTTTACAAAACATCTGGCGCATCAGGTTACCCTGATCCACCCTTCCACAAGTTTCATGACAATCTGGCCAGTAGTTTTTCTGAAATCCTGCTGACAAACAGACAAACAAGTAAACAAAAAAGGGTCCCTCCGTTGCAGAGGGAATAAGGCTTGCATATCTGCTCTGAGGTTTACGCTCAGAAGTCATGTAATGAGAGCCAAGGCCACAAATCAAGCTATGGTCAAACCGTGCCAATGCTATTGTCACATATAGCCATGTGGCCTCTTAGGACTCTGGGGGGGAAAAGAGTGCCACTGTTGAGTTGTCCAACCGCGCCCGAAGGCAAACGAAACACTCGACGGTAAAGTGAAAAGCCTGCGGCCATAGAGAGGATCGAAACAGATAATTGTTCAAATGGGGATAAGGGTGCACAATTTTGGACTTTTTTCTTTCTTTCTCAAAGGTGTTCATTTCTCAATGGTGCACATTTGTTCGATGCCTGGAGTTAAACTTCCAAACTTGCTTACTTTCTAACCTCTGCAAACAGCCGAGTCAAGTAGGGAATGAGAGTTGAATTGTCGGTTTTCAGAACCGAAAGTGAAAGAAAATGTTTTGGAAGTTAATTATGCCGTCTCCATGCCTCATGATGTGAACCCGCAAACTTTATACTGCAGGTTTATGGCTAAGATAGCCTAGAGCTGTAAACATGATGACCTTTCCCTGGTCGGTGTTCAATGTGTGCACATTTAGTATACTTGCGAAACATTAAATTCCTGTGGTCGTGGGATGAGGTTGGCAGTGCTTCAGATATGTCCAAAAGTTGCATTTCGCAAGAGAAAAAGAAAAGAACAAAAGAGAAGCAAAAACTCTTCTTCGTGAGAAATTACTGAACTCGATGTAGCACATATGTGGCGACAAGGACAACTTATTTTTCACAGTTCGCCACTGTCCATTTGTGCTGGAGACCAAGCCCAATGTCACCTATTGCCTAACTGGGTTTGTTCGTGAGTGTCAATCAGCGGCAAACCCCGTCAAGCTCGAGTATGTTCACAGCATGTAGAAATAATCATGGCTTCCTGGAAACGACAAACACGCCTCGTGAAGCATCCTAATCAACGTTGAGTACCCTCCACACTGACACAGCTTGAAGTGGTGGAGCTGATTGGTCAGTGTGTGCGGCTGTGTGATGAGCCCACTGTAGGCTTGTCTTGTTAGAAAACGCAGCATCTCAAAGAGGCGATCCAACAAGAGGGACGTGTCATTTTGTCCACTTCGAATTTTGGATGTCCTCAGGAGGTGATGAGTAAGGACTGAAGAGCAAAATAGAACGCAAACGGCTAAAGATCAGAGTGTTTTGAGAGCTGGACTCAATATGTAAGTATTTCCTATTAGACTAAATATCTTAAAGGGACTGTGTTTAGGTTGTAGGGGATATATTTGTTAATATAATATACATAACTATGTTTTCATTAGAGTATAATCAACTAAAGCCTAGGGAGCGGATCCGCCATGCTGCACTGCCATGTTTGTAGCCCAGAACGGACAAACCAAACACTGGGAACCAGTTTACGATACCCGAAGGCCAAGTTCTCTACATGTTTAGCACGGTTATGGGTGAGTTAAGGGTTATTTACTTGGTTGCAATTTACATCTTCCCCCACTAAATCCTTCAAGCCATCCATTTTAAAACTAGACTTGAATGTTTTTTAGGCCCTCAAAAAAATACAATAAAATAAAGATTTTGTATTCTGCAGCAAAAAAGGCTTTACAAGAATCACACTATAATGTAAGGAGGTGCAATGCAAGTAAGTGAATAATTGCATGTAAAACTAAAATAGGGAACTAAGTTCCACAGAGTTTGGTAGTTGGCTGGTCAAACCTTCATATTTGGGCGGGATTCTGCTGTGGAAATTTAGACCTATGACCTCCATATTCCTACAATCCTGTCTCCTGTTCATATTGTACTCTCAGATTAATTAAAAAGCTACAAACTGCACCAGTTTCAGGACCACCTGTTAACTGTTCACCAAAACAACTCCATATTAACACGCACACACACACACACACACACACACACACACACACACACACACACACACACACACACACACACACACACACACACACACACACACACACACACACACACCAACCATATACCAAATGCTCTCCGTCTTCTCCTTTTTATATCATCTTTATTATCTCTGTGTAACTAAATTAAAGTACCTTTTTTTTTTTTACATGGATGTTAAACTTCTAGAATTTGGCTCTGATGTGGTTTAGCTGGTGTTTTCCACCTCTGCCTCAATACTAAAATTATCAACACTAAAGCAGTTATTTTCAAAAGGACCTGACCTGACTTTTCTTTCTGTCAGATTCCACAAACCCTCTTTTAAAAGTATGCGTCTGTTTTTCTTTCCGGTGCTGGATATTTCATTTTGAAAAGCGCTGGTGTGTACATCAGGGATGCTCCCTTCCGCTGCTCCGGCTGATTGTGGACGTTGTTGTAATCCTCAGGATGCCGAGCGGAATCCATCATGGGATTTCACGCCGCCTTCTCTCGTCTCCTCATTTCCTCACCTCCTCCCCCTCGTCTCGTGTGATCTCTTCTCATCACATCTCCTCTGACCTATGCTAACACACGGGGATGGGAGGGTTACTTTACAATTACTAATTGCCTGTTATAACAAGTGATCAGTTACCTAATCCAAGTATCACAATATAGAAGTAATATTTCCGTTACTTTTGGATTACCCCGATACCAAATATGCAAGTAAACCGAAATGAAAAGAGACTTGCCGACATTTTTGTCATTTCAATATTGTATATAAAGAAGAAAAGGGAAACAACTTCACAGTACAGTGCAAGCTCATTTGGCATATTTTTACTTTGGTAGATTACTACAGCAAACTACAGCAAATGTTTTGTTTTACATTTAAAGTCTCTATTTCGATTGAAGGTTTGATTGTCTGTCATCATCACCCTAAAATAACAAATGTGGAAAATGTGATTTCTTGTCATTGTGGTGATGGAAACATCATTTCTGGTGCTGTTAGAGTGCAGATAGACCGCTCCCGTCAATACAGGGCGAGCAAGCAGTTTCTGACTGACGTGAAAATATTGTTTTTGAAAGGCTAAACACCAACAAAATGGATTTAGGCAGAGTATTTCTGTGTCGTGAATTTCTGTGAAATCTTTTTGCCAATAAATGTCGACTCTTGGACAGACGACTGACAGCGCTGCTGCCGCCGTGTGAGACTCTGGCCCTGATGTGTAAAACCCTGCTAGCGATCCCCTTTTTTTACCAAATGTGTCGGTTTTCTGATCACGTCTTTGTTTTCACCTTTTCATGTAATCCCTTCCTCCCTCAAGCCTGCTAACACTGTCTGATAACAGACAAGAGCTGAACACATTACCTCATCATTACTGACCTGAGGGAACATTGATGTGCTCCCCTGAGCTTGTTGGGGACAAGGCTAATCACCGAAACAAGTAAACAAGTGGAAAGGTGGGCCGAGTGCAACGCAATCAATAACGGTACTGCTGTTGATTGGTGTGGAGGTAGCACACACACACTCACACACGCAGGGTCACAGAGGTCAATCTGAACAAGACAATGAGGAGGTGGGATCAGTGGTTGCTTGACATTAACAAACGAACAGGAATCTCTCAAAGTAGGTCTGCACTCTCTCTGACCTCAATTCCTCATTTCCTCTGCTAACACACACACACTTACACACAAGCGCTTTTGTTACTGTAGCTCACACACACACACACACACAGAGTTATTAGCACTTTCTCTCCATTAGGGAGTACAGCTGCGGCCGCTGTCGTGCATCTCGGCTACTTTACTTGATCAGTTAATGGCCCTTATTTTCCCAGAAAGAGCCTCCACCTGGCTTCCACGCCACTCCGTCAGCCTCTGATTAAAAGCGGTGGGGTAAACACCGGCGCTCCTGTGATCTGCGGTGCTCCTGTGTGTAAAGTAGGGGCCTCGCATTGGGACGGAATGGAGGATTTTTGAATTCTTAGAGAAAGCATCTGCTGGTTGCGACCGAAGCGAGGGGATTGGGCCCGTCTCGTCTCGGAAGCGTTTTAATAAAGGAGCTCAAGTGCGTAAACTCGGCAGCGACTTGACAAGCAAGAGACACTTGTCACAATGCATTGTGGGTTGAATGACTCAGACCGGCAACTTCCACCTTTTCCAAATAACTCTAGGAGTGTGTGTGTGTGTGTGTGCGTGTGTGTACGCAATTGGTCAGCGTCTCATCTCGCGCACTGCAGACGAGGGCTGCTGCTCTTTTTCTTCCAAGGTCACCTCGCAGCAATTCAGAGCATCCTCATTACTTTGTGTTGGCCCTCCGTCGTTCCCATAGCAACCCCCGCCGAGCTGACGGATGAGAGGCGCGGGAGTCGGCTTCCCACATATAGTTGGAAACACACACACACAGGCACACACATATTAAAACAATGAACGCACAACCACATCCGGGGAGAGCGCACTCTGCATTGCTTAGAATAAAAAGCAGGCATCAGAGGCGAGGTGTCGGAGTGAGATTGTCGTACACAAATAGGCCATTACGGCGAGAAGTGGAACACAAGGAGTCTCCTATGAGTGTTCTCTCTCCCTCCCGACTCGTCTCTTTTGGCTCTCTGCGTGCCGCCGTCGCTTCCTCCGCGCGGGTCGGGCCGCGCGCGCCTCGACGCTCGTTATCAGAACAAACAGAGATGAGGGTGGAAGAATGGGGGTACACACCGTGTGCCACAGAAGGGAGGATGAAAGGATGCAAAAACAAGAGAGAAATCAAACAGCCGGCACGAGGCAAACCGCTGGGGGAAGTGTTTCTATCGGCGCACACCTACTTCCAAAAGGGTTAAAAGGCACAGCGGCAACACACAGGATTGTCGGCTCAAGAAAAATGAAATAAAATACAAATTCCAGTCCATATCAGATGTGTGTGTGTGTCCCCCGAGGGTTGAAGAAGAATGAGAGAGAGAGAGTGTGAGACCCTCTAAGGGCTGCGATAGGCTTGTAATGAATAAGACATTGCATCAGAATTGGAAAGACAGTGAAATCTCCTTCCTGTCTGCTTGCCGTGACACAAGGGATGTATCATTACCAACTCTGCCTTTTCATGTCCTTGGAAGTGTGAATCCGCAGTGTAACGAGTGGTGAAACATTCCAGTAAATCTAGCGGGCTCAGAGCCTCAGAGAGAGTCCGTGCTGGAAAATCCAAACTCGGATCGGAAGAGGTGTGAAGACGAAGCGATCCGGGTATACAAATGTCTGCACACACACACACACACACACACACACACACGTCCACTGATGTTGCACAGTGTTCACGGCATGTTTTGACTATACAACTGTGCGATAATGACACAATGTTTTGCCTAATATCCTTTTTCCCATTCGCATTCTTCACGTTCCATATTCGGCCCTTTGGATTCATGCCAGCGATTGTTTGAATCGTGCAAACAATAATCACAGATGGAATTCATCTGAGAGTCGACAGGTAGCAGCATGAAATGTTGATGTTTTTGCTTGCATGCTCACGTTTGCTAATTCTAACTGAATGCAAAGTACAGCTGAGGCTGGTAGGAGGGGCGTTGTCATAAAGTATTGGACAAAGGGAAATCTGGACTCGATGATTGCGCCATAAAAAGTTAAAGGATCACCAAAGTTAGTCACGACCACTCGGACGACAAGCGGAAACCAGAACGCTTCGGGTGCCACAATCTTATCCCTTTGCAATCGGATGATATAAGATACATATAATGTGCATGTCCAGTAAATAGGCTCAGTGTGTCCATGTGTTGAAAATGAAAAGGCTGAAAAGAAGTGGACACAAACAGCTTAAAACACATGCCTGTCAGTAACTTTCTGAGTCGCTCGACGTCCTTGAGTCCACACAACTTAAGTTCTTGACCCTCAACTTTACGGATGAAGAAAGATGTTCCAGTCAGATGCCGCCGCCAGCTGAAAGCCGCCGCCCCCCCCCCCGTGCTGCGACGCAGCCACCCGTCAAGCTCCCTTATCTCCCGAGGGAACCACCCTCAGTCCTGGTGTGTGGCTATCTACCCAATAACACTGTCTGCCCAAAAAAAAAAAAAAAAATCCCAAGTGGCTGACACAGCCTGAAGAGAACAGAGACAGCCTGGGCTGGAATCAGACTCCTGATAACAGCAAGAGAGGCTCAGGCTTTTGACAGATATTCAAACACACAGACACACAGGTGGATTGATGAAGGAGGTTGATTACTTCAAGATAGAAGGTCTGTTTGGTTCGCTGTTGCATTTAAGCAGCCTGAGTCATCGAGGATTTAAATCGGCCCGACAGCATCAGTGTCAAAGTGAGGATCCTGCGTCTGAGGCAGGTGCAGTACCGTGAGCCGCCATCGGGTGTCCCTGCTCCACCAGCAACATCCACTGGATGTCTGTGGACTCTGTTGGTGAGGTTTTCTCCTCCCTGCCACCAGGACGCCTGGTGAATGGACAGGAAGTCTAAATGAAATCCAGCAGCTCTTCTTTCTATTCATTTCCCCATCCAGTGTGGGATTGTGCACCTCTATCAGTGTGAGGACCAGATATCCTTTTCGGGCAACAAGCCGGCATAACTGAACGACAAAATAGGTTGCAATCCAAAATGACCCTACTTACCTATAGGGTGAAGGCTTATTGTAGGGAAACTACTGCTCCTATAATCTTTTTATATATTAGCAGTGGAAGAAATGTGTAATGTAACGCTCTGGGATTCTGCAATTCCCTTCCCTTTTGCTGTCTTTCAGCTTACTGTTTCGGGGTTTAACAGCCTGGGGCTTCATTTCTTTGGTTCAGTCTCACCACTCTTATCAACAGTGTTTTTTTTTAAATTTTTTTTATGCAGGAGGCAGTTTTCAATTAAAAGGTTTGGCAGATACATTTGGCAACTAGGTGATGCTGTGGAGCATTTAGAAGCTAAAGAGCCAGATATTGCCCTCAGCTGGTGCAGAGCTAAAAGAGAGTGAATATCGGACTCACGTAAATCAAGCTGAGACCAAAACGACTCCTAAAGTGGCGCCACATCTGTGGATTGTTTCAATAATTAACAGCACAGGTTGCACTTATTTTCTGCACATCTATTTATTGTATCCCGGTACGTGTGTGATGTCCAAGAGTTTTCCCTGGTCCGATGTGAGGTCAGGGATGTTATGTGTACAGATTGTAAAGCCCTCCGAGGCAAATTTGTATTTGTGATTTTGGGCTTTATAAAAAAAACTGAATTGAATTGAAAATGTATAAAAACGAATAAAAAACATTGACAGAATCCTTTCCAAAATTCAACAACAACAATACAATAACATATTTTTTTCTCACATAAACATTCTGCTTTATTCAATATTTGTTGGTGTTTAGACATTTTCACTGGGGTCAAAAAACTGTTTGGTCTCCTGCTTGCTGCTTGCAAAGGGTTCACACACACACACACACACACACACACACACACACACACACACACACACACACACACACACACACACACACACACACGCCTGTATTAACACAGCAGCAACCTAACAGCGCCACAAATAACATTTATAGAACATTTATAGCACAATAACAACAAATCCTTTTTGTCTGGTTTTAACGACATAAATATAAAATATAAATATGAAAACAGGTGTAAGGTTCTTAAAAGATTGCCTTCATGATTACAAAAATAACGTTGAATTTGGGTCAAAGACGAGCTGCAGACCAGTCAGCAACGTTGAAGTCCCTTTACCAACCAACCATCTCCATGGCACGATGTCTGTCTTTTTGCCACTGACTGAGTCATTATTCACAAGACGGCAGGAGACCGCTCGTCAGGAAAAACATGTTGTTTTCAGCTTTTAAACACATTTCCAAACCTGTTGTTTTTCTGCTAAAACACCGGGGATGTGTGTGTGTCAAAAGAGTAATCGGGTGCAACATCAGGAGTTCAACCTTTTTCCAAAACAGCAGACGTGGTCGAATGAATTATTTTTGGAGTTCCATCCAAGGCAAAGAGTGAATATAAATTACTCCAACCACCCCGTGCCAACACATTGCAGCTGAATAACTGCACTGTGGGTCCATAACTCCAATATTTACTTCATCATCCTCTATGTGTTCCTCATTTACAAATCTCAGGTTGCCCAATACCGATTTGCAGGAAGACTCATGCTGCTTTAATGTGCCCGCTGTTTGCTCAGGCGTCCCACTTTGTAAGTCATAAATACAGCTGGCGGCAGACCCATGTTCATTTCAGTCAGAAATACATGGACTCTTAAATTAACAGCTGTCTGTGGGACAATGGTAGAGAGCTCAATACTAGGATACCTTTTTTTAGTCTTCATTTCGTTATTGGCAGCTAAAGATTTCATAAAACTTCCCTCGCAATAAGCAGGTATTTTTGGTGATAAAATCTAATCGGCCCTTAACTGTAGAGGTGGCAATTCAGATGTGGTTTGAACCGCTTCTGGGACATCAGGGTTGCACCTTTACGGCGTCGGAATTTGACGCATCAGGCGTTCAACAAACTCATATAAACCCGTATTAGGCGGTCAAACAAGAAGACTGAGTTCGAGTCCCACAAGGTTGTTGAGTTGTATGAAGTTACGTTAGTGGTGTTTATGGCGTGATTTACTTACTTATGCTCTCAATTCAAGACACTTTTATTTGCATAGCCCCAATGTCCTGAATCCCAATTTTGCCTCAGTGGGCTTCACAGTCTGTACGACATCCTCTATCCCTGGACCATGGGCAGAAAACCTCAAGGAGAACAACAGAGGATCAATCCATCTCCCAGGATGGGCATGAGTGCAATATATGCTAATTGTACAGAATGAGCAATTTATTCAAATTACAATACAGTCAATCCATATGACAGAACTGATTCATATAATGAGAAGAGAAATACAAGTAGTAATAGCAGAAATGATAATATAACAAGTACTACTACTAATAATAACAACAACAGTGGATATACAGTATAATCATTTTCTAAGTCCACAACTTTCAAAATGATTGCGCTTTCATCCATATTTGTTGACGTTTAGCCTGTCTTTTTCACCGTCTAGCAGCAATCTAATGGCACCATAAACTACATTATAGAAAACCACAAAATTGAAACTTGTGTTTTTCTTCCATTTGTCTTGAGAGTGATTACGTGATAGAGTATTGCTGACTTAAAGGGTCAAAGCCTGACGTAAAAAACAGCTTTGGACGTAAAAAAAGAAAGAACCACGTTCAGTACCACCCTCGGTACTTCAGGTACGGCAACACAACATGTGTGAGGGAGAAGACCGACAGGCAGACCCACAGAGAGACCAGACTGACAGAGACAGAAGGGATAGACTTCCCCACCGCTCTTGTAACTCTGACGTCGGCTCCGTCGACGTGAGCGAGCGACTTTTTCTCTCCGTTTTCTGCTTCTGAAACGTCAAAGAAGGTTCTGCGGCTGCCGAGCTGCCTCTCTACTACCAGAGGAATCGGGAGAGAGTCAGTGTGATTGTAGTATGAGGACTACTACCTATCTCTCTCTCTCTCTTTTTGCTTTCTTCTTCTTCATATTTGAGTTTGCAGAGATTCGGGATGCCGAGGAGCGAATGTTCCTCCTCATTAAAAACCCCGGGAAGAGGAGCAGAGGCCGGTCGTTGCACTCAGAAGCAGCAGCGTAAACACGCGGCAGCGAGGTTCAGTCAAGCTAACGCAACCTGACGGAGCAATCACAGTCGCATACATGCGCCTCTCTCTTTTCATCTCCTCTCCGTTTCATCTCCCTCCCATCGTCGACCTCACCTGTTTTACCCTCTTCCACCCCCTCGCTGTTGCTGTTTTCCCTCCTCCGCTGCTTCACAATCAGAGTGTCATTCTTCCTTTTCATATTCAGGTTTCAGATTCAGGGAATCTACAATTGGAAGAAAATAAAAGAATGATTCATTACACACACACACACACACACACACACACACACACACACACACACACACACACACACACACACACACACACACACACACACACACAAACACACAAAACAGCTTGTTCTCATACTTTTGATTTTATGTTCAAGTTAAACGTTTTTTTTTCAGATTTCTTCAGCATCAAAGTAACTGATGATGATGATTAACGTGAAATATTTTTCAATTTAGGCTACTTTGTTGTTAAAAAAACAACAACCCCAAAAACATATTGATGTTGAATCAAATGTTTTACAATGTATTAATGTCCGCATAGAGACGAACAACACAAAGACACACATATTAAAAGTGCCGTGTATACAATAACAAATCCATGGACCAGTGACTTAGGTCTTCTCAATAGAAAACATACCTACTTAGGTCTTAAGGATACAAGTAGCAGAATATTTGATATATATATATACGACGGCTGCCAAAGAAGCAGAGACAGCACTTTGCAAGCCCTTGAGCCCCTTGAAGCCCGATCACTAGCAACCTGTGAGCGTGTCCCAGGCGGACAAATATGAAAACAGGGAGTATAAAAAGAAGAATAAAACCAACCATGAAGTACTTCTCAAAACTGTAAAGGTAGACTTCTGCAATCACATGTTCATTAAGTTGTACTCCTAACAGAGTTATAAAGGGTATGGGAAGGCGAGTAGTGTGAGCGGTGAATCATTTCAAATTTAAATTTGTTTAATTGTTGAGTAAATGATTCCCAAAACGTTAGGAAACTTCTCAAGGCCGTTGTTGCATTCTCAAAATTTAATGAATAAGATGAACTCCTCTTTGAATCGGGGATCACAATAATCAGCGATGGCTTGTTAAACGCACACAGTGTCACAACTGCCGGTTTCTTTTATCCTGAAAGTTATTTGCAGAGAGATTGTGGATCAAATAGTTGAGTGTAGTTGGTAGCATTGCATGGAGTTTTATTTGGGGAATCATCTTTTTCCATGCAATAACATGTTGAGAAGACATCAGGTTAGAAACATATACATTCCTCAATTCATCAAACCCTGGTGAAGTAGTATATTGTATCGAGGCAGGTAGCCCAAATAACACAAATCCTTTCAAGCTAACAAGCTAACTCTTGCTGGCTCCCCAAATTAGCTTTCAACCCAGGTTGTTAAAGCAGTTAGTTCTCAGCAATATTGTGCATATGTACACTTGAACGCAGGCCTTTATTTTCTTACTTTTCTAAGCTAAAAAACAGAGTGCAGGGACAACATGCAGCAAAGGGCCTTCGGTGCACGCTCTACCAGGTGAGCTACCAAGACGTCCCAGCCTTTTGTTTTCCAACACAAGTCTGACGCTTATGTCTGCAAAAAAGGATACATTATAATCCAACATTAAAGTGTGTGCTCGTATCGCCTGTTTGTAATGTCTAATCCGACCAATTAAAACTTTGAAATTGGTTTTATTACAGAGACAATGCACGCAAACTATAATTCATGTTAATCTGTGTGAACTCAACTCCGAGCTATATAGCTCTTGTGGCGCGTGAACCTGTACGACACGGCTCGGAATGTCTTAGCCAATATACATTTTTGAAGTTTTAATCCAATGTGTGTATTCCCTCCATTACTTCCTCCCTGACTCGCAAATATGCGCGTGCCCTGAATACGGTACAGGATGGGACTCGTACCCAACGGACTTTGCCGTCTAGATGTATATTTAATGCTCATCGATAAGCCAGCAAATTCACGGGGGGCAAAACAAACAAACTGCTAGGTCTGCGTTCCCTCAGAGCACGCCGGTAACGTGTGCGTTGTAAAGTTACCGGCACCAGTGTTCCCTCTAAGCTGCGCGCGTGCGCGGCCGCGCAGGCCAGTCGAAGTGGCCGCGCAATAGATTTTTCAGACCGCGCAAACGATTTTTTTTTAGGGGTTAAAAGTCTTTTTTGCGCCAGTGTTTCTGAGATAGGAGTGAGCCATCTCCGCAATAGAAGATCTTTGATGTGACGTGTCGAGTCTTCTTGGCCAATCAGCGTCCCGTTTCTCGACATGCGCTCTCTGTACATCCGCTAGCGCTCTGTACCTCTGCTAGCGCTCTGCCTCCGTTAGCACCCCCCACCCCCGCTGTCCTCCTCCGGGCGCCAGGAGTGAAGCTCGCCTAGAGCGCCACATGAGCTAGGGCCGGCGCTGTTTAGGCTACTCTTGGTGGGCCCTGCTCCAGCAGTTATAGATACCATGGTGAAAAGAAAGGCAGAGCAGGTGCCCCAGAAAAAGGTCTGCCTAACGTTCAAACATGAGTGGCTAGATGAAATAGTCCAAACTGACACAGGTAGGATGAAACTTTCAGACATATTTAAATATGAAGAAAGCAAATTCTGCTCGGAGGCAAAAGCGGAAGGAGAGTTCGCTCGTGGGAAAACGTGTTTCTCTTTTGGTTAACCTGTTTTTCAGATGCTGTTCTTCAGAGACATGTGTCTTCCATAGGCCTGCAGACAAGATGAGCCACATAGCCAGATAGGCCTATCTCCCTCAATGACATTCAAATGACATGTTTTGTAGCCTAGTTTGTTGCAAACCACTCCAGTTATTAAATTGTTTATATAGGCTACCTTTAGGAAAAATGACACCATGTCAATTTAATAGGCCTATAATTATTGTTAAGCACTGCATTAGCATTTTTCTTTCAATGAAGTTCCACTTAAATGTTGTACCTGCTGAGAAATGACTAAACACCTTTGATACTTTTATTTTTTATATATATCATTATCAGTCATAACCAGTGAACCAGTCATAACCTCCCCTTATTGAAGTTCAACAAAGATCCTTTAAGTTCAACTAAACTGACTTGGTAAAACACCATCATTAAAATGTTCCCAAAGTCCAGCCATTATAAAGGATATTGAATAAATATCAACCTTGTATACATATTGATGCATTTGCTGTCATCTCTTTGAATCCCCTATGGCTAACGCAGGCTTGTGGTCATTTTCGGCAGGTTGCGTGGTTGCGAATTGCTCACAGTGCTGAAATGTGCGCTCGGAAATAAAAGAAATTGCTCAGTGCCGGAAAAAAATTAGAGGGAACATTGACCGGCACGTAGAGTTCGCACGTGGTTCCCCAGTGGTCGCTGAGAGGAATCGATCCTGTGAAGGGAAGCGGTGCCGCAGAGCGTCACTTGAAAAAGAACCACAGCGGCACGCCAAGTGGAAGCGAATGTTCCGCTGACACGGCGCATTGTCATCGCTCAACGAGGTGTTTGCTTAAGTGCAGCACCGGCAGACACGGGGACGATGTCTCTGAAGTCAGCGACAGTCACTTTTAAAAAAAAAAAAGAAAAAGAAAAAACCTGCTCGGTACAGTATTGACTGTTCTCCTTCGAGTCAACAAAGAAGTCCTATCCCAGCGATTTTTCTTTTTTTTGACGTTTCAAAAAAAAAGTTGTTATAACAGCCTTACAGGGCCGTCTTTGATGTGTGTTTTTCTTTCTCCCCCTCCCCTCTCTGTCTGCGGTGTTGGGTGGGTGGAGGCGGATGGAGGTAATGCGATGCAGAGGAGCGACTGGAGCGAGACGGAGCTCCGAGAGAAAAAACCCAAGGTTCACACCAGGGTGGCTTACACACCACACACACACACACACACACAAACACACACACACACCCAGGAGCACCTGCACAAGCATGCATATTCACGGGGGTTTGCACAGACACGTGCACGCGTGCAGTATAAGAGCTCTCGGAGCGGCTTATGAGTTGTGTGCCTCAATACCAGCCCATCTGTGAAAAGGTAAATTGAATTCGTACAGGCACAAAGCCGAGTCCCCCGTGGTCTTTAGAAGAAGAAGAGGGAGAAGAAGAACGAGAAGAAGAAAAAAAAGCCCCACTTTGTGAGTCTAAAGCTTTTCTAAAGCTTTCGTCTCTTCATTGCTTTTTTCCTTTCCCCCCCTTTTTCCTTTTCTTCTCTCTCTCTCTCTCTCAGTGGGGGGAAATGGAGGTGTGAGAAATGCTGATCGATACGCTCATTAAAGAGTGGTGTCTTTGCAGACCCTCTGCACACAAAGAGCACAAAAAAAAGGGAAGAAAAACGCCGCTCTGGAGGAAAAAGCTCCTCGCTTTTATCGCCTCAAAAACGTCCATAACGGAACAGCAACAAAACAATCCCGCTCTTCTCTCCCGCCCTTTCCGACTTCCCCTCCTCTCTCCGATGCGGTCGAAGTGCTTTCATTCTGCTTGCGCAGAGGAATTTTTTTTCTTATTATTTTTCTTCCCAATCTGTCCGCGCATCTATTATTAGAAGCTCCCGCACACATAGCCCGCGTGTGTTTTTGGTGTCGAGTTAACGAAAAAACAACCATGCAGCGAGTCACTCTGCCCACGCAATTAACCCCCACACACAACGTGGTACTGAGGAAAACACAGTTTGAAATGTTCAATCCTAATTAACTACAGCACTACCGCCTCCACTGCTCTACAGTCTGCGTGTGTGTGTGTGTGTGATTAAGGCAGGCGGGGAAGACACTGACAGGTGTAAATTGCCGGTGCGAGGGTTCCGTCCGTCTGTGCAAGATCCACCGTATGTGTTTCAGAAAAGCTTTCCAGTGCCAAACTTTCGGAGAGTGAGATTGACACTGTTCCATCTGCCGGTGTGGAGAGCGTGTCTGAGTGTGCGTGGGCAGGGACAGGGGTGGGAGAGATGTGTTACGATGTCTCACTCACATTTTTTTGAAGAGCTCTGTTTTGGCTGCTCGGGCCCCACCCCGCCTAAAAAAAAAGTTTGACTTCCGAGTTCAAGGCTATTCGAGTGTTCGTACTTTGGAAGTTGACTTACCTTTTAGAAAAATGATCCGCTGAGTTACACGCGTCTTTTTTTTCTTCTCCAATTTAAGCTAATGGGGAAAAAAGTTAGTTTTGGGCCCCATGGCATCACGTGACGTACCCGGAAGTTGTAATTCCACCGCTCGGCCACTGCAAAAAATTGCTTCAGTCAGGATGTGAAGTTGCCACTAATGTTACATGCGTTTATTAACCATCATTTAATCTTAACCTGGACCTATGGTTTATTTGTTTCTTTCCCTTGCCTTAACATACGGTGCTAATGTAAAACATTGGTCCTAAACAACAAGGTGTGTTATATGTAATCCAGGGTTTTTTATCTGGTGACGTGGTTGCATAAACACATGACAGCCAAAGCCTCTTTGATATCTTTGATTCTACGCACACACTTGGGCTCAAAAGGTCGTGTCGTTAAAAGAAATGAAGTGCGTCCAGTGTGTTTCTGTGTATGCAAATTCATAACATGCGGTCTTGTGGTGAGCCTGCAGACGTTGGAAGCTATTCAAAATTCAGCAAGACACAAGCGGTTCACATAAATAAATGCGGCTCACTCGCGGAAACAATTGCAAATCATCGCCTCTGCCCATGGGTGTAAACGTTTTTTTTCTTCTTCTTCTCGCCGTGTTTGCAGAGACCCCGCGAGTGTTGACACACACCAGGAGAAGGAGGAGGGCTCCTCGCTTTACGCCGCCGGGTTCCCGCCTGTTGGACGGGGCCAGGCTCCAGGTTGCCTGGGTTACCGTATCCCTTGGCGAGACGGTCAGCTCGCCGGTTGCTATGCTAATGAGAGGATGCACACGGTACGCGTGCGTGGGTCCTTCATTTACCGCCCCGGAAGCCCCGTGGGGAGGGTGGGGGGTCACGGAGGGGCCAGAGCTTTTTAAACGTGAAATGTCACGGCAATTAAGATTTTGCGGAAATGAGGCAGGCGATATCAAACCTAGCGTTGTGTTCATTAGGCGTGATGGGGTTCCTCTCAAAAGTCTCTTCCTTTTCCCTCTCTATTTCATTACTCACCCCCACCTTTTTTTTCTTCTCATTGGGAGAGAAGGAGCGGCGAGAGGGAGGAGGGTGGGTGATCTGCATCATCCTCACATCCTCGTAGTAATGCATCTTTATTAGGCCTCCCGACGTCAGCCCAGGAGACAAGTCTCCGCTATCACTGTCAATTAGCAGGAGGAGCCGCTTGGGGAGGGGGGGGGGGGAGGAGGACGCGGCTCGTTGCTCTTTATTAATTTCTCCAAAATAACCACGCGGCACTCGGATGTATAGAAAGAGGCTCTGTCTTTATTAAAACACACACTCAGTGGCTGACAGAGCTCCACGTTTCATTTAGTGAGAGTGAGAATAAACTAAAAAGAAAGACAAATAAAACTCATTATTAAAAAAAACAAAAAAACAGAAAGGATGAAGGGCGCTTCGCTTTATTCAACACAGCGACAGATATTACATTATCATTTCATCATGGCTTTTTGGCAATATGGCTTTTCTTTTCTTTTTTTCAATCACACGGATACAGACATTATTTATTCATAGATGCATTTTTTTAAAAGGCACACAAGATACAGCATCGCCGTTCTCCACCGAGTCGACACAATCAAATATACATGAATACAATATTAGTGTGAGGAGAGGGGGCGGGGGTTCAACTTTATTCATAAGGAGAACAAGGAGAGGAAACGGGAGAGGAGGACATTTACTCCACCGCGTTTTTTTTTTTATTCCTCCGCAGAGATTCCTATTCGATTTGTCTGAAGCCTCTTCCGTGTGTGTGCCGCTTTCCGTTGCCTGAAGAAATCTCTGGTGTTGGTGTTGTGTGTGTGCGCGTGTGTGTGTGTGTGTGTGTGTGTGGTCTTGGCAGTATATCCTTGCTTTAAGGCAAGTGTCTATTTAATGAGGCTTTGCTGCAAAAGGAGCTCCCTAGGACTCTTGACGTGCTCTGCATTTCAAACACTCTCCTGCAGCACGCGGACCACTAGCACATCCTTTGACACACACACACACACACACACACACAGACACACACACACACACACACACACACTCACACACACAGAGTACCTCGCAGGTTTATGTGTGTGGCCTGCTGTGCCAAAGCATCGATCGGTGGGTTTTCCGGATCGGAGCGAGAGCTTGTCAATGAGAGTCAACCTTTCTGACGCAGTGTACGTCTTGCTCTCGCTCTCACACACTTTTCTGCCTCTCGCCCGTTCTCCTTCCCTCCCCGTCTCCCACCGCTCTGACCTCATGTTTATGTATCGCACCGCTCGTCGATGCTACTACCCCCTCTGGTCTCCTCTCTCTATTCCATCTCTGCTTTGCCCTGTTCCCCGCAAAAGATCCCAGAGATATGAATAATACAAAACATCCGGAGGAAAAACAAAAAGGGAGATGGAGTCGCACGCAGTCAGACGCCGACGGGCGGACCGGTTTGCGCGTCGTCGGTTGGCAGCGTGCGCAGAAGGCCAACAGGTCGGAATTCACGCGCAAAGCCACAAGCGGCGAACGCGAATCCCGTCGAGCGAAGGTCAAAGTGCGTCGATGTGATTTTTGGAAAGCGCCAGAGCCGGAGCACCTTTTCTGTCGGTTCAGACGACATCGGCGGCTCAGTGAACGCTATGAACGGGGCTCAAACGACACAAAGCAAAGACTCGTGGCCAAGCTACTTTTTTTTTTGCTTTTTCCACCGGAGCTCTGATGAACCAACGGTTCTGAGAATCGACTCGAGCCGGCAATCAGGACAAGTGTTGTCTTCCTCTGCCCGTGTTCGTTGCGCCTCGAGGAGGATGAAGTGCTCGGCTCATTAGTGGCCCCGCTGTATCGCCCCTAATGAACGCTATCAGCCTGATGAAAAGTATTGTTGTCGTGCGCATCTAAATCAAAAGGTGTCCAAAGCGAGCGCACGCACTCACGCGCACTTCATCAGTGGGCGTTTTGGTCTCTGATGGCGACTCAAACGCCATGGTTACGCCGCCCTCCGAGAAATCAATCTCTCATTTAGACCACGGCCTCTGCTCGATACCCCGCTCCGCTATCGACCGGCGGGAGAGGGAAGTGTGTGGGGAGAGAGAGCGTGAGAGAGAACAGGAGGTGGGGCAGGATGGAGGGATAAAAGAATCGTGGCGAGAAATTGATTTATTTGGTGATGGCGATTTGGCATCAGATACGAATTGGCATCAGATACGAAGTTTTTATCTGATAAAAACACCAGCTCAACATAATTATTTCTTTCTCCCTCCCTTATGATATAGCGGAAGGTGGCGATAGCCTGGAGCAGCCGCAGAAGTTGCTGAAGAGTTGAGTGGAAGATTCTGTTAGAGGTTATGAGGAAAAATATAGTGTCCACCTCGATCTGTGCGTCTCCTCTAACCTTCAGCCCACTAACACTGAAGCCTCCAGGAGACTTTACACGTTGGAACACATAAATTGGACCTGGAGTGGGTATTCTGCTGGCAGAGCTGCTGCTGACTCTGCTGCTGGTTTTTTAAAAAAAAGAAGAGAAGAGAATAAATAAAGTATTCTCATTACTCGTATTCAATTCTGACACTTAAGACTAGTAAGCAAAACGGCTTCGGAAACCAAAACCGTGGCAGGGAACCAGGTCCCATTCCACAAAGTGTCCTGGTAAATGTTCCTGGGGAGTATTTACAGAAAGCAATAGGTAGTGCAAATCACAAAGTGTTTTTTAAGTATACTTGATTTGAAGGGCACTCTTGTGTGAAGTTTAGTCAAAGAGTTTGTCGATTGTCTTCTGTGGCTCTCGTTCTAAAGTCTGGAAAATACAACCTTGATTGTGTTATGATTTTGGGCATTTCAAAAAAGGGGGGGGGGAGGTCCAATGTAAGATGCTGTTGAGTTGCATTATGGGAATTCTATGAAAAAAAATTCTTGGCCTTTGCCATTTTTTAAAATGTCCCCAACTTTAAAGAAGTGCAATACTAAATCTCTGAGTGGTTCACAGAAATATTCATTCTGTGAACCATTCAGTTACGTTTTCTCTGCATTTCATTTCCCAACATGACGACCTCTGGTCTGTGAAATCCACGCATGCAGTGTTCCCATAATCAAATGGGTTTTTAAATGGTTCATAGGTCATAGTTTTTCCTGATCCGATGTGAGGTCCTGGTACAGGGATGTCATATTTATGTACAGATTGTAAAGCCCTCTGAGGCAAATTTGTAATTTATGATTTGGGGCTTTACAAAATACACTGAATTGAATAGGAGTACAAATCTGGTAGGGAAATAATCATTTAGTCAAAATTACAAAAAAATTGATTCAGACCATAAAATATCCACTAAAGTAGAACGTAACCTTCAAGAAGGTTCCTAAAAATCCCAAATACTTTGTATCTCCTTACCTTAGGGCGGCTTTTGAGTGGTTTTATTGGACGTACCACGTGGAAATACATCTCTCCTATCAGCAAAGGTGACTTTTTTTTTTACTGTTTGCCTAAATTAAGTCCTGCTGTGAAAATGTTTGATGGCAGCAAACATGTTCGACGAAATAAAAAAAGTGAAATCCAAAACAGCATTGGTGATAACTTTGCCCCTGGAGGATGATGCCCAAACCTCCTCATCACCTTCCCCTTCTCCGGACTCTAGAGCGGGGGCATTCACTGACTCCGCCTTCACAGAATTTCTCGGTGCCGAGGTCCTAAATTTCAATCAGTTACGTCTCACTGGCGTTGGGGGGGGGGGCTGTCAACATGTTCAATTTGCCAGGTGCAGCTTTAACAGCGATTTATAAATACATTTTACTCTGCCTAATTTCATCACTCCTCAGGCATCGACCTCCAGTCTCGAGGGTGTCAGAATTGCATTTCCGTCACAAAATAGAGTATTTGTGGTTGGCAGGAGAACATGAACCGAGATAGGATTGGCCTCGGTTGGGGTTTGAGGGCTGGTAATGAACATGGCGCGCATCCGAGGTTGGCACAGCAGGCTGCAATCTAATCAGCGCTGCACCTTATTTTCATCTAGACGTGAGGGGAGAATTAGATATTTAACGGCGGCGGCTTTATCTTCCAATCACGCGGCTTAGGTCTGCACCGTGGACACCGTGTTAAGTGGCTAGACGGGTCCAATCAGCCGGCGAATGTGGGTTGACAGCGGGAGTTCGCACACGTGCGCGTCTGTGTGTGTGATATCGGGATGCGTATTGCCGCTTTTTTTGTGTGTGTCTGCGCGTGGCTTGTATTGGCCGTTTGATGTCTGTGGACTGGCACAAATTGGCAATCAGGTGAGGTTGGCATGGACGAGGGCCTCTCCTCACCGGGATCCTGACTCCAATTGGCCCCCCTCCCACCCTCTCGTCTTCCCGCACCGAAGTCGTTTTAACGTGACCCTGACAGGTGCTTCTGACAAAACCCATTACAGTCTCAATTACGCTATCTATCTCTCTTTCTCCCTCCCTCTCCTCGTCCTGCGCTCGTTTGTATTTTCTCTCTCGGCATCGCGTTTCCCCATTCCCTCTCCTGATGCTCCAGGACTGGTAGGGAGCTCGAAGCGCTTCCCTCCTGACTCTATCACCAGTCTGCTGTAACCCGTGTGTGTGTGTGTGTGTGTGTGTGTGTGTGTGTGATCGGATGCGTATCGCCTGCATTGCACTCCTCTTAATCAGCCTTGGTGGGACCATCTCTTTCCCCATCATTAGGAAACCCCAGAACAGATGTGGGAGAGGCAAGGAGAACGTAATGGAGGGACAGCCGTCTGATGCACGGATATTCCTTCCCTGGATGGAGGAATATCCCTTGGATGCACGGATATTCCTTCCCTGGATGGAGGAATATCCCTTGGATCGAAGACAAGTTGTAAAGTGCTGTAGCAACGGTCAGGCAAGGGTTGAGGGGTTCCATTCCCTGGCACTGTCATGAACCTGTTTGCCTATTGGCAGTGACACAATGTAGGGGGTCTGGACGCACCTTCTTCTGCATGAGTTGAGTGAGACTGAACACCTCAAAAGCCATTCACAGTGTTTTCATTCATATATTTCCGTGTGCATTTTGAAGTACCGCATTAGAAAAGCTGTATGGAAACGGTAGAATTCCATCAGACTTTGCAGAATGTCTAAGCTCACTGGAGGTGTATTTTTGTGTGCCTCTTTGGAAAAAGTGTCGATGCGCTAATTGGCATATGAAAAACCCACTGTTTCTTTCATTGGCGTCTAATATATATATTTATATTGTCTTCGTCTCTGGACAAGAAACATGTCCAATACTAGCTGACATGACAGAACGAACTTGCCCAATTTAGACCTCTCTCCATTTTTTCTATCGTACATGGTTGGATGATGCCGCCAAATGGTTTGGTTTCTGGTTCGCAACCACGACTACTTCTTCTACTTGGTTCACTGGCGGATCACGGCATTTATTCATTTTTGGCTTAAATGCGCCTAATCCGCATTTCTTTTGCTTAAAATTTGCTTGTCAAGTGATTGGAAACATGGGTGGTGATGTTATATTTCCACATTACTGGGTTATGAGGTTCAATCTCTTATGTAATACAGAAGGTAAACACACTACCCGCTTGATTCAAAGCACAGTTTGACATTTTGGGAAATACGCTTATTGGCTATCTTGCCAAGCGCTCCGTCTTCATGCTTTAACTAATCGTATCTCATTTCCCCCCCGACGCTAAACATATTAGGTATCGTTCATCTCAACTCAT
This sequence comes from Myoxocephalus aenaeus, assembly GCA_038501785.1. Classification (NCBI taxonomy): domain Eukaryota; kingdom Metazoa; phylum Chordata; class Actinopteri; order Perciformes; family Cottidae; genus Myoxocephalus; species Myoxocephalus aenaeus. The sequence goes on along the minus strand of JBAMJR010000075.1, from coordinate 196,158 downwards.
GTTGGACAGGAAGGTAAATAATCTGAAAATGTCAAACTATTCCTTTAAAATTTAATTAAACTATTCCTCTGACACGGTTCAGAGGTAAGAAGACGGCGCCGAGTTTCGATCCCTGCTGGGATCTGCCATAGTATGCATGTATGCACTCATTATACAGCGAGGAGCCTTGGATGGAACGGCATATGTTAATATCATCTAGTCTCTCTTTCGCTCACATTATGCATTCACGTCTCCCTCCATTTCTTTGCCACTGCTTCCCGTTAGTCTTTGCAGCGGTTTTGCCGCCCTGGAGGGGGGCGAGGGTAGAGGTGTTGGAGGAGACGAGCGCGAGCAGCGAGTGATGAATATCCCCCGCCGTCTGCAACACTCTCCGCTTCGCCGGCTCTCCCCTCGTTTTCTGACCCAAATCTAATGCGACAGGACTCGTTTTCGTCGCACCCACCCACAGACCTGCACACACACACACACACACACACACACACACACACACACACACACACACACACACACACACACACACACACACACACACACACACACCTCCCCTCCCTGTGCACCACCCCTTCTATTTTTAGCTGTTTGTCCTTGAGTTACAATCCCTGAAAATTGCCATGATCCATAAAGGACTGGTTTGTGGTGCTTGAGGGGGAAAACGCACAACCGCAATTGCCAACACCATCCTCCCTCCAGCCCGCACTCCTCCCCATTGCCACCTCCGAGTGTGTGTGTGTGTGTGTGTGTGTGTGTGTGTGTGTGTGTGTGTGTGTGCATGAGCAACGAATCGTTACCAATTTCAAGTCTTTCGCCATTACTGGAGCGAATATTTCTCTCATTAAAGAGGTGAAATGGAGGGAGCGTTAAACGAGTGTAACGCCGACAGATCAGGCTGTTCTTTTCTCTGCCAAACACACACACACACACACTCACCCCCGCCGCCTCAGAAAGTTATCCACTGTAGCCAATTAGCATGACTGCTCTGTCTAGCATTAGCCCCCCTCGTCCGTACCCAGGCCTCGCTCTCATTATCGTCTTTTCTCTTTCTCTCTCTCTCTCTTCCTCCCCTATCCTCCTCCAGCCCTTCTTCTCATTCTATCTCTTTCTCATTAGGGCCGCGTCGTAACACAGTGAATCATAATAGGTGCTTCGCACTGTGAAATGGCTTAAGCTTTGTCTCGTCTCGCCGCTTGCGTAAACAGACGATCCAATTCGCCTGAAAAAGCACAGACGCACACCGACGGACGCAACCGGGGCCGTCCATTAATCTGTCGTAAAGCAGCTTTAGAAGAAATCCCCGATATACAGAGAGGGAGAAAGTGTGTGTGTGTGTGTGTGTGTGTGTGTAGGGGGTAATCTGTGGGTGATGCCACGCAAGGCCGAGAACGATACACTGGCGATAAACATCAAGTCCCCCCCCGCGAAGGAGAGAGTTTTTCGGGATGGATGTAAAAAAGACGGAGGAGGGGAAGAGAGAGCCGAAGGTAAATGTGATGGAAGGTAGACGGAGAGGAGAGGGAGAGGATGGATGGGCGGAGGCGTGGGGTGGGTGTGGTGCGGGGTGGGAGCGCAGCGCGGCGGCGGGTGGAGGCGGCGGCGCGGCGAGGCGTATTCTAAGCCTGAATGTAAATACGCGTGAGGGGATTATCACAGAGTGCCAGGCGGCGCTTTTGGGGCTTTGTTTCTCTGTGACACCATGACATCGGCTTTGTTTCCCTGACAGCAGACGTGTGTGTGTATGTGTGTGTGTGTGTGTGTGTGTGTGTGTGTGTGTGTGTGTGTGTGTGTGTGTGTGTGTGTGTGTGTGTGTGTGTACACACGTATCGTCATTTCGGGTGTTGCGCGTGACATCCAGGCATCTGTTTCCTGCCGGAAAAGGTTAATTACATCTCTGCCGCCCGACCGGACGTGCCGCGCATAATAGCATGCGCCTAATGAGACCTGTGTGTGTGTGTGTGTGTGCGTGTTTGTGTCCCAATGTGCAATCGTGAAAAGGCAGTTCTATGGCAGCTGAATAGATCTCTTAGCCACTTGTTTCAGCTTTCGAAAGTCTATTGTTGCAGCCGAGGAGATACACAAGCACGCACCCGCACACGGGCGACAGCTGGAAGAGCGCCGCGCTGGCATTTACGGACCGACACTCCACTCCCACCGGAGGGGAGGGGACATTAACGGATGGGCCCGCATCAGGCTGTGTGTGTGTGTGGTGTGTGTGTGTGTGTGTTTTGTAATTACTTGTCTGCCTATTGATGAGAAGCTACGGCATCAGATGAGGGACGTCTCGCAAAGCCCTGTTGCTCATCCTGACCCCTTGACGCCTATCTTCACACTCCAGCTAAGCCGCTGATTGGACAGCTGCTCCGCTTTCGATCGGGCCCAGCTCAGGCGTGAAAGCCGAGACGGGGCTCCCAGCACTCCGCGGGTGACTTTGGAAATTACTGTACACTTTTTTTCCTTTTCTTCACTTGGCTGAAGTCCACTTGCTAAGTTGATCTGACACGAGCAGCTAGGTGAGCAGGCGAATTCGGGCTCCGCGGAGCGGTGATTACGGGGGGAGATGGGAGTGTGACTGAGGGGAATAATGGATTTCTAGGGCCCGTCGTCTCTTCACACCCTACACAGTACACCAAGTATGGTGAGAAAGGGATAAAACAGATTAGAAATGGTTTTTTTTTTGGGGGTCCCAGTCCACTGCCAAGGGAAAATTAGAGTGCAGCAAGGATGGGTAAAGGGAATGAGCTCAGAGTTTACAGGCTTTCATTTTCTTGAGGGATATGGAGTACATGCAGCTCCCCAAAAAATAAAAATACATCAAACCTAAAGCCACAGAAACTGTTTACTTTTTTCAAATTAAAATGAATTTTCCAATGAAAGCCTGTGCCCACTGAAGCCCCTCAACCACACCGATTTAAAGGATGAAACCCCGATGAAGGTGAGGACAGCGGCGCCGTCACACCACCGTCTGCTGATCCCTCCCTCGCTCCACCTCCTCACCCTCACCCTTCTCCTCTTCCAACACTTGCTCCTTTTTCTTCTTCCCCCGTCCGCAGCAGAAGCCGTTCAGGCCGCAGAAGCAGGCGCAGGTGAAGGGCATCGCCTATCGGGCCGTAGACCTGCGGGAGGGAGAAGAGAGGAGGGGAGGCGTTAGGACGGTTCCTCCATCATCTGGCAAATGTGCCAGGACATCATAGGTCTCTAGAACACAAAACGGATATCTGGACTCAAAGGAGGAGGAGGATATATTGAGGCTAATGAGTTTTCTGATAGAGCCTTTCACTGAACAACTCGATGATGAAGAGATTCTGCCTCAGCCGGCTCCGTTTGAATCACTCACGGTTCGCCTGAAGGCCTAAAGTGAAGAATATGATCAAGTGCAGGGCAAGCAGTTGCCATGTCATGCCGTGCAGTGGATGCTTCCGGCAAAAAAAGTTCCTCCCAGCATAGTGCAGCCGTCAATGTTCAGCACTGATCTCGTTATTTTACTGTGCCAAGCGGAATCACCACACGTGAGGACTTTGGCTGGAAAAGTTCTCAACTTGTCTTTCTTGGACCTAAACTTAACTTAAACTTATTTTGTTGAGATAGTTTCTTTCTAGCTACTAGCTACTGGTTAGTTGTCTAAGCAATGATGGGCCAAATATATGTATACAAAGAGAATGTCAGGGATGAAAACGTTAATTGTGTGCATCTTTGTATAATTAGTTTGTAACTGAAAAGGCAACAGCTATAGTTGCTGGAGGAGATGATATCTTCCACTACTAGTTCCTGAAATGCTTTTTACTGTTTTATAGAAACACAGAAGTCTCTTAAAAATTTTAAGATAATATAATATATGTTACAGCCAGCTATATAAGACGTGGATGTAGTCACCATGACGTCAGCCATTGGTCTGTGGACTGCACATTTAAACTTTTGGCAGTTGCCATCTTGGTTTTTGGCCAATGCCATCTTTTTTTTCAACAAAACCCTACTAATCATAATCTTTACCTTCCGCTCCCCCTTAATGCAATATAATCTTAAACTCACTGATTGGATGTTTTGTTAAAACATTTTTTTTTATATATGAACCTGTACCTCAAAGTTTCCAGTTATTATTCTAGTTAATATACATGACGTTTACTTCTGGATGCGTACGCGTTTAAAATGACTCCTCCCAGAATGGAACTCTAAAGGTGACGTTATTTAAAAAAATTGACAAAGTCAAAGGAGACATGGTCAGGGACGGACCCTCACACTCGCGACCACGTGGCTTCAAATCTCAATCAACTGCAGGCCTACAGCTGGAAAACTGTTGTAATCCACCAAATATATAGCGGACAGCTGTCGATAATGCTCAAGGCTGTGTGTGTGTGTGTGTGTGTGTGTGTGTGTGTGTGTGTGTGTGTGTGTGTGTGTGTGTGTGTGTGTGTGTCTTGGACGTTTTTTGCAGCACTCTCAGCAAAAAAAAGAAGAAAAACTCAATGCAGAGAAAGTTACTGCGAATAGTCAATAGGTCAGTCAACACACATTGCACACTCGCACATACACTGCGGTAAAGACTGGCCCGGTGGTCTATTGAACGCTGTCACTCACTTAGGAGGAGGAGGAGGCCACACACACACACACACACACACACACACACGCACACACGGCCATTACACTTCTACTTACATTTTTCTTCCCACCCATATTTGCGCTTTAGCTACTCTCTCTCCTTCCTTCCTTCTCTCGCTCACACACATATGCAGACACACACAGACAGACAGACACACACACACACACACACACACACACACACACACACACACACACACACAGCCAGAAGTAGTCTTCAGGCTCACCAAACTCCCAACGTTAACACTTTTCTCACCGTGGCGCGCTCGCAGCCAATCGTGAACGGGCACAGAGATTAGGAGACGCTAGGTGAAACTGAGAGCTTCATTAAATACCAACCTGAGTCAGCAGCACCGGCAGGTCTGGTCGGGGAGTGTGTACCGTGTGTGTGTGTGTGTGTGTGTGTGTGTGTAATGCAAGTTGGAGAGTGGGTGACAAAAAGCACAGACCAAACATAAAGTGTGTGTGTGTATGTGTGTGTGTGGTTTTAGGGATTGATGTGCGCTTCAACCTGTCTCATATGGGGGCAATTAGCTGAGCAAGACTCCGGGCTGCCTGCAAGCGGAGCGAAAAACGCCTCAGGCCATGTCTGTGTGTGTGTGTCTGTGTGTGTGTCTGTGAGTGTGTGTGTGTGTGTGTGTGTGTGTGTGTGTGATGTACATATACATATTAAACCTCCATGCGCTCTTCTCTAATCCTTCCTCTGTCGTTTCGGATATCCATCTAATCCCTGTCTGCAGATCTCCCACTCTGTATCCAATGGCTTTAGACCCTATGTGACATGCCAGAGAAAATCACATAGGAATAGAAAGCCATAAAACACAGCAGCGAGCCAGTCAACCCGACAGCAGGAGCGAACTTTTTCCAGGAGTGCGCGGCGTTCCCGCTCCGCGCCTTTAACACCCTTTAACATCCCTCCGTTCTCTCCTCATTCTCGCCCCGCTTTTTCCCTTTCTTCCCTCCATCCTTTCTTTTTTTCTCCCCTCGGTGTCCATCGCGGAGAGTCGGTGGCATCTTGTTTTGCTGGGTGAGTAATTACTCGGGGTTCTTTCCCAGGCGAGCGCAGAGATGAGACGGATGAAGAACACAGCCTGCAGACCCCCTCTGAATTATTAACTGGCAAAAAAATTAATCAAAAGGGATGAGTCAACGTTAACGGAGAGGACGAGGGAGGCAAAACGGCCCACGTGCGTCCAGAAATAAACACGTAAATGAAAAGAGTTCATAAATGAGCCATCCGTGGTGGGACACAAACTGGGGTTAGACCGATATCTTTCAAAAAAAATTGGGAAAAATAATTAATGGAACACTTTGATAAAAGTTAACTAAAAGGTAGGGATGTCCCCAAGTATCCCCACCACTGAATCAGTGGTTGGATTCTTCTGCACCATCAAGCTGTAATTAATGCATCATTATGGATTTTGAGAGTTTAAAATGATAATAAAAAAATAGTTCAAAACTACTTGCATTTGAAAGATGAAAATTAATTGATAACGTTTAAGTTAGTAAAAAACAGAATAATAAAAAGAGACATATCCTTGGTATTAACCATATCATATTGTGCATCTTTTAGCAACATATGCAAAAAGTAAAATAAATGAATCAAAGTACAATCGTCTTTTTCTTCTTCAACAAAATATGACGTATGCTTACATAAGATAGTACCGGACAATTTTAACTAATGACATCATGACGTCCATCCATCAATCGATTTGCAACTTTTAGCAACAGGAGAGGTGTGTGTGCAGTATCGATGTATAAAGAGATGCATAGTTGGAGGCTGCACCCAGTTCCTCCCCTGCTCAGTCACCCACGAGGCAAAAAAACCTTTGACTTTTGACCGAGTACAAAGTTTCCTTGATCTTACAGCGACCTTCTGCAACCACGTGTCCATTAGCTTTGGCCATAGCCTTTCTTTTTAACCCCGCCTCCCACCACTCAGTCCAACTTAAATGTATTTTACGGACATGTCTTTCACAATGTAAGTCTTGGGGGAAAAGTGTTTTTGGGCCCAATAGCATCACGCAACAAAGTTTTAATTCCACTGTTTGGACACTATGTCAGATTCGCTTCAGAGTTCCTGCTCTTCCTTGCGGCGCTTGGTGGAGAGCCAACCATCCTCTGGAGCTCAATCATTCTAAATCTACCAATCAAATGTGTGGGAATTTTTGAATTAACTTCCATTTCACAGGAACTTTAAAAGAATAGCGTATGCACTTTTAATCTTTGAACCGAGCCATGCTAGCTGTTTCCCCCCGGTGTAAGTCTTTGTGCTAAGCTAAACTGATCGCTGGCTAAAGCTTCATATTTTATATTATATACAAATGTGCTATGGACCTTTCAATCTAACTCTTAGAAAGAAAGAAAGAAAGAAATCCCTTCCCAAAAACGTCCAACTGCTCCGCGAAGACCACCTTCAAGATTGCAAATAACCGAACATTTTGTCAGCATCAAAGAGCAAAGAGCGATTTTACAGTTCGGAGGGGAATCCCTTCTTTCCGAGAGAGACCGCTCCAGCAACAGGCATGGGGGATGGGCAGTCAGAGGGCGGGAAAGACATAGAGATAGTTCGAGGATTAATGTCAAAGTCGTCCATCCTCGTTTGAGTCACTCTTTCTCCAACCTTGTTTCCCCGCGAAAACTCGCCCTGCTTCCTCGATATGCGCCTGTTTGTTTCTGTCTGCGCGTTGTGTGCCTAAGCTGATTCGTGTTATCGAGATCCTCTGTGGAAACAGACAATGTGGTTTATTTGTTATCGCCTTGTTTGGACGGCGAGATAAGGCGATCAGCGTTGGCGTCGAGCGAGCGGCAACGTATGTGTGCGCACAGTCGAACTGTGAGCATGTGTGTGTGTGTGTGTGTGTGTGTGTGTGTGTGTGTGCGCAGAGCAACAGATACGCTCAGTGTTGTGCCTTTTTGAGTTTGAGTGACAGAATCCCTAATGCTGATCCCAACGGTCAACAGCCCAGAGACGTTCCACAGAAAGCTTATTAAACTGTATCCATTATTTATAGTGTGCCAGGCACACACACACCACACACGCACGCGCACACACACACACACACACACACACACACACACACACACCGTGTACGTGAACGTTATTCATGCTGGTATGTGCATGACTTCTACGGGTCCAGAACATTACCCATCAGGGGAGCAACAAGACGCTCTTACTGGTGTGAAAAATAGAAGTTTTAATCACGACGGCCTCGAATATTCCCAATCCGAAATCCGAAAGCGCTCGCTTACGTCTGCATTTTCTCCCCCCCCCCCACAGGTAATTAAAAGCCAAAAAGGCACATTGGAGTTTACACAATTCACATTATCCTTTATATAAGCAGTAAAAAAAAAAGATCGTAAGAGATTTGGTTTTACTTACATCTCACATTTGCTGCGTAGCTGCAGCAATCCTGCCCGTTTCCCCTGTGTGGCCACACACACGAGCCATTTCCCTGCCACCCATCTGATGGAGTCAGACACACAGATCGTCTCCCCCCTCTTCATTTCCTGCCTCCGAGTCGGTCTTTCCTGGCTTTGAGCCCCACTTCCACTCTCTCTTTACCGTCGCGTACCCATTACAAACCGCCTGTGCACCCCGGATTCCTGCACTTGTTCCCATTACCCCGCACAAAGCCTTCACCTGTATCTGTAGCATTCTTGTCCCCCCCCCCCCCATTCTACCCGCCCTCCCAACTCTCTTCTGTTTCCCTCTCCGTGTCCCTCACTCCCTTGGTCCAACACAAAATGCCCTCTGTCCTGTTCTCAGGTAAAAACTCCCAACTACCAACCTCCCCCCCCAGTGTAGATAACCGAGAGGGCTGGAAAAAAAACAAAACAGGGAACTGTTTCTGTAGTTCCAACACAAAGACGCCAATAGTGGGTGGGATGAGGAGGTAGGGAAAGATGGATATAGAAAGAGAGATAAAGGAAAGAGAGGAGAAAGTAAAAACTGATAAGGTGATAAAGGAGGTAAAGCAGGAACAGTGGACAGAGATTGAATGACGTCCTGTCAGGCTTAGGTATTTGAATAGTGTGTGTGTGTGTGTGTGTGTGTGTGTGTGTGTGTGTGTGTGTGTGTGTGTGTGTGTGTGTGCAGGTTTAGGTACGCTGTGGAGCGTTGGGAGTCTCAGTCTGTCCTCAAGGCTAACTGTCTCCCAGTCCTAGTGAACAAAGAGCCTATTGACTCAGTAACACACAGGAGCTTTCTATCTTCTCCACAGGCCAGTGCTTTGTGCTTGTCCTTTCAACACACACACACACACACACACACACACACACACACACACACACACACACACACACACACACACACACACACAAATGCACCCACACACCACCACTCCACCTGCGCCTAGATATATCTCCCATCTCGCGCGATACTCAAAGTCCATTTTGTCCGGTGCAATGGGAAAAATACCTTTCATTTTTTTTTTACTCACTTTAGTAATGAAGTGGGAAAAAAACAAAACAGAATGAGATGATTTGACAATTTCCCACTGCAAAACAGGTTCTTTTGACAACATTTTTATGAATCATGTGGCATTTACACTATGCTATTTTACTGACCACATGGGGAAGTAAAAGCATCTGGTGCAAATGTGATTTAGTTGATATTGTGAAAAGTATGATTTTAAGACTGTATTAGATGAAATATAAATGTGATGGTACTCGTTCAGGTGCGGCGATCAGGACTCGAGACCTTTGCACTGTCGTCTCAGGCATTTCCATGATAATGCTACATTTAGAGCAACAAATCAGAGTAGAAATTGGCAGGCCAGTAACTAGTGGCGTTCAAATAAACTGAGCTAACGGTGCAGCGTTGCATTGAGTTACATCATGATGCGTTCAAGCTCTTTCCAGGAAAGGCTTGGGGCGAAGGTACATTATCATATGTTCAAATTGAATGTTGTAAAATTCGCGAGAAACTCAAAGCATAACATAAGGGAGTAATAATATATTCATGAAAACAGTATCCAAACAGTAATAAAGGAGTGTATGTTGGGCTTTATTGTTTTTGACCGTGGTATTGGCTGGAATCAGGCAAATGTTTTTAGAAATGCTTTTGATTAGTCTTCTGCCGATTGACTAAGCGATTAATCCAATAATTGTTCCAGCATTAAAGACTAACTGGATTTTACTTCCGTTGGTTGAGTGGTTTAACGACTTTTGCAGTAAAAATAATACATAAAATGTAGTATTTAAATTGAATAATTTCAAAGAACTTTGGACGGGGAGGATACGTAATTCCTCATCACCCAAAAATTAAGATACAGAGACTGTCGTTTTGAAGCCTCGAGTTCGGCGACTAATCGTCGCCATCTTGGATTGCGGCCGTCGCCATGTCATTTTGTTCCACAACCAATGGACCAATGGCAGTTATTATATTGGGAATGCGGAGGAGTGATGTAGAAATGAAGTATAAAGCTCTGGTAGCGGCAGTGCCCTGTCAATCACAGTAAGCCCGCCCTAAAGCATACCCATTTTAGTCTAAATGAACATCATGCTGTATTGAAGAAGACTTGAAACTAGAGATTGAAACCATAAACTCATGTTGAAAATGTTTACTGAGGGAATAAATCAAGAGAGAAGTAGAGTCATTTTCTCATAGACTTCTATACAATCAGACTTCTTTTTGCAACCGGAGGAGTCGCCCCCTGCTGGCCATTCGGGAAAATGCAAGTTTTAAGACTCTTCAACATTGGCTTCACTCGGCAGAACCGGAGGTTGCTGCCTGGTTACACTGGAATAGTCGGCTCTAATCGTCCTCTAATGTGGATACACTTTGTGTTGTCTGTTGGCGTTCATCTAGAGGTACAGTAATTATAACCTCCAGGTTCCCAGTGGGGAATGAGACTTAACGAGGCCCCCGGGTGCAAAGAGGTCTCACTAGCACTACAACGGCCTGGCTAACCATTGAGAGCGCCTTTATGAAGTTATGAATGTGCTGAATAATAATGCTGTGAGGTATTTGCGGGAGCCTGAGAGCTGTGAGAGAGAGTGACAGACAGAGAGCCAGTGTGTGTGTGTGTGTGTGTGTGTGTGTGTGTGTGTGTGTGTGTGCTGCAGCAGAGAGATTTCTCGCCTCAGCTGGTTGGACAGATTACCTGAAACTGAGAGGAGGAATGAAATATATATAGCAAGTGAGAGAGAAAGTACGAGAAACGACGACAGAAAGGTCACAGTGATCTCAGAGCAGAGAGGAAGAGGAGAAAGACAGATGGAAACACAGAAAAGGAGGAAGGGGGTATGGAGAGAATACCAGAATAGGTGGAGTTAGAAATAAATACAATTTGAAAAACATCCACTTGATTCTGCATCAGTCTCAGATGCACTCGGGCTGCACTTAGACCACAACTAGGACTGTGGATTTCCCTGTTTATTACTTAAAGCTGGGTGTATTTCTGGCGTCATTGGGCACAAATTCCTTAAGAAACTTATTGCAAAGCGACTTGAAAAAAAAAGAAGACGCACTTTACGAAAAGAGTCTGACAATATCTACAAAAGCCTTTCAGAGATGGAGAGAAAATGTCTAAACTATTTGCAACATTTTCTCTCCACCGCTGAACCACTTTGCACGTATTGCAGCGAGCTCGAGCCTCGGATCACAGGAGACGGAACCAGGGACAGAAAGTCAGGCCAGAGAAAAGGATTAGCGATCAAAGAAAGCCACCGGCCATCCTGAAAGCCTCCCTACACAGACAGAGACAGACACACACACACACACACACACACCACGCACGCACACACACACACACACACACACACACACACACACACACACACACATCGAGAGAGGGAGATTAGAGTTTTTCCATGGGGTAAATCATTTACCTTCCTCTTTGCCGGCAGCACCTTGAGAACGAGCGCCTCTTTATGCATAAATCCATTTGCATTAGCCGCAGTGTAAATGTTGAGAGGGCAAACACTCACACACACACACACACACACACACACACACACGCGCACACACATTGATTGATTACGGTGGCATAATGAGAATTATGAGCCAGTCTAACTTTCTCTCTAATTGGTTTCATAGCCCCCGCCCTTCAGGAAACTTAAAAAAAAAACACAACATGACATCCCCCCCCCCCATACACAGAACCTCGAGTTCTGAAACGCTTTTTAATTCCCGCGCAACCTCTGTCTCCCTCCGCTCTTGACGAGATGCACGACGGGGCTGGAGATACCAATTAGGCCGTCGAACGGCAGCGCAACGATCTTCGGCACGCCTCCGCTTCCCAGAGGTGGGAGGAAGGGGAAGGGGGGGGGGGAAGGAGAAGAAGAACTTTGCAAGGGCTCACATCTAATCAGGGAATCCTCCTTCTCGATCACACTGTGTGCAGAGAATCACGCGCGCAAATGCACAGACGCACAAACACACACACATCTCCCACCGCCAGAGGCTTGACCTCCACGGGCTGCTCTCGCTCCTCGGCGTCCCATCGCCCTCCCACCGGCTGACCTGATTGGCTAATGACGGCTCATTTATCTTGATGCAGCACCTGCAGTGTCTACAACGGCGCATGTGTGTGTGTGTCGGAAAAAGTGCAGACACACACACACACTGTGTAGCTCATCCCTGCTAGACTAGCTGTGTGTACGCCAGCGCTGCCCTTTGCTGCAACCGCTTGCACACACTGGTTCACCTCTGGGGAAATGAAGGAGAGCAGGAGGAGGAGGAGGGGGAGGAGGAAGAGGAGGGAGACAATGATAAAGCAGGAAATGGGGGGGGGGGGGGGGGGGGGGGGGGGGGGGGGCAGAGATAGGGAAGGAGAAGAGTAATAGGAGGTGGGAAAAAAGAAGACGGAGCAACAAAAAAAAGAGAAGATGAAGAAGGATGAGATGAGGATGATCAAAAGAAAGGAATAGATAAAAGGGGAAAACAACACCAGAGGAGAGAATGGAGGAGGGAGTTCAAATGAAGGGGAAGTGGGATTGATGCATGTTTTATTCACTCACAGCTAACACTTCTTTAATTACCACAGCTGGAACTATTGCCGGTGTGTGATCACCAAATGTGTGTGTGTGTGTGTGTGTGTGTGTGTGTGTGTGTGTGTGTGTGTGTGTGTGTGTGTGTGTATGGGAGTTTCTGATATGTGTTTTTACACCGGCAGCCATTAATTATCAAGGAGGCTGAATAAGTCAGGCCATGCCAAAAGAACAAGCCCAGCAACCCCAGCATCCATGGATTAACCAGATCAAATGATATTACAACATAATCACTTTTCAGTCGTTCCATTTCACATTTGTCGTAGGAACTTTTAGTATTTGATTACGCTTTACACAATAGGAGTGCTCACATACCAACTAATCGTAAGCAAGTAATAAGCAAATCCAGTTTTATTACTTCAAATTGAACCACTCAATATGCAAATGACTCTCAAAACGACCCATTTGATCGTTTCTAAAAGGATGATATTATACCCTTTTTCATAAACTCGGACAAATCCGCTACAAACCAGAAAACAGGGATAGTACACAATAGGAAGCAGCATGGAGGCAGTGAAGTGAAACATTCTATGGCGGTTATATCTGTTACCAGGGACTGGACATTGAGATCGTTAAATCTTATAAGTACCTGGGTGTCCACTTGAACAACAAACTGGACTGGTCCGACCACGTACACGCACTTTATAAAAAGGGACAGAGCAGACTCTTTCTGCTAAGGAAACTGAGGTCTTTTGGGGTGCAGGGAGCACTCCTGAGACCTTCTTTGACTCTGTGGTGGCATCAGCCATCTTTTATGGAGTGGTCTTCTGGAGCAGCAGCATCACGGCAGCTGACAGGAGGAGACTGGACAAGCTGGTAAAGAAGGCCAGCAGCGTGCTGGGGCGTCCTCTGGATACCGTGGAGGTGGTGGGGGACAGGAGGATGATGACGAAGCTCTCGTCCATGATGAACCACGCCTCCCACCCCATGCAGGACACTCTAGCAGCGCTGCACAGCTCCTTCAGTCACCGGCTGATTCATCCCCGGTGTCTGAGGGAGAGGTACCGCAAGTCTTTTCTTCCCGCTGCGGTCAGGCTGCACAACCAGCTGAGCTCCCAGTAGACCACTCTGACAACTGAACACTTGAACTGAACTTGGTCACTTTATCATTCACCTGGTGAAATATTATTATTACGTATATTACGTGTATTTACGTGCAATACGTTTAAGTACTTTTCTATTCAGTCTGTATATTAATATTTCTCTACTGTTTTACTGCTCATTTATATTTATTTATATTACTTGTTTCTATTGTATTATTCTTTTTATTCACTTGTGAGCAAGGCTGCTGTAATCCTGTAATTTCCCCACTGCGGGACTAATAAAGGATTATCTTATTTTATCTTATCTTACTTATTCTCTCTATCAAACATGATGCCGACCAATTTGGAATTCATTTCTGAGTCCTGCCTGGAAGGAAACGGATGACATGTGTGGCTGAGACGACAAGTGGCAGCAGTGTCAACGTGTGTCATAGCCATAGACCGCATACAAGAAGTGGACGTAGTCATCATGACGTCACCCGTTGCTTTGTGGTCTGCCGTTATGAAGCCTGTAGTTCGCCGATTTTGTCGTCGCCATCTTTGATTACGGTCGTCGCCATGTTATTGCCGATGACCGTATATGATAATGGCAGTTATCATATTTGGAATGGGGAGGAGTGACGAAGAAACGGTGCATACGGCTCTGGTAGCGACCTGTCAATCACAGTAAGCCCCGCCCTAAAGCATACTCTGCTTTATGGTCTGTTTGCCTCTAAATGGACCATCATTTACTAAATGAACATCATGCTGTATTGAAGAAGACTTGAAACTAGAGATTTAATCCATAAACTCATGTTCACAATGTTTATTGAGGGAATACACCAAGTGAGAAGTAGAGTCATTTTCTCATAGACTTCTATACAACCAGAGGAGTCGCCCCCTGCTGGTCAGGAGAGTGAATTCAAGTTTTAAGACACTTGTGCACAAAATATTTGTTTGTTCGTCCTCAGTAATCCGTTAATCTAGTAATCGGATCCACAACTGTTTACGATGGATAGTTTGGGAAATAAGTAGTGAATTTATATCTACGTATATATTTATCATAGAAGGTCAAGCACACTTGTGGATCGGTCGATACTCAAAGGCTAGGTATCGTATCGGAATTGGAAAAGATTGATCGGTGCATCCCTAGATAATGTTTTCTCTTCCAATTAAATTTTGTCAATTGCAATCTCGTTATTTCTATTTTGGAATATGGCCGTCGCCATGATATACGGCTCTGGTAGAGACCCCGCCCTAAAGCATACTCTGCTTTATGGTCTATTTGACTCATCAAAATCTAATAAATGAACATCATGCTGTATTGAAGAAGACTTGAAACTAGAGATTAAGACCATAAACTTATGTTTTACTGTGCGAATAAATCAAGAAAGAAGTAGAGTCATTTTCTCATAGACTTCTATACAAACAGCGGAGTCGCCCCCTGCTGGACAGTAGAGAGAATGCAGGTTTGAAGACACTTTCGCATTGGTTTCACTTCACTCTGCAGAGCCGGAGGTTGCCGCCTGAGTCCCATCAATTAAATAACCTTTTTCCTCATCGAATATGTGTAGCGGTGAAACCGATTGTGGTCTTAACAAAATGCGAGAACATTACTATAATGATGGATAAAACTGTACAGAGCAAGACAATCAAACCCCAAATTTCAAATGAATTAGACCTCAGTAGGTTTGAAAAACTACGGGCGACTGCAGCTCCTGGTCATGGTTTAAAGAAACTAAAGTGCATTCAGTCTCCCGGGAGCAATTTCCTGCCCAAGCTCCTCACTTGGGATGTTTTTCTCGGCTCTAGAAGAACGTCAGGCTACTCCCACCGTTGCTCATTAGACAGGGAAGTCATTATTTGTGCGACCACAAGAGGTTACTTGTCAGCAAAACGTGAGCATGGCTTGTTTTAAGTGTCCAGGCGGGGGGGCCGACACATTCCTACAGTATTGGCGCACTAATATGTGTAAAATGTCAAACGTAACCAATGGACGTTTCTGCCAGTTCACCCACTTATTTGTCGTCTTCTCACACTGCAGCTTGAATAAATGTATCGTTCATATAAGTGAGAACCGCAAATCGCCTCACATGTTATGCCTCGCTCATCCCTTCCCATCTCCTCCTCCTCCTCCTTCTCTCCTCCCTGACTGCAGCGAGAGGAGGGTTTGCATGTATTATGACTCCTTTTGTTCTTCGCTGTCGACTCATTGTCAAATAAAAGAAGAAGAAAAAAAAGAAAAAGAGGAAGAGGGCGGGTGAGACGGAGGTGGAGAGAGGAGGTAAAGGACGAGTGAGTCCCGACGTGACGTCCGTCCTGTCTGTAGGTAGATATCGGAGGCTTCACCCACCTCTGCGAATCCCCCCTCTTTGTGTGCCCCTTATCTTTTATTTCCTCTATCAGGCCAGGTGCTGCTTATCCCGCCTTCAGCACATCCCCCTCCAGCTTTATCTCTCGCTCTGTCACCATGAAAACCCACACTTTGACGTGGGAACAAAACACATATTCCTTCTACTTGCCCCCCTCCCTTTCCACATCTCCATATTTCAACTCCTCTGGAGGCAGCTAGCTGGCCGTGACCCATCCTATCACTGCTCCGGAGTCAGCCCCCCGTCACAGACGGACAGACAGTCCGGCTGCTGGGAGCTCATCGACTCCAGATCTGTATCTTAACTCCAGTTTTAGGGGGGGCTTAATCCGGCTGCTTGTCTCCGGCGCAGCCAGCTACCGTAGCAGCCGATAGCCGCGGTTACACAAATCTATACAGCTCAAACTCTCCAGAAAATCTTTAGGAAGTCAAGTTTCTATTAAGCAGGCTCTTTAAAGTACTTTTTTTTTTTTTTAAATGGGCATTTAAATAAAACAAAAAAACATCCTTGCAAGCTGCATTGTTTTCAGAATCTCCCCAAAAAACGGAGACGCCTCCCTGTGACCAGCATCAAGGCCAAAGTTAGTGTTCAGCATTGCTGGTTTTTATTCTCTATATATTCACTCCCTATAATTCCGCTGGAAAATTCGCAGCTAATCTTTGAACTTTTTTTTTTTGTAGTGCAAGTGTTAGTGTAGCTGCTGGCTGCGAAGGGAGGGAGGCTGCCGGAGCCGAGCTCTCCATCCTGATTTAGAATTAGATCTATTTATGTTCACTCTCCAACCCCGCCGGGAAATATTTAAATCTGCCATGGAATGTGTGTATATGTATGTATGTGTGTGTGTGTGTGTGTGTGTGAAGCGAGAGAGAGGAAAAAGTAGAGATGATTTAAATATGTATATAAAATATATATATATATATATATATATATATATATATATGAGAATTTGCAATTGGTACACGGCTTTGGCAGTGTGGTTGTCTATTCGCAGGCATGCCAATTAAGTCACTGAAGTCGAATCAAACGGAATGAGAAAAGAGGAGGATAGAAAAAAAGAGAGATGGAAAAGGGGAACAAAAAGCCCAAAAGAAGGGAGTGTTTTCAGGCTCGCTGTGAACTAGTAGGGGAGCGAGACGCAAGCCGTGGTCACCGGCGATTCGTAAGCAGAGCACGTACGGACCGAGCCGAGCTCACCCCTCTGGCTACACACACACGCACACACACACACACACACACACGCACGCACACACACACGCACACACATTCACTCTCAAGCACACCAGCAGTCTGGACAACCCTGAGCCACACATATTCAGCTCCATGTCCAATCCTACAAACGTTCAAATGTCACCACCAGCACCTTTGACCCCTGTTAACGCCAAACAACACAAACACACACACACACACACACACACACACACACACACACACAGTGGAAAACAAGACAGCATGCCCGCACTTTGAATAAGCGTTAAGAACTAAAACCCAAAACAGGCTGTAACAGTGAAAAAGTGTGTTTTGGCTCGCACTCACCTCAGAGCGGGACCCGGCGCTCCGCTGCCGCCGCCGTGGTGAAGAAATGACCGGCTGCGCCCCGCTGCCGTCCTCGTGCGGACACATGCACACGCGAGCGAGGTGTGTGTGTGTGTGTGCGTGAGGACAATGAGACTGGACTGGATGGAGCTGAGCAGTGGTAGTAGGTGGAGGAGGGAGGGAGGGAGGGAGGGAGGGAGGGAGGGAGGGAGATGTGTGGTTGGGCGGGAAGGTGGAAAAGGGAGAGAAAGAGAGAGAGTGAGAGAGTGAGAGAGAGAATAATGAAATAGAGCAGAATTAGAAAAGAAGAAAAAAATTGAAAGGGGTCCCACTGACGCAGGGTCCCCTCTTGTTCCATTTGTGTGTGTGTGTGTGTGTGTGTGTGTGTGTGTGTGTGAAGGCTCTGGAGGGTCTCCTCTTCGTCACTTGGGACTTGGCGCTCTGCCCTCGAAGCAGTAAAGTGTAGCGAGAGCGGCTTTTACGTCTCCTTTCAGTGTCGATGTATGTGTCAATGAGCCAGCCTGCAGCATTACAACGCAACCTCCTGTCTTCTCGTCTCAGACGCTCCTCGAGCCTCCTCTTCGTCCTCCTCCTCCTCCTCCTCCTCATCATCATCTCTGTCTCTCTCTCTCTCTCTTTCTCTCTCTCTCTCCAGGGAAATACCTCTACCACTAATCTCTTCAAAGGTCTCTCAACCACTCTAGCTCCTCTCTCGCTCTCGTTTTTTTTCCTCAGTTTCCTCTCGCTCAGCTTTGCACTGAGAGAACAAAGTCTCGCCGTGTCAAATCATTTTTTTTATCATTGGCGATAATTGAGTTTCAGGGCAACAACTGAAGGGGATCATTCACATTTTTGAATAAAAAAGATTTTTTTTCAAGAGTTTTCTCAAAGTTTGTGTCCGACAAGGAGAAAAGCAGACCACTGCTCTTGCATAAAAGACACTGGATTTTAGAGAGCAACAATACATTTGAGATAATAATAATGCTCAAGTACGTGATGTGTATTTAAAGTCATATCCTTCTGCGCCAGAGAGCTCCATTGTTGCCACAAAACTATTACAAACACCAATGACGTGTTCCTTCATTGATCATTTGACTAAATCCCACATACACCTGCAAAATACTGTAAAAACTCACCTGGAGCATCACGTGTGTATTCATCCGCGACTGAAAATAGTCCCTAATAGAAGCATTGTCCCCGTTTGAAGGCGTTCGCCACAAACTACAGTGCCCAGCTTTTTAAGAACATCATTTAGCCTTTGTCAGAAAATGAAACTGAATATTTACGTCTTGGTCTCGGGCTTGGAGAGCCGCGGGCGCTAAAGACGTTGAGAGTGCTGAAACACATTGTTGGGTTTGGTCTTTTCATGGGATTCATTCAATGAGACAAAACAATAATGTACGATAACACCAGCCGTAGACGGCACAAACATTCAGCAAAGGAGATTCACACACACACACACACACACACACAAACCCTGAGCGCCAGGTGTATGTGCCTGTGTGCGCGTAATTGTGTGTGTGTGTGTGTGTGTGTGTGTGTGTGTGTGTGTGTGTGTGTGTGTGTGTGTGTGTGTGTGTGTGTGTGTGAAGTGCCATGCAGCCTCAATCCTCCGGCTCAGCCACGGAGAAGCCAACTCCACATCCAATTATTTGCTTCTCAAAGGCAGACAGATGGAGCGAGGGGAAAAAAGAAAAACAGAGAGCGTGGTAGAGAGAAGCAGTTATAGAGAGAGAGAGAGAGAGAGAGAGAGAGAGAGAGAGAGAGAGAGAGAGAGAGAGAGGCTCTTTGAGGGACTGCATAGGGGCGAATTAATTAGAATGAAAAAGAAAAACGGAGGGAAGAGACTCTTCTCCGCGAGAATAGTTTTGCAAATTAGTCAAAAAGAAATATCCCAAACAGAGCCCGTGGACACATCTCAGCAGAGAGAGAGAGAGAGAGAGAGAGAGAGAGAGAGAGAGACGGGAGATGAAAAGCAAAATATAAAAAAAATGCCAAAAGGAACAGACGAGCTGAAGTTGTTTGATAAATGACTGGTGTGTTCTATGTG
Source organism: Myoxocephalus aenaeus (assembly GCA_038501785.1). Taxonomy (NCBI): domain Eukaryota; kingdom Metazoa; phylum Chordata; class Actinopteri; order Perciformes; family Cottidae; genus Myoxocephalus; species Myoxocephalus aenaeus. The sequence continues at coordinate 176,599 of JBAMJR010000075.1, read as the reverse complement.
TGTGTTTTTTTGTCTCTTTCTTTTAGTTTCGTGTCACCGTACCCTTCCTGAGGCGAGCGCTGTCCTCCTCGGTCCTTGTGTTCTCCTCCCGGTCCTCCTTCACCGTCACTTCTTCTTCTCCCTCCTCCTGCGCTCCGCTGTCCCGGGGTATTCCATCAAAGAAGTCGGGCTCAAGGTGGATGGAGGAACTGCTGCTGCGCTCCAAAGGCACACTTCTCCTCTTTGACTTTTTTTCTTCTCCGTTTCCTCTCTCGCTCTTTGGCACTCTTTGGTCGGCCGGAGCATTTGTCTTGTTCTTGTGCGGTGACACACCGCGTAGGGGGGGGAGGATGGGGTGGGGATGAGGACAAGGAGGGGTGGAGAGAGAAGACTGAGAGAGAGCAAACAAAACATGAACAAAAAAAAGGAGGGAAAAGAGCAAGCGTAGGTAGATGGAGCAGAGAGCGGGGAATGACGGGAAGAGGCAGGTGGAATGGGTAGTGACACATCGCGGAGGTGTGTGTTCCTGCGTGTGTGCGAGTGTGTCAGAGCGCGGGGGCCGTCCTTCCAGCCGACACACCACCAACGAGGAAGAGGTGGAGGAGGAATGGATGGATGGAGGGAGCGATACAGCGAGTGCAGCGCCTCCTCCCTTCCACACACACACACACACACACACACACACACACACATTAGCATAGTTCATTATCATTCACTGCATCTCGCCACGACACGCATGGCTAACCTACTCACGGAGCCGAACCCTCAACTGAATCCTAATGGAGGAGAGGGAGGGAGGAAGGAGGAGGAGGAAGAGGAGGAGGAGGAGGAGGAGGGTGTATTGGGCGAGCAGGTGTCCCCTCTGCGTCTATTGTCCCGTGTCAGTGTGTGTCTACATGCGCGTGTGTGAGTGTATTCGGGTCCTTCCAGCGTGTGTGTGTGTGTGTGTGTGTGTGTGTGTGTGTGTGTGTTCACAAATCTGAGCTTTTATCTTGTGATAAAGTAGCTGAATTAAACGCACACTGTTCCAGACATGAGCCCCCCCCCCCCCCCCCCCCCCCCACACACACACACACTTTGGAACAGAATCTGGACCAGCGTGTGATAATGACAAATTTTGTAATTGCAAAATGAGTCAGACAGTTTTCTGAAATTCCAATGAGGCAAATCGACAGGCATTACAATTTTAGGAGATTAGACTGACACATTTTCTAAAATATATCCTGACCACGCTGATTTCGTTATTTCCAAATCGTGACGACAACAACGGGAAGGAGAGTCCCGGGGGAGAATATGCCAGGAGCTCGGGAAGTTAATTTCAGGGCAGAAAAAGGTAAAGCACAAGACTGCGGTACCAATGTGAGGTCCGTAGCTACCGTATTACATTTTTTTAGCCAGCGCGTTCTCATTCCCAACTCGTCAAATCCCAAATTTTTTGTCAGCGCATCGCCGTCGCCAATCGACACGCGGCGCTAGCGGACAGTAAGCTGTTGTAGGAAGTGAGTGAAGTCTGGGCTCCTGTCCAGGTGACTGCCGTTACGAAGACCCCAACGTCCTGTGATGGAAGAAGTCTTATTTTGAAAAGGACACTATATGCATTTAATGAGAGTATACTGATGCGATGAAAACCACCAAACCAAGGCGCACTGCGAGTGGTGGTGTTTGAAGAGTTGAGAGTGAGAAAGGTTTGTTTGAGCGACTAAAACACGTAAGTTGACTCAGTTTAACAAGATCACACACCCTGCCAACAAGCACCAACTGGTTAGAATGAATCAACTGGGGAATAATAATGTGCTCCCCAAGCCCTGTTTTTGAAACAATGTGGTTTAAAACTATATTTTTGGAAATGTAATCGACTAACAGCAACTAAGCAAGTAGCTGCGATGTAGCGATCTACACATTTTGGGAAATATTCCAACTTTCCCTCTCTTGAAGAAGATCGACGCTTCCCTCATTTCTGTGCTAAATATGAATGTATAGCGAGGAGCTGATGGGCCTATCTTAGCCCAAATGTTGACAGCTAGCCTGAAGGCGTCCAAAGTAGAAAAAAAACAAACACCTACAACACTCTCTAATAAATATTAATGGTCATTCGGCCGCTCAGTCCCTTTCGTCAGCTACATTTCCACTATTCCCAAGGCCTTCTTTATTGCTGTTTTCCATCCATCTACCAGATGCCCTCGCACATTCCCTCCTTTCCCCATCGCCCATCTACACACCTGTTTCCACTTTCCCTCATCAGCCCAGCGCTTAATAACCAGCCCTTTCCCACACACTCCTTGCCAAAGTTCGTCAGTCACCGAGTGCTTCGCGCCTTTGAGGTCCAGTCTTGTGTATCTGATCTCGACCTGCTCTGGCTTTGCCTGCTGCCACCAGCCGTGACATGCGTTAATCGGGGTGCAGCGACCGCCTTGATCTTATTGTTGCTGCGGGGTGTTGCCAGGTCCGTGTGACAAAACCAGCCCAACGGCCAATCAATACCAGCCTGATGGCAGAACTTAAAATGTGGCCCCAGTCAAAACCAGTTAGTTGCAGTATATTATTATGAATAAAACGTAGCTCTGTGAACGCTTTGCCTTCGCTTTCAATTCGGTTCTCCCTCGTCCCAACAACATGAATCCAGTGTTTTTACTTCACATGCATTTACTGTAGTTATTACTGCAATACCTTATTTCAACTAAATCGTCTTATCATGTTGCCTTGCAATTTGTTATTCATATACTTATCGTAAAAACATGTGTGCACGGGTTATGTATTTTCTGTCAGCATTTTTGTTTATTTCAACTGATGTTGAATTGCCCACTCACTGAAAGTCATTTTTTCCTGCGGGATTACCTTGCTTCGCTAGTTCTCTTATTACCCATTCATGGTTGGGTTCAAGAAGAGATATTTGTTTTAATTTCTTGATATTAATAATGTAATTTGCATGCAAAATAGGTCTACCCAACAGCAGATGAAAAAACTCCATCCATCCATCCATCCATCCATCCATTTTCGACCGCTTATCCGGGGTCGGGTCGCGGTGGCAGCAGGTTCAGCAGGCCGACCCAGGCTTCCCTCTCACCCGCAACACTTTCCAGCTCATCCTGGGGGACCCCGAGGCGTTCCAAGGCCAGCCGGGAGATATAATCCCTCCAGCGTGTCCTCGGTCTTCCCCGGGGCCTCCTACCAGTTGGACGTGCCTGGAAAACCTCTAATGGGAGGCGTCCAGGAGGCATCCTGACTAGATGCCCGAACCACCTCAGCTGACTCCTTTCGACACGAAGGAGCAGCGACTCGACTCCAAGCTCCCTCCTGATGTCCGAGCTCCTTACCCTATCTCTAAGGCTGAGCCCGGCCACCCTACGGAGGAAGCTCATTTCGGCCGCTTGTATCCGAGACCTCGTTCTTTCGGTCACGACCCAGAGTTCGTGACCATAGGTGAGGGTTGGAACGTAGACCGACCAGTAAATGGAGAGCTTCGCCTTCCGGCTCAGCTCCCTCTTCACCAAGACGGACCGGTACAGCGCCTGTTTTACTGCTGCAGCCGCACCGATCCGCCTATCGATCTCACGCTCCACCTTACCCTCACTCGTGAACAAGACCCCGAGATACTTGAACTCCTTCGCTTGGGGTAGGCAGTTTGTCCCCACCTGGAGGGAGCAGTCCACCGGTTTCCGGCAGAGCACCATGGCCTCAGATTTGGAGGTGCTAACTCTCATTCCTGCCCCTTCACACTCGGCTGCAAAACGCCCCAGTGAATGCTGGAGGTCACGGTCCGAGGAAGCAAACAGGACCACATCATCCGCGAACAGCAGAGATGCGATCCCGAGATTCCCGAACCGGATCTTCTCCGCCCCCTGGCTGCGCCTAGATATCCTGTCCATGAAAGTCACGAACAGGACCGGTGATAAAGGGCAGCCCTGGCGGAGACCAACACCCACCGGGAACGTGTCTGACTTACTACCGAGGATACGAACACAGCTCCTACTGCAGGCGTACAGAGACCGGATGGCCCGTGCCAACGGGTCCGGCACCCCATACTCCCGCAGCACCCCCCACAAAACCCCCCGAGGGACCCGGTCGAAAGCCTTTTCCAAGTCCACAAAGCACATGTAGACTGGTTGGGCAAACTCCCAGGACCCCTCCAGTAGTCTTGCGAGGGTAAAGAGCTGGTCCACTGTTCCACGGCCGGGACGGAATCCACACTGCTCGTCTTGAATCTGAGGTTCGACAAGCGGTCGGAGCCTCCTTTCCAGCACCCTGGCATAAGCTTTTCCCGGGAGGCTGAGCAGTGTGATACCACGATAGTGGTATCACACTGAAAAAACTCCAACACTGTAAAAGTAGCTCAACACCGCGGGCAAACCGCAGACCTGGCAACACTGTCTGAGAGGTTGCCAACCGGTGGACACTCCAGGATACACTGGCCCAGCAAAGAAATAGTTCCAGCACAAAAAAACTACCTTTTTTGTACATAATAAATATACAAGGAATAATGTGTTGAGTATATAGCTTTCAATATGTCATAGGTGTATTTGTTTTTAGCTTGCCGTTTCCCAATATTTTCAATCTTCATGCTACGCTAAGCTAATCGGCTGCAGCTTTACCGTACACAGACATGAGAGTAATCAATCTTATTTAACTCACTGCCTCAATTGTCAGAAAGCACATTACAGTATTAATAACTCAAGGAGTATAAACTAAATTAATAAATCAAATACAAGGGGATATTAAAGAAAAACGGAAAGCGAAAAAAAAAGAGAACAAAAAAACTTTAAAAAGAAGCTCACGGTAACAGAAAAAGACAGTCTTCAATTTAATTTCTCAGAACGCCTCCGCAGCGAGAACTTAATTTTCTCCAATTTTAAAAAGAACACCAGATCCCTCAACGGCATACCATAGAAGGATTTGGGGGATGAGGGGACTTCCAATCCATCAGGATTCTCCTTCGTGCCAAAAGGGTTCAGAAAGCAATTATGTTTTTGTGTTTATTTCGTAAAACTTTAAACTTTGTCCCCCTGAACTCCAAAGATGCGCATCCAGGTATTGGGTAGAATATTTATATGGGGGACTCTGATAAGACTTTCAATATTGTATCCTGGTTTTGACAATTTGTCAGTTGTGGAAAAGGTGTGTAAGCTCTGCCGCTGAGTTGTGACATCTATTGCAGCGATCCACTACATTTGAGTACACTTTCGAAGGTTGGGAGTTGGAGTAGTGCAGGTGATGCTGTACCTTTTTTGAATTGTGGTATATTTAACCGTGCACACAAAGCTTTTATTGAGCCTCTGTCCGCATGGGAGAGTTTGGAAGTCCTTCATTTCTTTGACAACAGACAGCAACAACATGAAGGAGAGCAGGGCCCTGTTTCTCGTACCTGGCTTACTGAGTTAGCGGGCTAATTGTCAGGATAAGATGACGTAGGTCAGGCTTATTCAGTTTCTCGAAGCAAGCTTAGATAAATCACCATAGCAACACAGCCAAAAATGTAAACCTGCTCCCGGGCAGGCTTACTGAAATTCACTGGATAAGCTGGCCACTCCCACCGGACAAAAAAGGCAGCTCCCTTCCTCATTGATGAAGGAGCGGTATTAGTTATATTAGTTTTATTGTGAGAGAATTATTTGAGATCGCCAAGATCCGTCCTTTACATCATCATGACTTCCTGTACGCGCGCTATAGATTCTGCCGTCAAGGAATCATTTATTTACGAGAGCTTCTCGAGCCGCGGACATTGATCACCACAGGCGCAGCAGATCACCCGTCTCACAGACAGAGACTCTCACCCGCTGCATGCCGCGCTGTTCTTAAGATTATTTAGTGCTTAAGAAACTTATGGATGTGTTGAAAGCACTCATAATTATATGACAGTGTTATTAGTACACCATACATATCATTATTGTAGAACGTGATTAAGGTGGACTCATGATAAGAATACAGAGAATCACACACAATTTCTTTTCACTGCTTCAATTGATTGAATTTCTGATTATGAATAATACATATATACTGATCCGCCCATACACATATTCAAACTCCTAGTTATATAGAAATATACACATACATGTATATACATATAGTACATGATTCATACGCGCATACAGTACATATATCCTCATAAGTATATATTTATTCGTAAATATAATCTGATTGATTTGGGTGATGAAGCACTTAAAATTTGCGGATACATTTTCCCAACACTGACATTTAACTTGTCTGATATATTTGCGGCGCTTATGTCTCGCAGCGGGGCGGAGTTAAGCTGCGTTCACGGCAACAATGTTACAAAAACGTTGGAATATTCACAACGCGTTTGCTGTGAATGATTAAGGTAATGACTTCCTCATATGTCTTCATGATCATCTCCTGCTTCTCATCGGAGAAATAAAAAGAGGTTCCTCTGAGTTTATTTGCCATTGTACTGTTAGAACATCGTGGTGTCAGTGCTCGATTATTATCCCTTCTGAAGAGGAGCGGGCACGCGCATTGATCCAGAGGATTGACGTCTGGCTAGAATTAACGAGACCGTTTCAGCGAGGATCAGCCGTGAAGAAACCAAATTAGCCTGATGTCAATCATCTCGCTAATTTAAACTGGAGATTAGGACATTTGCTTGACTTTGTTTAGCTAGGGTGACCAGACATCCTCTTTTTCCCGGACATGTCCTCTTTTCGAGACCTAAAAAAAGCGTCCGGCAGGGATTCCAAAAACGTCCGGGATTTTGCTACGTCTGGGAAAATAGTTATTACCCCCTTACAAGTTTTGGAAATGGTATCTCCCTCACGTTCCACCTTCTTGCGCCAAGCTCTGACTGTAGGGAGAACTGTCATTGGTCGACCGATCTCAACGTAAATGTAAGTTCACGGCACCATGCTATACACTACTACTACCTCCGGGCCCAGAGCCGGACAGATCAATGGGTATCCGACTGAACGCATTCTGCTTTGCAACAACAAGATGACTTTATAAAAAGGTGAGAATAAGTCTAGGCGCAAACTTTCATGGCCATTAAGCCGTTGCAACTCTCAGAGGGAGAGAGATAAATGTGCTTGTACACAAAGTAGCGGTCGGAACATGCAATCCATGTCTTAAGCTACTGTTAACAATGTCCAGAACAATCAAATCATGTAATTATGCTCTATGGGTCCACTTTAAAAAGATTACATGGCTGGCAGGCAAGCATCAATTAGGTAGGATTAATCAATTTTGGTGCCAAAATGTGCTCTCTAAGCATACGCTAAGCACCTATTAAAGGCTGTAAGAATGGCTAAGCTCTTAATGGTTATGATCACCTTCAGCTGTTCACCTTTTCTAGACAAACAGGCTTACGGTGTACGCAAAGTTTCCCTCTTTGTTCCGCTGTGAAAAAGAAACTCCCAGTGGCTTGCCCAGTCCAGCATGTCTAGGCACACTTCTGGGCACTCAAGTAACAACAGCAAGTAACAACAGAAGGCGAGTACGAGTCATTTGCAATTACAGCAAGGCTTCAAGGCTTCAGATTCCACATGGGTGTTTGATAGCTCCACAGCAGAGAGTAACGTAGTACAAATGTTGTTTATTGGCTTTGCATTCATTCCATTATTGGTGTACATGTCATAGATTAGCAGTGATTTAATTTGTAGAATGGTGCAAACTAAAGTGGTAATCCAACAGGGTATAGTTTTTGTGTTGTTACTTACAGTGACCCCTATTCTCTGCTGCTGCTGCTGCAACAATTATGTTTGCCCACGCAGGCATGTAATCAAGGAAATTAAAATGAGTTCCTTTCAAAGCATTTCAGGTCCTCAATCTAAGGTCACATCCAAGTGAAATGAAGCCAACAAATGTTGTTTTTTTGCAGCCATCTATGTTCTACTCAACTGTCTGCAAACAATATACAACTCCAAGAAACGAGGGGTTATGTCATCAAGGCCTTCACACCGCTTCCAACTGGAGAGTACTTGCTTGTCATCGTGGACGACTATACACGCTACCCAGTTGTAGAGAACGTACGGTCAACATCGGCAAACACAGTCATTCCGGTTATGGACAAAGTTTTCTCCATGTTTGGAATCCCCAGAGTTGTGAACACTGATAATGGTCCCCCATTCAATAGCGACCAGTTCTCCCAGTTTGCAGGCCATCTAGGATTCCATCACCGCGGGATAACACCGCTGTGGCCTCAAGCCAACGCTACAGCTGACAGATCCATGCGCACTCTAGGCAAAGATATTTGTGTGGCCGAAACACAGGGGGCGGGTTCCTTTGGTGCGGTTAATTCGCAAGTCAATATATTTTTTTCCCGATGTGTTGTTTTTGTCATGGGCACTTTCATACAGAATGCAAATATTACGTGGCGAAAAAGTAGCATCTGAAATCAGCTAAGCTCCTTTCACTGATCAACTCCTTTGGAATCACTTTGTAATCAAAAGTCAAATTTAGGAGCGACACAGATTCTCAGCTGAGGGAATATGTTATTTATGCAAACTTGTTCAGCCATAACATTACTTCTTGCTTTGCCCCGTGGACACGTTTGCAACCATGACATGAGGCCAGGGGCCAGTTATTAAACAAAAACTAATAATATTTATCAGATAAAATGAATAAACATTAAAAGGCCTTTAACTCTTTCATTAAATTATTATTAATTCTTATTACCAGGATTTCTTAACTATTTTATAAACAAGCTCTATTAGTCTATTTTGATGCTTTCTGTGCACTCTTGCACCTTATTTACTTAAAAAGTATTAAACAAATAGAAAATCCCACTGTGAATCAATTCATTTAAATCCTGAATTATAAAATGGCCGGCAGGCCCCTGGCACCGTATCGCGGGACATAAGTTGTGTGTCACTGTTTTAGACCTACAGTATTATTATACAGTGGGAGAAATATGTCCTGCATGGAACCTTGTGTACCTTTAGCCATGAGAGGGAGATCTACTGAGGTCTCCCTCAAGGTTTCCATCATTTCGCCAGATGAACTGTGAGGCCACCAGTTTCCCACCATTTGTGTTTAAAAAGAAATGTCACTCAATATTAAAGAGAAGAACATGAAGTCCTGTTGCAGCGTTAATACAAATCTAATAATGTGAAGTATTCCCGTGCAGTGTTTTTTTTAAATAAAGGCATGGTTCATATTCTGTTGCTGCCCTACTCTCCGATGAACGGGTAGAAAATAAAAACTACATCTTGTAATAGTTATTTTTGGTTTTGACCAAGGTAGAGCTGACATGTATTTTGTGATGGTTCCATTCTGCCACTTCGCTTTGTTTGCCCACTCTCTGCACTTTTACACTTTTCACTGCTCTAATAGCTCTGCCTGTGATCCTGGTCTGAAGTTTCTCCTTTTCTTAATGAGGCTTTGGTGGGTAGTTTTCCCTTGTTCTCATTGTGGGTTTAGAGATGTGGGGAGCCGTTTTCATTTACTTTTTCATTATGTAGGCGTTACAAAGCCCCCTGAGATTACACCAGTTAGTAAGAGGTGTATGCACATCAGTGGCGGGTGGTGAAATTTTTTTTGGGGGGGGCGCAGTTGGGCGGCGCGGTTTGAATATTTAGCACTCCACAATGAGAAGAAAAGAGGTTTGGAGTAGAATATTCTAAAAAACAAAGCTTTATTTCAAGAAAACACAGTGCTCAACACTGTCCAATAACAACTATCAACAAACTGTAACTTTGGGCATGAGAGGTTCAGAGCAGAATGGTTTAAGAAACATTCAATGTGGTGGCCAGAGCAACTTCAGGGAATACATTGACGTAGCATTCAAACTGGGGGCCCTGCAGTAAGGTGGCACTGATGTGGTGGTCTTTGAAGGCAAAGCGTTCCCTGGTGTGTCCAAGTATGGTGTCACAAACCTACAGATAAATATATAGAGAGAGACAGAGACAGTAAGATAAGTTGTGGGGAAATATCTACTACAAACAGGCTTCATACTACAGACAAAAAACTATGTTTTGTGTGTCTTGATGGCTCAGCAACATAGACAAAAGGCCAGGAGCCACCTTGATGGCTGTAGCTATGACACACACACACACACACACACACACACACACACACACACACACACACACACACACACACACACACACACACACACTCTCTAACTTGTTGGGGGTTGAATTGGTATTTTAGATAAAGTTATAGTCTGATATGATATCCACCCAAATCTAACAATGTCCAACATGTGTTCTGCTGTGAGAAAGATAAAACATTAAACTCTAACAGGCATCTGCTGATTTTGACACTCACCTCTGCAGCAATCCTTCAAGCTCATCTTCCTTCACAGCCCGGCGCTTCCTCGGCCTCAGAGCCACTGCTTTGCTACACACTGAGCCTCCAGCTAATAGCTCCGGTTAGCATGTAGCTTGAGGAGAAGCTCCGGGTGTACGTCCTCCCGCGGTCAGTGCTTTGCTGCTGAATATTTAAATCCGGACGTTCGGGTCCCAACTCTTTCAGCCTCTTCTTGTCAACATCTGATCGTGGATTGAAAGGTGTTTCGCGTAGAGATACCACAGAGTTTTCAGTCGCCATACTAACATAATCAAAGTCTCTGCTAGCTGTGTTGCTCGCGTAGCTACGTGGGAGCTATATGGGATGTGAGGGAATGATAAAGGTCTCTGATTCGACGAATAGTCCAACCACGTTGCAATAAGAAACGATGTCATTGGCTAGGGCGCAGATTTGTGCGCCCGAAGATTCACGTTTCATCCGCCAATGAGAAGCTGTCCTTGCCGCAACGAGGGTGAAATGTTTGTTCGCTGCCATAGACTCACATTGGGCCGGCGCCCCGACAGGGGGAGGGGCTTTTCTCAGTGATGATGAATGGCGATATATTATATTTGGTATATCTTAAGTGGTTGTTGACAGGGGCTTACGGTCTCCCACACACATTTAGCGTGTCAACACGGTATATTTCTTATTTAAATTATTTGGTATATAATGTTTTTTGACAGTATATATTATATATTTTTTTTCTTCTTTTTTTTTTTTCATCGCAAAATTTTAAGAGGGGCGGCGCCCTAGCGCCCTCTATTGACGCACCGCCACTGATGCACATGCTTCACTTCTTCCAAGGCAAACATGACTAAAAGCTTTCAGTTTCTGGCTACAGACGATGGTGGGCTTAAGGGTCCATAAAAAAAAAAACTTTAAATTTGCTTATTATGTGTGAAGCCAACCCGTTCTCACTCCCAACTCGTCAGATACAGTCGGTTGGTCATTATTAGATGGTCAGGGTGGAAGGTTGGGAAACCCAAGGAGACCGGAGAGTGAACCCAAGTCAAGGTTGGCTAATTTTACCTTACTTTTATCATGTAATTTGTGTACCTAATTTGCGCAAGTTAACAAACCTACTTATTCTACGTAACAAACATATTTTAATCCAAAACACAATTGTTCATAAACCTCCCCAAATATTCCTGTTGCCTAAACCTGACCAAGTAGTTTTGTTTGTTAATCCGTGTCATTATTAAGACGATCAAAGCAACTGGTATTGGGTAAAGAGCCAGACAATTTGCGTTGGACGGGTGATACAAACAATGAACTTTCACAAAGGAGACTGTCATTATTTGCCCAAGAGAAACCAAGTCAACGTTGACTTACTTTACCGTGGTTCTGTTAGTAACTTATGTCATTTGCAAAGGCTAGTTATGTTACAAACATACTTTTTCTCCAAATCCATAATTTTTTCCTAAACTCAGGTACTTTATTTGTGTAAGAAACAATGAATTCCCTACTGTGGAAGTTATATTTGAAAGGACGCTGCGCTGTTGCTGACACATCCAAAACTGGAGCTAAAGTTTGACGCGTAGGGACACTGACCAAGCCGGTATTTGACAAGTTGAGAGTGAGAATGTGTCGGTTAAGCAGAAAGTGAGATGATCGAAGAAGTAGCGACATGTCTTGTTAAGCTTTCGCTGTAATTTGTGCATTTTCATTATTTTCATCATCCTCTCGGCTCACCATTTGTCTCAGTCCTATCCTCTCCGCTGGTGCGTCGCGCCGATAACCCCACAGGGGTCGTTTAAGACTAATCTTGTCTGACTTAACTGAATCTGCACTCCGGGTCAAGGAAACAAGCCAGCCGCCCACCTTAACTGTTGCCATCTTTCCTCATCTTGTGACACCTTAGTGACACCCGGGGTGGCCATCAGCGTCGCTTTCACCACCATCTCCCTTTCCATCACGCTTTCAATCGCAATTGTCTCATTTTCTGCCGGAATGTCGCGTCCAGAGTGGAGATATGAGATCTGTCAAGTGAGACACCGGGGGCACGGGGGACCTGCGTCACGTAATGCCCAGGCGCACCCTATTTCCTCAGTGTACGGCCTGCAATTCATTTTATAAATGTCAGACGGGGCTTGGCAAGCCATCTAACCCGGCCACCCCACCGCCCCCCCACAGCCTGATGGGTAATATTCTTATGAGAGATCATTTTGATTGGCTTCCTTTGCCCTTTTCATTGTCTGAGCGACAGGGAGAGGGGAAATGATGATGATGTGGTGTGTGTGTGTGTGTGTGTGTGTGTGTCTATGCACATAGAGGAGTGTGTATGGATGTTTGTGTATAAGCACATATATAAATATATATGTGTGTCTGGATGTTGAAGGTTTATGTAAACAGAGATTAGACATGCAATAAACCTGTCACATGGAGAATGCTGCTGTCATGGCGTCAACCTGAGCGCCTTGTCACTATCTACCTTTTTTTTTTTTACACACACTCACACACACACACACACACACGTTTGATAGGGAGAGGATTACAGCTGGATATTGAGCATCTTAAGCCATCCTGACTCCCATGTCATGCTGTTGGAGTACCAGCAGAGAGTGTGAGTGTGTGTGTGTGTGTGTGTGAGAAGACGGTGTCAGAGTGGCTATTGAACAGGCAGGCAGCTTGCTTCCCCATTTCTCGTGGTGCCACAGGTTATTTCACGGCCCTCCGTCTGCCGTTTGTACGTGAGCTTGTATGAGAGGCCTCCCTATAAGAGTCATTTGCCATGCCTTTGGTAAACGACTGTGTGTAAGTGCGCCTGTGTTTGTGTGTGTGTGTATACGCATATGTTTGTACCATAGCCGAGGCCCTGATGGGTCCCTAGACACTGAGGATGAGTTAGCCTCTGCCCTGGTTTCCATGGCAGCTGCTGGCTTTATTAGACTCTCACTTTAGCCTCCACAACCACACACACACACACACACACACACACACACACACACTGCTCATTGTACACTGACAGGGCTACATTGCCACCCAACCCCGAGGCGCTCGCATTTCGGAGCAGTTAAGCAACTTGTCAGGAATGAGAGATGGGCGATGTGTGGCTAAATGAAGCGCAATGGAGAAACCGTCGCACGATTTCACACTTGAGTAGCCTCCGGCACTGCTGCCGCCCCAGACACACACACACACACACACGGAGGTGGGGTGAGATGAGCTTGAAATGAGAACCATGGCGAACATCAATACAGCCCTCCATATCTACGCTTGGCAAGGGCCATTCTAGATCAATATTCCTCAGACTGAACCAATGTCACATTCTGTATGCTACAAGCCAGACAGCATTAGAGCCGCTCCGGCCGGCATCAATCAGCTCCGAGCCAACCGTCCGGCCGCTTGCGTGGCTCGTAACATGCTTCATAAAAGCTGTTACCACCTTGACACAAGCGCTGCACCAACATACCCATCTGAGGGAGCGGGAAATACTCCAGTTGGGGATCATTGTAAGGCTTTCACATATTTGTATGTACATTTGGAAGTATTGCATTAGAAAAGCAAAGACTAAATTCGATAAAACTTCCTTGATTGCGCAAAAAACTAGTTTTTATACTCACTTGTATAAAAACTGAACTTACTGAATCACTGTTCAGATACTTTTTACTGATGGGGTCTTCTCGGATATATTTTTTATGTTGTCGTTGTTCCGGGACAGCATGAAACATGGCCAATACTAGCTTAAATGAAAGAATAATAAATAACACCATGCCTGTGGCGCTTCTGACCAAACAATTGTATTCCTTTCAAACCAGTTGATATAAATGCGCCTAATTTTGGCATTTCAATTTTGCGACATTTTAAAAGTAAGCTTAGACATTTATTTGACAGTGTGGCTACTGCATAAACAAATGCATTAAATGCTATCCTTGACCTTTGGAGAGTTTGGTACGTTGCTGCTAGATATTCTGGAGCCTGTCAGCTCACTGAAAACTTGATTCCAGGTATGTTGCAGGGCCCCTGCTCTGCTTGTGGCCCGCTGAACCATTCAGAGGTTTGAACCCAGTTGGTGACCTTCTTGCACTCCAATAATGTAATGAGGTAATTGCTATGTGTCATGTCTGTGCATATTAGTAGACAGCTGTAGCTGGTGTACAGGACTGGCTCACAGCATGGGTGAATTAGGCAGGTTTCTTTAGGCAAAGCTTACTTGATTGGGTTTCTGAAGGTTTTGGTGTGTGGAGGTGATTATAGTGTAAACGTGTTTAGCGACCGGGTGGTGTTAATTTTCTCGATCCGTTGTGTACCCACTAGATCAGTTGTTCCAAACTCGGTAATACGTTCTCACTCCCAACTTGTTAAATATCAACGCTTGGTCAGTGCCCCTGGGCGTCTCATACCAACTTTCTCGCTGCGGTGCCTCAGTGCGAGGCACCGCAGCGAGAAAGTCCATGTATGACGGATGGGATTTGTTTGGGACAAACGAACACAGGACTTTCACACAGGAGACCACTGTTTGTGTCCCATGTGAAACCAAGTTTTAAACACGGACAAATCCCAAACACTGTGTAAGCATCCAATCAATCACAAGGTAGCCACGTCCTAAAACAAGTCTATTTTACCCTAAATGGGACCATCACTTACTAAATGAACATCATGCTGTATTGGCGAAGTCTTGAAAATAGCTCAGGGACATGAGTGGTCGTCCCGTAACCACAAGGTAGCCGGTTCGATCCCTGGTCTCCTCATAGTTCACATCTCAAAGTGTGCTTGAGCAAGACTGAACCCCTAGTTGCTCCCTGGGCGCCTCACTATGGAGGACTGGAAATGACTTAAGTATAAATGCAGAAATACAGGAATATATAAATATAAGTTATACCTAAACAGGACATCATTAAATAAATCTATTTATTCATTTATTTATGCCTGTATTTATGTGTCCACACGTATTTCTTCATTTATTTATTTCTGTATTTCTGTGTCCTTGTATGCAAATGAGCTGGGGCCGTCCGAACCTCTGTCTAAAGCATGATCGGTCACAGGAGTGTGATCGCTCCTGGTATGTTATGCTCTACTACTTCTGCCTTGCACATGTTGTTGAAGTTGGCAAAGCTCAGCTAACCGTTAGCAGAAGTCCGGATTTTCAATGCCCTGTCCTCCTTTTTGCATACCTGCAAACTTGTCACCTTACGGCGAAATTCGCCGTTTTGAAATCAAAATATGTGAACTGGCCGGCCAGCGTTTCTGAGATTGGAGTGGTCGTGATCTTCATAATAGAAGATCTTTGATGAGTCTTGGCCAATCAGCGTTAAGATGTCTCCAGCGGCCGTTTCTCAATACGCTTCTTCTCTGTACTTGATGAGGAAACTCACAACTGAAAGTTCACGTTCTCTGAATACTACTGTTGTTGAGTCCCAACATGTACTTTTAGGATGTTTTCAGGCGAGAAGTTAGTTGTTTAAGCATCAAATCTGTGATCGGTTATTCAAGAATCAGCCTTCTCAAAAAGATACGCCGACGAGTTGAGTTCCTGCTGAGGGACCGTGAGTCCCGCAGCACCGGGCCGTCAGCGCTCTGCTGCCCGCCGAGAGCAGCCTGATCCCGGCGAGACTTTTAGAAATGATCCGCTGGCTCCGATTTCTCCTTAGCGGTTAAACATGAGATATAATTCTGTTTTGAGGGTCTAACGAGCAATCTTTATTAGTTTATTATTTATTCACAGTAACGTTACATCAGTTTGACGGAGGGAAAGGTTAAGATTCATAACTTAAGATTTTAATTGAATTTTTATTTATACACACACAACCACATCCTCCCTCCCTCGCTCTCCAATCACAGGCACGCTTCCAGCTACCCAGCTCATGAGACGTTCACTGACCTCCTGAACATAACATTCATAACAAAACATTTCCCTCAGTCCGTTACACTATTAATAATATATTACATATATATATATATAAGATATATATTACATATACATATAAAAAAATAAAAATACATATTAATTAGTTGATAAAGCAGGGTATGCTCCAAGGAGATCAATTACAGTAAAAAAAATCAAACTGCACCCCTCCTATGCAATTATTCACAGCCTCACAAAATACTGCATAGTTTTTGGTGTTATGGATATGGTCACCCTGGCCTAGACAGCTTTTTGACTTCATCTACAGGGGCCATGTGCTTAGGGATCGGTTGCTTCTGTCTTGCTCCCATACTTGACCAATCCTGTTTAACAATGAGGTTCGGACCGCCCCAGCTCATTTGCCTTTAAGGACACAGAAATACAGGCATAAATAAATGAAGAAATACAGAAATGTAGAAATAGATTTATTTAATGATGTCCTGTTTAGGTATAACTTATATTTATATATCCCTGTATTTATTTATTTATACATTTATTTAAGCATTTATTTATTTATTCCTGTATTTATTCATACATTTATTTAAGCATTTATTTATTTATTCCTGCATTTATTTATTTATACTTAAGTAATTTCCGGTCCTCCATACACAGGGCAGCACAATGCTCCTTAATTAAGGATGGGTCAAAAGCAGAGAAGAATTTCCCCAAGGGGATTAATAAAGGATACATTATTATTATAAACTGATGTTTACAATGTTTACATTATAGAGTGAATACTGTAACCATGTATAATGTTGTATTCATATTGATTAATTTGGTAAACCATATCTGAGTTCTGTTTTGCCCAACATGCAAACACATAGTACATTTTTTCTCTGTTAAGGGTCAAAACAGCAATCGGCAGAGCCACCGCTGTGATCACACAGCTTAATGCAGCACAAGACAGGGGCAACCATCTGCTTGCTCATTCAGTGAAGAGAAGTCATTGATTAAGTCAGCAACTGCCAGATGAGTCCACGTTCATAAGTGACGGCCTGTTCAGGCGTGAGGAATAAGTTACAATCTCCTTCACAGCATCAGATACAGTCTGGCCTGAGAACATGTTGACTGAAAGACATTGGGCGTACAGTAGTTGTCAATCTCAGAGACATTTGTCCTGTACAGGGTTAGCAGAGTCTAGATCTTACATCTGAAGCTTTAATTTTATGTTTACTGTTTTCCAGCCCACTAGAGTTGTGTTTTTCCATGTTGAAATTGCAGCTGACACTTGACATTAGCGTTACCTCATTTCTGCACGGCAATCGAAGTAATTACAAAACACCCATACAAGCATATAATTATTGAAAATGTTGTAGGTGATGGCCTATTCTTTGATTTTACACACATTTCTATCCACCTCAACAGTCCGTAAGGCCAAGTGTCCTTCTGATTGCAGGGACCACTTCAGTCAATGCTAATAATGACATGTAATTTGGTGAGTTCACACAAGTTTGCAACGATGTGCCTCATTTGAACTTTGAACTTCCTAATCAAGCTGCAGAGAAAGTTCAATAACACCAAGGTCCTCAGATGCCTGTCATGTTCACATTACACAACTTGCCAAACTACATTTTATACTTTGTATAAAATGTAGTTTGGGAAAAAATTTCGTCACCATCCGCCTTCTTTGCTCTTATTGTGGAAAGCGTATGGGAACTGCAAGGTGTTTGACACCAACTTAGTGAAGCTTCAACCAGGTCGTATACATATTTGGTCAGCGGATCAGTTTGAAATATTGTATTGGGAGGAATGGTACAAACAGAAACAGCACACCAGCACAACCCCAGCACGTCATCAAGGTAAACTAACAATTGAAGATTGACTTCACATTGATGTGTCCAATCGCCATGTCTTTCTCCAGCTCCTTGCTCCTGCCTCACATACACTCAAATTTTGAAGCACTTATTATTTATTATTGTGTAAAAAGTCCATTCATTTGGGATGTCGACGATCCCATATGATTGATTGTGGGTAATAGGTGCCGACTCGGGGTGGGCAAACACTGTAGCTAACGTCAATTGTCATTAGGAGACTGTGTGCCATCCGAGCCTTGGCTGCCGTTCGTGCTGATCGCCATAATGACTTACAGGTGCTTGAAAAGGGTTCTTTTAAATATCAACACTCTGGCGCACCTCAGTGCTTACACTGAAGGCCCCTCCTTCACACTGGCGACTGTCCTTACAGCCATCTGACAGCAGCAGGTCTCTGTTCCATCTGCATTCTCTAACTGGGGTGATGATGCACACTGCCAAGCCACAATTACGCACAACAGATGCGGCGGTTAAATTTTGTTGCATCCAGCATCGGACTGTTAGAAGATAAACAGGGAAGTACTGACAGCTGTTTATTTTTGAGGAAAGACCGGATGAAACATGATTATCATAAGCATCATTAATAACGAGTTGAATAAAACACCAGACAGTAAGTGGTTATCGGGCCATCTGTATGTTTGAGATTATTTTTCTCATCATTTATCATTGCGGGTGAACGCGAACGTGTGGAGTGAGACATTATTGCGAACGCTCTATGACCGCAATACCTGGCTTAGGTGTTAACACCTGAAAGTGAACTGTATTGTTTCCGGTACTGTGGGCTGCCTCAGACCCAGCAGCAGACAAAAATCCAGGCCCAATGTAAACCCAACATGCCTCGATCGCACCAAGACGCAACGCAAAACAAGCATGGCCGATCAAAAAACGCCCTGTGGCAAAAGGAGCTGTGCATAACGGATGGTTGCAACCATGCGATCAAATGTAAATAATGGGGAAAAAATTTATTAAATTCAGACATTGAGTGCTTGCTGTTGCTCTGCTGTTGAATGAGGAGGAGGGGGAAAACGACAGTCATCAAAAACTGCGATCAACCTTTCATCGGCCTTTGTCAGTTCCTACCACAGTCGTCACCCAATGGTTTGTGGACTGCCTTTTTGAAGCCTTGAGTTCAGCGATTTGGCTGTCGCCATCGACCTTCCCCGTGTTGACTTTTTTCAACCGGTGAACGTAAGTGACCATATTTGAAAAGCGGAGGAGTGACGTAGAGACAGCGCACAGTATATGGCTTTGGTTACTTGTCAATCACAATCAGCCCGCCCTAAAGCATATCCTGCTTTATAGCTACCCTCTTGCTTGATTTTATGGGCTGCCTGGGACAAGCGTGACATTGGCGAGCGCTGCAACTCCACGCCTGGTGCTGGAAAGTTGGGAACATTTGAACTTTTCGGCGCGCTTCTAGCAACGCGCCTCTATGTGATAGAGGGCCATAGGCAGTACCGGCAAGGTTGATTACATAATTATAAGCACAATTGTCATGACATACATTTTCACGGATCTGGAAACAACATATAGTAAGTCATTGACACTGACAATATATCTAGCAGGTCATTAGAAATGCAGCTATCTTCTGAGGCGCTGGCTAACATGTGGAAGCGATTTTGGGTGACTGTGTGCAGGCCCGGACCCCCAAATACCCGTCCATGTCGCCGGGACTGGGCTGCATATTTTTTATTTACTGACTGGTCTTCGTAAAACTCGTCCGTACTTTTTGTTTCGAGGACATTGTGAGGCATGTCTACTCCCTCCGTGACTTGCAAGCCTCACCATCTGGCGGGGGACACATTTCGGAAGCAGCCGGAGAACACACCAAATTAGATTTTGTGTGGATTAAACTGCTGTTCGTGCTATGAGCTGCCATTTCCCTCCCACTAACGTTAATCGTTGGTGCACACGAAGCATGCTGTGGGCTAAAAGCACAAGTACGTGACGGAACTATGTATCGCATGACTTGTATCAGTTTACTGTGACATGAACCAGACTTCCTATTGGTTTATATGAAGATTACAAGTTGTTGGAAACATTCCAGTACATCCCCACTGCATATGTATGTCATCCAGCCTTTACTGTTCCTCCACCACAATGCTCCATTTAGAACTCCAACAGCTGCACCCGCTTTAATTGTCTATGAAAGAATGCACACTATGGCACCAAGGTTACATCAGTAACGCTGTATAAACTTTATCCACCTGCGTTTTGTTTTTCTTCCATTTTTCTTTATTTTCTCACCCCATCTTTCTCTGCTCTCCTCATCAGCCGCTAGTATTCTCATCTGAAAGAGGAGAACAGAGAGGGAAAGAATAAGCATGGGGATGCAAGGACGCGTGGCGGAGAGAATACTAAGCACCGATGGGTGTTAGAACACAAAGCCCCGCGCAGACGCTGGTGTGCACGCACACCCTCTCACTCACACACACACACACACACACACACACACACACACACACACACACACACACACACAGAGGTGTATGCAAGCACACATTACTAAGCAGACACACTAATACACAAAGACACACTCTGCTGGGTATTACCGGACCCCTTGGTACGGCTTGAATAGAATGTATTTGTACCTCAGGCTTAAACAGTGAGGATTATGGGGGATACGAGGAGAATGCTAAAGCGACGAAGGAGGCCAACGACCTTGGTACGGACTTGGAGGGCGGGGGAAGGAGGAGGAAGTGGTTGTGGGTGGCACGTCGTTAAAAAAGATTGCCGTAAGCACGGGCGTTGACAACAATGACGACCTCGCGCGTCAGGAGACATCACAGCGCTTACGCCGCCATCAAGAATTCGGCTGTGGAGAGTTTAGTAAGCCGGCGATGATGCAGCATGTTTGTGAATGATGGGCCCGGGCTTGTTTGAGGTTTTGCATCAATAATACATTAACGCCTTGTTGAGCGTTTTGGTGTGTGAATACATGCGCGCAACCACTTTTTCCATTTTGTACGCGTTTCTGTGTGCCCAATTGTGTGGAAAAGGGGGATGTATCATATACTTGTAACGAGTGGCAGGACAGAATGCATAATTCATTTTCATTTGGGCTCCTGTAATAGTGTGTGTTTGTGCGAGTGAAGCAGCCACTGGAAATGTGCTTTTTCTTGGTCTAAATGTGTATGTGTGTGTGTGTGTGTGTGTGTGTGTGTGTGTGTGTGTGAGAGAGAGAGGGTGGGAGAGAGAGGGTGGCCCCATCTGTGTAATAACCTGGGATTGGATGTGTCAGGTCATTTCTACAAGTGTTAAAGAAAGCAGGGAGGAGAGACAGGCAATCTGATGAGTGGAGCTGCAACTCAGCTCATCAGTTGGAGAAAAATGGGGGATGGAGGATGAAGGAGGGATGGAGGGTGGAGAGGTAACAAGGTTGTTGGGTAGAAGGGGGGGCAGAAGAAAATGTTCAGGAAGAAGCAAAGGGAAATAGAGATGGATAAGATGGATAAAGAAGGGGTGGAGGAAAGGGGGGATAAATGACAGACATTCAGCCTTATCCGTTCATTTATCTTCATATTCAATTACATCCATGGAAACATAGGAGGCCGACAATGCGAATCCACAAAGGTTATTTGCAAAATGGTAAAAATCCATTCTAAAACTCGCAGGGAGTTAATGCAAAGAGATTAGAGATTGCGAGTAAAGTGATCTGTTTCCCTAGAGTTGTTAAAAGCCAAGCGACACCTGGAGGTAAGCTATTAGCTTGAGGCCAAAGTGAAGAAAAGTCCAATTAACTAAAAGTATGGCCTTCTCCAAATCTATATTTTGCATTTTTGCAATGGTGTGTATAGAAAGGCTAATTAAGAGAACTTGTCTCACCCTCCACCCTGAAGCACTGTGCTGACCAGCTGTCCCCGGTGTTCACTGAGATCTTCAACACCTCCCTGGAGACATGCCACGTGCCAGCCTGCTTCAAGGCCTCCACCATCATCCCCGTCCCCAAGAAACCCAGGATCACAGGACTCAATGACTACAGGCCCGTCACCCTGACCTCTGTGGTCATGAAGTCTTTTGAGCGCCTGGTCCTGTCCCACCTCAAAACCCTGACTGACCCACTCCTGGACCCTCTGCAGTTCGCCTACAGGGCCAACAGGTCTGTAGACGATGCTGTCAACATGGCCCTCCACTACATCCTCCAGCATCTGTACTCCCCAGGAACCTACGCCAGGATCCTGTTCGTGGACTTCAGCTCTGCCTTCAACACCATCATCCCATCTCTGCTGCAGGACAAGCTCTCCCAGCTGCACGTGCCCGACTCCACCTGCAGGTGGATCACAGACTTCCTGACTGACAGGAAGCAGCACGTGAGGCTGGGGAAACACGTCTCAGGCTTTCGGACCACCAGCACCGGTTCCCCCCAAGGCTGCGTTCTTTCCCCTCGGGTCTTCTCGCTGTACACCAACAGCTGCACCTCCAGTCACCAGTCCGTCAAGCTCCTGAAGTTCGCGGATGACACCACCCTCATTGGACTCATCTCTGGTTGGGACGAGTCCGCCTACAGGTGGGAGACTGACCACCTGGTGACCTGGTGCAGCCAGAACAACCTGGAGCTCAACGCTCTGAAGACAGTGGAGATGGTTGTGGACTTCAGAAAGAACGCCGCCCCACCCGCCCCTCTCACCCTGTGTGACTCCCCCGTCGACGCTGTGGAGTCCTTCCGCTTCCTGGGCTCCATCATTTCCCAGGACCTCAAGTGGGAGCTGAACATCAACTCCATCACCAAGAAGGCCCAGCAGAGGATGTTCTTCCTGAGGCAGCTGAAGAAATTCAACCTGCTCCTCCATCACCGTCTGGCACACCGCAGCCACTGCCAAGGACAAGGCCAGGCTGCAGCGCATCATCCGCTCTGCTGAGAGGGTGATTGGCTGTAATCTGCCATCCCTCCAGGACTTGTTCGCCTCCAGGACTCTGAGGCGAGCTAGGAAGATTGCAGCTGACCCCTCTCACCCTGGACATATCCTGTTCGAGTCCCTCCCCTTTGGCAGGAGGCTGAGGTCCATCAGGACCAAGACCTCACGCCACACAAACAGTTTCTTCCCGTCAGCAGTCGGGCTCATCAATGGGGCTCGGGTCTCCCACTGACTGACTCTGTCACCCCCAGCTATTCTAATTTTAAATTTTAAATTTTAACTCTTAATTTTTATTTTTATTTTCTCTTCTTTATTTTTATTTCTCTTTACCATTCACTCCTCTGAACACCGCATACTTAAACACTCGTCACTTTAACATACACTTTTAACTTAAATACACATGTCACTTTAACGTACATTCACATTCACGTATCTGTTGACTGAGCACTTGCTTATCTTACACATATTTTAATACCAATTGCACTGTTGTTTTCGTTGATTGTTGATTGTTGTTTGTCTCGTCTTACGTCCCATGTCCATGTCCAATGTATGCACCTTCCGCCTCAAAAAATTCCTCATTTGTGTGAAAACATTCCTGGCAAATAAACGGTTTCTGATTCTGATTCTGATTGAGATTTGGATCGCTGAAGACAAAACAGCTGAGGACTACATTTGCATGGTCACAAGGTTTAAGGGGAACTGTTGTCAATCGTCTGCATAAGCAGGAAAATGAATATTGCCATATTTAAGGAAAAAAGGCCCAATGGCAGCACGGAAATTGGATGAGATCGAGTGCAGAGAGAACGGGTGGAAAGAGGTCTTGGGGGAAGGGAAAGGGGTGAGCTGAGATGAAAAGGAGGAAGGGACAGGGAGGAAAAAGTTACAATTTGGTGCAGTTCAGATGACTTCGGTACAGCCTTTCTTTTAATTTATTTTGAACAGAGTAGTGCAACTGTCAAAGAGAGACAATATCTTCCTGCTGGGGGCTGAGGCAGCATTTTGACAACTGGCAACTTTGGTAGACTGGTTTCATAAAAAAAAACAAGGAGCATTTCAAACACATTTATATTGCACTCTATGAACTAACAAGTCATAATAGGCAATACAACTGAGCCGCATCTGTCATTCTATGAAATAGAAAAGTACACAAACGGAGAGTGCTTCAATTCCTTCAACCTTGGTTACATTTAAACATTATATTATCCCAGGGATTTAGTATGTTGGATATGTTTCCATTCACATCCCCTTTAGGTAGAGCAACAAAGACACGTCGTCCTCGTCGAATACACAACTCTTTCTCTGTAACTGTTGCTTACAGCAGACGGCAGAAACTTCCTGTATGGAACTCGTACTTGGGAACTTCATGTTCGATCTATATATTGTTTGTTCTGTGTGCGGCTGCCTGTACCGGACCATGACCCCCCGTACTGCGATGGTGCGATACGAATATGTAAACTGTTACAGCCTCAATAGGGATGTATGGATAGAAGAAAAGAACACGAAGGGAGGGAAAGAAGTTGACAGGAAGGATGGAGGAAGGATGGAAGCTGAGGAACAGATGAATGGAAGTTATTAAACAGACAAGAGGAGAAAAGGAAAAGGCATAATAAGATTGGAGGCAAGGATGGACATTGGACCGACGGAGGAATGAGGGGGAAGTTGGGTAGCGAAGACCAAGGTAATAAGAGGACTGAAAAGGATTGAAACGAGGAATGGTGCACATGTTTGTGTGTGTGTTTGACGTTAAGGTGAGCTGAACATTTGCCGGAAACTCCGCCATACCAACTTCACTCCGGGCTGTTTAAGGTCACTTTGTCCCCGTAGCAACAGGGACGTCAGTGAACACCCCTCCACCCACCTTTCCCCGAAACCCCTGCATGACTCCGACCAAATGCCACCATCTGCGTGTGTGTGTGTGCGTGTTTCCTGAACTTCTTCGAGAAATGCCACTGACACCGTCAAAACCGAACAACAGGGTTTTCAGATCGCGTTAGGAGCACCGAGGCCACACACACACACACACACCACACACTTGCAGAGCCCAGGTTCTCTGTTCATTTTTCTTATTTTATATTCCTGTCTTCGTTCTTTTTTTTTTCTGAAAGTCTATCCCGGTGTGTTTAGGCGAGAGCGTAGTCGGGCACAAGCACGTCTGAGCGTTTCACAGGTATTGAACTAATTGGCCTGGGCCATGCATTCGCTCCTCATACATAAATGTGTGTGCCCCGCATGACAGCGCCCCTTCTCATTTGCCTGCAGTGACAGGATCGCCTCCCCTCGCTAATGCTAACACGCTGCTGCTTAGCTTCTAATTAAGATGTATGAGTCACCGTGTGTGTGTGTGTGTGTGTGTGTGTGTGTGTGTTGCCATCGCAGTCTGCCACACATGAGCGGCGCTGTCTGCGTTGGGCTTGGCAGGGTTGAGCAGTTTTTGCAGCCAGGAACGTCGTCTAAATTTAAGATGTCACACATGCTCGGTAGCTCACGTACGTGTAGTAGAAAGGCGACGCACGGCGGTCCAAAGGCCACACCCACACACACACACACACACACACACACACACACGCATATTTAACCACACTATGCCAAAGAACATCTTGATGGATAGACAGCTGGGCGAGGGGGTGTTGATGAGAGAGACAAACAAATGTCATCTGTTTGCAAACCCACACACACACAAACGCAAACACACACAAACACAAACGCACACAAAAACGAGAAAGTACCACTTTAAAAAAAGGAGAATAAAAAGCAGCAACCACGGTGCTTTCAGTTCCCTGGCAGGGTGATTACTGCTTTTATCACCATGCTAATCGTCAATCATCATCCCACAAACACATGGCACGCTGACATGTCGACGTGTCAGCCCTTGAACACACACACATGTGGTCTGTAACGTAATGTGACGTCTCCATGAGCACGCAGTCACATGAGGGTACATAATGGAGCGCAAGACTTGAAAGAACATTCCTTTGTCCGGAACAAGTCACCAACAGGAGACTCTGTGTTTCCATCTGGATGCTTGGTGCTTAAACACAGTCAACGTTGATGGACAATGTTTACCCGACGTCGAATTTTTATTGCGAAGACGTCGGTTTTATTATGTGCCCAAAGAAGTGTTTTTGTTGCTGCTTATGATGCAAATTCGAAAAACAGCTGGGCGAGAATACACTATTTTAGTTTAGTTTTTCATGTAATTTCATCCATCCCTGTGCATGATGACAATACTTGTATATATTATTTAATCCTGGGAGACCACATGTGTAATTCACGTAAAAAAAAAAATAGAACACAGTATTTGCCCTCACTGGGTTGTTTGTTAACAGCTGAACAAGTGCACAGTATGTCTGCTCTACAGCAAAGCCACCAAAATGTCCGGGTCTACCCAAAGTGGATTTCAAAGGGAAACACATTTGGATTCTTCAAGTTACCATTCGATACAGAAGTATTTCAGCACTTAACACAAAGTACTAAGGCTGATGTGAATGTCAATAGTTGGTCTTAAAGTTTGACCTGATGACAACTCAAGTTCTCCTGTGGGGGACACGATGTGTCAACCAAATACCGTGGCAATCCTTCCAATAGTTGTCAAGATATTTGTATTTCCGAAACGTCAGCCTGCAGGTAGCGCTCAATAAAAAGTCTGAAAGATATTTCAGACCGGCCATCGACCAACCCCAGAGTGTTTACCAGCCAGACTGTCTATCATCCACTGTGGGGGTTTTGTTTCCACTGATGCTGATTTTTGCCACTGAGGCAGTAGCACGTCACGGCCCGACCGGGAGCCTTTAAACAAGGGCTCCCACACAAACAAAACAAACACACCTCCTCCCTTTCATTCCATCTTCACATCCATCTGCAGCTATGTAGGCCTACGTATACTTTGCAATTCCAAACTGCAACATGTGTAGTATATCACTGGAGCCATATGAAGACGTGGCGGGTACCCTCTTGTCCAGCCTGGTCTCACTCCCAGGCCTTCAAGTACCGAAGCTTGGGCATTGGGCCTCGGCGCCTTGATAGCAGTGTCTGTATGAGACACACAAGGCTTCAAACGCAGAACTTTCACTCAGTGGACAGGAGTTTGTTTCCTGCATGAAACCAAAGGTTGAGCGATTACTATTGACGATGTTTTGTCATGTGACAGTACAACACTGATTTGTTTTTTATGCCTACGCAACGCTAACCATATGTTACAGTGTTAACCACGCGCAAATCTTCAGCATCACGTTATTACGGTAAAAGGCTGCCCCTGGGATGTAGGGAGTAAGGATGAGATCACGTTGTGGTGGCCGAGGGGTTTTAAGGCTATGGCCAAGGAAAGGTTCCCTGGACACATCAAACCTTTACCTGTCATCAATGCCCAAAAACAATGTGTTAAAAAACATTTGTGGAAGGTTACGATGTGCAGATGGATTAGATTTGGAGATACAGTTTCAGAATATCAAATTCAGCCATTAGTTCAGGTGATCAAGCATAAATAAATTACCATATTTACAACGTTTATTTTACTGCTATTACTGAATTATAAAAGAAGAAGTTTTGACCAAGAGATCCACTCCAGCTCGCCCCGTGGTCAGTTAACAAATCCCCTTATACTATGTGCCGTGTGCAAATGTCTTTCCTGTCTGGTACCCTTTGCTAAGTGAGAATGGTATAGTTTGCCTCGACAAAGTCTTTAGCCCGTTTCCCATTGGACGAAAAACAGGAACACACACTTTAACACCTGGCATTGGTCTTCAGCGGGAAAGGTTACAATCGACATTCATTCCTGCGACAAATGACTCAACAGTTAATTAATATGCTCTCCTCAAAGCCAGCAGACTCAAGTCAGACAACCACAATCTAACCTTGTTGATTATGGTAAAACACACTAGACAGACACAAAATAAAACTCGTCAAAACCGCCTTGGTGAGTTTTCCACAGTTCGAACTCACCAAATCTGGTTTGGTCGAAATAAACCCTTAATTCCTTGTTAGATAGTGCTCCATTGACAGAATCAGTTGTTATTATCTGTCAATTTTTTAATTAGTGTGTTTTATGATCACATCAAAATGGACAGAAACCAAATTAAACGAATCAAACCATGGTTTTATAGAGAGACTGAATAGAAAACAGATGTAAAGTAAGTAACCCTGATAACATTTTCACTGCCCTTGCTGTTTTCTGTTTACTAATCCTGACATTAAACGTGACACGGCAGAAAGAAAAAAAGAAAGGCATTCCCGTCTTTTTTTATTTTGTTTTACCATGTTCTCCTGTGTTTTCAATTAACAACAACATATACGCGTTCATTTTGGTGGAAAATGTCCAGTATATGGTTGTGTGGCTGTAGCTGTGCACAGGTGTCCAGTGTCCTGGCCATGCTCCAGTTTATTTCCCCATCTCTCCTGTGTCTCCCCCTCCCCTGCCTCCTTCCTGCCACTCTCCCGTCTCCCTCCTGATTACAACTCCTTCACCTCACCTGTCCAGTCTGCACAGCTGCCTTCAATCAGCTCCTCAACTCCGGTTCTCTATGCACTCACGGCCAGATCACTGATTCAGCTCCTGTGGTGAGGCTACATGATTGTGGAAAAAATGAAAAAAATCATTGGGGTTATTTTGATCAATATTGAGGTCCTGATTACTTATGATTATTCATTGATTTATTTCACTATTTCGTTTGTGACTGCCTGCCTGGATGTTTTAACCCAGGCTGCAACCTCCGGCGATGCAGAGGTGCGTTAAAACATGCATTATTTCTACTGACCAGCAGGGGGCGACTCCTCCACTTACAAAAATAAGACGGCTGAGAAAAAGTCTCTGAGAAAATTACTCTACTTCTCTCTTGATTTATTCCCTCAGTAAACATTGTAAACATGAGTTTATGTTGTCAATCTCTAGCTTCAAGTTCTACAATACAGCATGATGTTCATTTAGTAAATGATGGTTCATTTAGAGTCAAATAGACCATAAAGCAGAGTATGCTTCAGGACGGGCTTACTGGGATTGACAGGTTGCTGCCACTACCAGACTCGTACGGCGGCTCTACGTCACTCCTCCGCATTCCAAATATGGTAAATTCCGTTCATTGGTTAGAAAAAAAGCCAAGATGGCGACGGCAAAATCACAGAACTCAAGGCTTTAAAAACGGCAGTCCACAAACCAATGGGTGACGTCACGATGACTACGCCCACTTCTTATTATACAGTCTTTGCTTTAACTACAGTACTCTATGCAATACCAGCAAAGATAATAACATTCCCTACTTTTGTGTTTAGTGCCAATTAGCTAATGCTAGCATGCTGACAAGCTAAACCAAGAAAGTGTGGCAATCTATAAATATCAGGTTATAAATCTATAATCAATACATGCTCAACAACAGCATGTTGGCAATGTCATTGTGGGCATGTTAGCATTTAGCTCAGACTGTTCATAGTCACATTTGACTGTTTGGCACCACCTCTATAGGCATCTGCCAGTGACAATGGCTGTCAGTATATTGTTATAGTGTGTGTGTGATGAATTCATTACTTGTCCTTTGGTCCAGTCGCAGAACAAAATCACTTTGGTTTCTATAAGAAAAGGCTCAGGGGCCTGTCATGGTCACAGCAGCTAAATGTCAGTTTGTGATGTCAAGTTGAAGAATGTAAGTCGAGAAGAAATATGATAATGTTCCTGTATTGCAGCGAATGACCCTGGCCAGGCCTTCTATAATAAACACTTGACACTGTCACCAAAACACCGCTAAATAGACGGTGATTAATCCATATGTCAAAAAAAGAAAAGAAGGTCAAATGACTTAAACTCTCCATCTGCCAAAGCATTTGGGATTCCAAAGACGTGTCTTCAGCCCCGACAGACGACAGCGGTTTTCACTGGAAGTAAAATAAGAGGGGAAAAAGGACACAGTGAGCAAAAAGTCATGAAACTGTCGCCTCACATGAGCCTTTTATAGTTCCTCGTGCACTACATTTCACAGAAAAACATAGTATTTTTGTACTCCACAGTTGTCTGACATATGTAGCTCCTTGTCACATTATAGTTTGACATTCAGTGCATGAATATCAATGCTGATGCGCAAAATCTGTCTTTTCCAAAATGTTACACTTTCTTTTTCTCGGCGCAGTTAAAATGCATGTTGATATTGAATCATTATATCTTGAGGCATTTCAAACAGAGAAAGCAGTTTGAGGTATTCCTCAGGCTGGAGCATGTAATCCCTTAACTAAGCACGAAAATCCTTTTTTTATATTGCAGGTTTTTACATGACAGCAACAGTATGCCGCAAGGCAGTTTAATCTCCCCGACTGGAATGAAGGAGACGGACTCTCTTGGACCCTGTCCATTCATCCACCCATTATCTATACGCGCTAAACCTTTTGCAGGGCTAGCGGGGGGGGGCTGGAGCCTGTCACAGCTCCTGCTGAGTGAGAGGGTGGGTATATACTTTTTTCAGTTTTTCTTTTATAAAATAAATGTAATACTTGACTACACTGGGATGCTGATGGCTAGTTTACTTTAATATTCTAGTGAAATGAAAATTATACTGTTAATTGTTAAGTTTTACTCTTGTTGGATGCCAAATAAAAACAAAAGAAAAAATCTGTATCTTTACATGTAAAATGGTCTTCGCTACACCGGTCATATAAAACAGCACTTCACTTTAGCGATCAGAGCAACATGGATTTAGACAGGAAGAGATGATTGTTGGATATCAGAGGGCAAGAACTTTGTTTTAATTTCCAAAACAATGTGGCTGAAGTTTTTCAAGTGAAACTTCAGAAGAAACCTAACATTTATGTAGATAATTCAACTGGATACATTGCAGAAAATCTAAATTACTGTCAGGATTCCGTCACCTTTTTTAAAAGACACTCGGAATGTCGTGACACGCTAGTGAAGAGAATACGGTTTCGGGGTATCAGATTAAGATTAATTTCCTACCAGAAAGTCATGACCAAGAGAGATGTGCGGGAGGAATAGTTTGACAGAACTGCAATTACCTCTGATTACTTTTCCTAATCATCATCAGACAGGCTCCATGTTGTCCGTGACAGGGTTGAGCTCATACGGTGTCCTTGTCAGGGAGCAGTGCCTGATAATGATTGCGGTTTTGTGCCTCGGGTGGGAGACGTGTTGTGTGTTTACTTCCCACGCTCAGACGTGGCGATCGGAAAATGAAATTATGAACCTTGTTTTGCTGTCTAAAAATGATACCACCCGAATGGCGTCCATTTGCGTGAAGCACCCACATGTTAATTGCCTCCAGCTAGTCTAATACACATGCAAATTTGGTTTTGCAGCTCATTTTAAACGATTCTCGGCCATTTAGCATCTCGTTCGACCGTCCGGTATTACAGAACATCTTTAGCACCGTAGTGTTGTTTTTTGAGTGCTTTTTAGAGCTGTTGTTAAACGGCACTGACTCTAATGGCTTCTGCTGGAGACCGGTGCATCCGGCCAACTCATCAGCCTCACGAGGTGACTCAAACTATTGCACCCAGTAGATGAGATTTGGATGCAAATGATTTGGAGAGTAACCGCTAATGGTGCATGACGTGCATCCATTCTGCTGAGGATAATAAAGTGGCAATCCTACGATTATATTATCCAAACCAGGATCTCCCCCTCGACACGTTTTGGACTAAAAGTCATGTCTGGGAATTAACGACTTCTCCGTGGAGTTGCAACGCGGAACTTTGGCGGTGAGAACTTAACGTTCCAAAGATTCCAAAGATGTAGCTACATTTTTTTTTTCAGAACAAATGTCTGTGACTGGAGAGTAATGCTAAAAAAAAATCTGTGCCAGGAGATTATGTGTTAGGTGTGAGTGTCTGTCTGCCTGTCCTTCGGTCCACGGGTAAACTCAGATAATGTTGAACCCATCGGCCTAATACTTGTGCTTGAGTCCTGAGGTGTGTTTGGCTAACGCAGCTAACAGCTAAATGGAAGTAAACACACAGCAGGACTGAGTTTTGTTCAGAGATGCAGCGTTAAATAGGCAGAACTGCAGTGGAGCTGTGCAGAGAGTAAAATAAGAGCACATCTTTTACAAGAGATGTAAGAGTGAGAAACGTCTGCTATGCTTGGAATTCAGACGGGGGAACTTTGTGGTTTAAATTCATAAAAAACAAACATAGCAGTGGATGTTTCTGGCAGAGATCTGCAGTGAGTACACTTTTCTACTTTTGATCGTTTTCATCCTATTTCCTGCAATTAAGCTTGGAATTTAGTCGAAAGAGGAACCAAGTTTTTTTAATATTTTTTATATTGAGCGATCACACCTGATGAATGAGCGATTCGTGGGCAAAACAGAACATTCCATACATTAATGTACATATGTCAATTAGAATGACTATCTTCCATTATTTGATATACACTGAGCTTTCTAATTCATGATTTTTTTATTTTTCTGGTTTACATAGAGCTCTTATACTCAATGAGTTGAAATGGAAAGCAGCACCTAGCAGGAATCCCTAGTAAATAGATCAACTTGGAGCTACCATTCAAATATTGACATCTCAGGAAGAGATTGGGGGTTGATATGCCATGATTCCCAATATCAGACTATTTATATTAGGATGAAATGGTTGCAATATAAATGGATCGTGCGCATGTACGTCAACCCCCACTCTCTCATCCCAATTTAATGAAAATAATCCTTGTGGAAAATGTATGTCTGGGGAAATACCAAATGTAAAAATAGTCTAGACCTCATACGCAATTCTTGTGTTACCTCTTTGTCCACGTCTTTCCATGTGTCTCTTTCTAAATTACACAAAATTATCAAAATCCAAGCTACAACTGGTTTTCCTTTCTATTTTAGAGGAAGATTGATCTTCTATGGAAAAAATCTAAACTTCAACCACGGCTTAATATGTTCTATTCAAAGAATGTGTCAAAATGTTATCCCTAATCGCCTGGGGAGTCTTGTAAAATGTATACAATTTTAAAAACATCTAATCTTTAAAGGCTTTTTTTTTTTCTAGATAAGATTATTACTCTCCACTTCACTATCTTGTACATACACCATACTGACTTTCTATCTATATTCTGAAGGTTTTTACAGAGGGGTTTTCATTCATAGTCTGATTTATACAATGTTTTATTACTAAAAGTAATTTTAGAGGGATATTTTGATATAACTTTACAGTTGTTGACAGTATTTTCTGGTTTACCGAGTGAAGCAAAGAGATATCTAAAAATTCCTCCAGAAAATCTTTTGACCCTAAAATGTTAAACACATTTTAAACAAGATATTTGAACCTGGTTTTATCCTCTGTTCAGGTTTCTGTTCTGGTAATTTATGCAAATTAGCGCATTCAATGAGATTATGCCTAATTTTCATATAATATATAAAACAATTGTCTTCATGGAAGTAATCAACTGGAGAGATGTCATATTGGTATCTATTGGTTAACATGTTAACCCTATTCACCTAATGTGTCACTGCTACAAACGTATATCCAAATGTCCCTCTGTAAAAAACTATGATTCTAATCTGTCAACAGGTGTGGATAATGTTTAATGTCTTAGCTAGAATAATAACCACTATGTTAGAAATTGCAGCGTTGACAGAAGTAAAAGTAAAAGTTGATTTAAAGTAGTGTTTTGTGAACCCATCCATTCTTCTTTTCCCACCTTCTTGGCTCTCCAACAGCAGCGATGTCACAATTTCACCGTGTCTCCCGACCAACAACAGTCGAGAGGGCTTTGTCACTTGAATGCGAACACGTCATCACTTGGCATTTGCCGAGAGGATTGATTTTGCATGTTTTTTTTTCTTGGAAGGTCAGTCGCATCTCATAAATTGTATGTGTGTATATATATGTATATATATATATATATACATATATATATATTTGTATGGAATATCATTAAGCTTATATCCGTTGTGGCAATGCATTCCCTGTTCTGCCGTTGGAAATCAACTCCTGTCACACGTGACGCGCGGAGCTGAAAAAACATTCAAACCCATATCAGGTGTCACACACTTGTTATTAAAGGTGCAGAAATGACAATTGATACTTCTGGCATCGGAGTCTACACCAAATACAGCCAATTACTCAGTGCCATGAGAACTAATCATCGCTATCCCTTCCTCCCCTCGGAGAGACAGCGGGAGTTGGGGAGCCAGCCGAGCTGTCAGATGAGCTGCAGAGAAACAAACATGTTTTTGTTGTTGTGAGCTGTTCATGGAATCTTAACAGTGCACCTAAACTGACATATTCCTTTTATTTACCTTGGTATGAGAGCTGAAACTCCCAACGCCGCCAGTGGCAAGAAAAATGTCTCCTCGCTCGCGCTCGCCTGTTAAATGTACGCAACAACCAGCACCATTTTATAAAGCTGCACTTGTCAGTGTGTTGCCAACGTGACCACTTTCTTGCTGGACTTGGCGACCTTTTATAGCGACTTGCCGGTCAGAGTAAACTCAGTCGGCCCTTCCTCCGGCAGTACGCAGGCATGAGTGAGTTACTGTGGTTGTGGGCGACGGTGTCGCCGGGTCATTTTGTCAAAGCTTTGCCCTGACCGCAGCCCCTGAAAATAATTTGAAATGTCAGCCGACGTAAAGGTGAGCTGGAATGTGAGCTGGTCCTCATGATATAACGGACTCTGGGAGGGGGACTGAGAAGTAACAGGTGCATAATTTATTTTTGTATCACAATTAACCCGGCAAATAAACTGACGGGTAAGATCCTGTCCAATTGCGCATGTGAATGCCAAGTCCGAACAGGGCCAATGAGTCAAATGACGGGAAACGTATAAATGGTCACTCAAAAAAACTGGTTCCGCAACTACTGTTCTGGTTCCGTCTCATTCCTCTACCAGCTCAAACTTTATATGCAAGGTGGTATTTGGTTGACAAACACAACGGGGGTTAGGACAGAAATTGTGAAAGGGCTTTTTAAAAGAATAACGTGAACTTCTTTTGCAGAGAAACAAACAACACTGTCTTATCTCATTGAAAGATTGTGTACACTGACATGACAATTTGCAACCTGGGCCAGTCGCACACGGACGGCTCTTCAATAACCGAAACTGACTTGTATGTATGTGTCTGCTCTTTTTTTCAAGCCCAATAGTCATTCTATCTAACTGTTTTGCAATTTACTGTGCGGATTTCCTGCGGTTTCTTTCAGTGGCTGTCTTTTTGTGTTCGATTATGTTCCCTTTTGACACAAGCTTACACGACTTAATATATAACGGCTTGTAACATCACAGGAGAATTTAACCGCTGGCTTGTGTAACGGGGAGGGCAAACTAAATCACGAAGCTGCGCTCTGATAATTAGTTCTCCGAGCTATACTGTTTTCGTATGCTGCGTTAGAAATTAAATCCGATGATATCGCTCACAAAGCCCTGTAAGGTGGCACTGGAGTAATTTACCGTCAATGAGGCCGCATGCAATATTATGATTAGGGAAGAAGCGCAGCAGCTCTCTCTGAACATTTGATGTCTTTTCTAGTGTGACGACTATTTTAGTGTCAAGAAACGAAGAACCGCAAACACGTGGAAGTCATTTTACGGACTGCAGGGATTCTCCTTAAGAGGACGGATGGATGGATGGATGCGGCCACGCTGCTGATGACTTTGAGCCGTGCTGTGATGAATTTGACTTTGACATTTGAAAAAACTAAGGACGTACCGATTTTTTTCTCTTCAAAGGATTACCGTGCACTATAATCGAAGGCGAGGAAATTGAGTTTCGTGGACGGCTATAAATATCTGCTGATAGCAAACGATACGCCTGGAGAAACGCACAGCAGCAATCTGTGCAGACGCTAAAGCGGCGCTCCACCTCCAGGAAATTATCTCTTTTAATGCGGCTGATAAATGATGGCCTCGCCTCATCAGAAGTTTGTTCAATATGTTTTCACATATTGTACGGGCGGCTGAAATGACACGTTGAGCGTTGTATAAATCAGACTGAGGAGGGATACACAGCCAGGAAAGGTTAACTGTGAAACGGGGACAAGGTAATGACACGCTGTCATGTCGCCTGCACTCTGTCTCTCTCCTCTTCAGGGGTCGGTTGAAACAAACGTTATTGGAGCTAGTAGCCCCGTGCCGAGGGAGATGAGCTTGCCCACGAAGCCCCGAATCTTGTCTGTGGATGATGGCGTTTTCATTCTTGACCCGAAAGCGTTTAACTGTGTCCTGATGCCCATTCATGTCTGCAAGGTGAGCTGGCTTGGCGCACCACCTCTCTTTCCATGTGGGACTTGAACATTTCCCCCGGATTACTCTTTTAATGTCTCTTTTAATGTCGTTATCCTCCTCCACACATGCCTTCAAACGGGCCTTTCCCACTCTAATAATTCCCATCATCAGGCAATGACACGAACAGCGAAAACTAGGGTTTAATTTGGCGTAAGTTTATTTTTTCCTTATATTTTTTTGGGGGGTCGGGGGGGGGCTTGGAATTTGCCTCTGTGATGGGAAATGTATGTATGCAAATGTTTGTATTCACAACCTTTTTTGTTTCGTTGTGTATTGCAATAACAATGTAATGTCACAAAATCCCAATGGCACACTTGGAATGGCTTCATGGCACACCAGTGTGCTGCAGCCCGCCGTTTAGGTGCCACTGCTGCGGAGAACTCGACTGTACAAAATGTCATTTTCACTGCAATCACTCAAGAAATGGTACCACATTTTTGGAAAAGCAAGAAAGAGATTCAAGAGAGAAGCAGACAGAAGAGTCTAAAACATGTGTTTAAAGAAGCGTCACAAACTGATTCATCAAGAAAAACAGGTTATGAAGATGAAGGAACAACACTTTTCCTGTAAAGCCGAGTAGGTCTTTATTGTTAGAATCATTAAAAAGCAAAAGCAGCATGTTTTATATATATATATATATATATAAAACATGCTGCTTCATAATAATAGCAGTGTGTTTAAAAAGGTGAGTAAACCTCAAAATTCTTCAAATAAATTGTATTTTAATAAACACAAATGCATTGGGGACACTGCACATTCTATTTCAAAGCAATACAATTGGAAATAGTAATTTCATTTGATAATATTTTACAGAAAGTCAAGAAATATAATGTTAAAAAAAATAGCAGTGCTTGCTGGTGTGTTTGGGGTCATTGTCTTGTTGAAACACCCATTTCAAGGGCATTTCCTCTTCAGCATACGGCAACATGACTTCTTCCAGTATTCTGATGTACTCAAACTGATCCATGATCCCTGGTATGCGATAAATAGGACCAACACCGTAGTACGAGAAACATCCCCATATCATGACGCTTGCACCACCATGCTTCACCGTCTTCACTGTGTACTGTGGCTTGAATTCAGTGTTTGCAGGGCGTCTGACAAACTGTCTGTGGCCCTTAGACCCAAAAAGAACAATCTTACTGTCATCAGTCCACAAAATATTACGCCATTTCTTTTTAGGCCAGTCAATGTGTTCTTTGGCATATTGTAACCGCTTCAGCACGTCTTTTTTTGAACAATGGGACTTTGCGGGGGCTTCTTGCTGGTAGCTTGGCTTCACATAGACGTCGTCTGATTGTTACAGTACTCACAGGCAATCTTAGATCTTCTTTGATCCTCCTGGAGCTGATCATTGGCTGAGCCTTTGCCATTTTGGTTATTCTCCGATCCATTCGAATAGTCGTTTTTCTTTTTCTTCCTCGCCTTTCTGGTTTTGGCTATTTCAAAGCGTTTGATATCATTTTAGCTGAACAGCCTATCATTTTCTGCACTTCTTTATAGGTTTTCCTCTCTTTTATTAATTTCTTAATCAAAGAACGCTCTTCTTCTGAACAGTGTCTTGAACGACCCATTTTACTCTGCTTTTCAAGGACAAATGCACAGCCAGCATATGCAGCGTCAGTTGCCTTGATCCTTAAATAAGGGCCACCGGTTTAACACCTATTTTGTTCACATAATCAATGACTTCACTAATTGAACTCGGCACTGCTATTTTTTTGAACACGCCCCTTTCAGTAAATTATTCAGTTTCACAGAATCAGCAGCATGCACGTCATGCCTGTTGGGTCTGTTGGTTTTCTATACCTTTACTAAACCTTCTAGAAACTTCGTTGCAGTGTAGAAGTTGAAATTCTAACAAAAACAGTGATTTATCTTGCTAGTGATGTGGGACTGCTATTATTTTGAACGACAACTGTATATATATATATATATATATATATATATATATATATATATATATATATATATATATATATATATATAATTAGTGTATACCTTCAGCAGCTGGCATGGCATAGACACATTAATGCTAGTTAATGATGTGCTGACATACTCTGCTACTGTTCACTCCACAGGTTTTTTGGGAGAATTTGTATGTTTTATAAACATGTGCATCTCCTTCCAACCTCTCCGGGTAACGACTATCACTAATAAAGTTTAACCAGGACAGGCTTCGAATCCACTAAACCTGGAAATGAAGAACATTTTAAACAACTGCATGAAGAGTCGAGCCAGATAGTTGCTCACTGCTGGCCGATGCTGTGCTGCCAGTCTGCGTTCGAGAGGCGGGACTTAGCAACGGATGGACCAACCGACTTTGCCGTCCCGAGACTACTAGAGTGGCTAACAAACTAATAACTCGACTGGAATAGCGCTGCAGTCATATCCCTATTAATATACCATCGCTAAAAGCAGCCACCATCTCAAATCTCAAATATTTGGCACTATTTGTTTGGCTCCAAGTTAATGCCTCTAATGTGTTGTGAAATTTTTACCAAATCTTTTAAAGCTTAGCAGTGTTTACTGTCCCCTCTGTCTGTTTAAATTGTGCCAAAACGCTGCCAGCGGCGATAAGGGCTGAACTAAACTACATTAGGGCAGGCTCCTGTGCAGCACCACCATCTGTCTGTCTCTATCGCTCTCACACACATTTCTTTCTCCTGCACAGAGGTGCTGCTGTCTCTTCCTCTTTTCACTAACTTCCCCCCTTCGCCGAAAGGCAGATGCCCAAAATCAATTGCCTTCACTCAATTTATATCAGCTCAAGTCAACACAGCGGAAAGAAATGGAGGGACGTGCCCAGCCAGTTCTAAACAGCTGCAGCGCTCGGCCCATCGATAACACAACTGATAGACATCGAGTACAATGAAAGGGCACAGAAAATAAACATTACTGTTGAATCATAGATAACAGGATGCTCCATTCACCCGAACGGCATTAAGGCAATTCAAATCAGACCATTATGTATCGTATCACTTCCACTAGCAGCAGCTGCTGTCCTATAAGTGAACCCCACTGCAGTGACAGTATCATTTCAACGCACACCCAGGAGGAATTGCATGTGATGCCCCCGTAAGGAGGGGAGGGGCTCGCTGTGGAGAATTAGTTTTCACCCAGAGAATTAGTTTTTTGAACCGGATGTATGTTTTCAGAAATACTTTTCATATTAGCCTTGTATCACGCTTGCAGAAACGCACAATAACCCGTGGTGAACGGCGTGAAAGGATTGCTTGCACCCGGGCCTGTTGCACACTGATCAGCATGCGTGCATTGTGGCACCCCGTTTTGTATTTATTTTGGCGCTCATGTCAACAAGTTGGAACAGCCACAAATGCCTGCGTCAGCCGGGCGGCGGAGGCAACGGAACTACTTCGTTAAAGGTTCTTTTGGTAAAAATATCCTGGTTTGTATTTTATATATTCCAATGTAACGTGAAAATGCTACGTAACAATAATACGTTACATTGTATCGTTAACGATACAACGTAACGATATAAGTCACTGGAAATACTCTGCCGGAATTTAACAAAACATTTAGACAAATCTGGGGTTGGCAGTCCCATAAAAGCCCAACAATGTGTCCCTGTCCATTTCTTTGCATTGGTTTTCAATGAGCCAATGTTGTGGATAGAGATGAAGTTATTATTCATTTAATAAATGATTGTTTTGTCCATCTATAGTAGTGTAGTATTCAAAACCTCTCCAAGAGGGAGATTTCTATATCAATAACTCGCCTGCTCATATAATATTAAATCATTTGAAAATTAAGTAAAATATGCTTATCACAGCAAGCCCGATAACAAAGTGATGCTAAACGAAGCGGGTTTAAATGAAGTCAGAACACAGGTTTCTTCTCAAAGTGACGAGTGTTACAGAAAACAAACTCCATTGTTGCCTTTTAAAATATTCGGTCATAATGTATTGGCAAACACAAACAGCTGACGCCAGTGTTTGCTCTGGGATATCGGGCTGGAATGGGAGCAGCATATTTCCCTCGCGGGAGGGAGAAATTCAATTGAAGGATTTGGAGAAAATCCTGTTGGGTGAACTGTATCTGCTCCAGTTGCAAATACAGTGTTCTCCAGCTTCCTATTGTTTCCCTCTGGGCTATGTGTGTGTCGGTGTGAGTGTGTGTCTTTTTCGCAGAGACTGTGAGGTGAGGGGGCGGGTTATAAAATCAACTTCCCAAGACCTTCAGAACCCTAAAGAAAACTGAAAGTACCAACTGCTCCATTTTTCATGGACATAAGGGCTCATGTTGTTTTTCTCTATTGTTGTGCACTAATCGACGACCACAAAGCTGTTGGTGTATTTGCTGTTGAATATTAACATTTTATTCAAACGTGTATAGCAAGCCTGAAAAAAATCCTTTAATGAGCACCATAGAATTACAAGAGTCTTTGCAAGCCTTTGAATGCACTTTAAATCTGCAAAAATAAGCCACAATAAAAACAGTATAAGTATGGTTGTGACATAACTGACATATGTGGTGTTAGTTAAGTAGATAAGTTACATAACAAAAGTAAGGTCAAACAAGCCAACGTAGACCAACTGGACCATTTCCTCCGTAAGCGGACTTTCTAGCTTTTTATTCAACGTCAGTTACTTTAACAACCTTATGCGGATGCAGAGGGCTTTACAATGGAGTGAGTTGAAAGCCCGGAGTGTCTCATACAGATGAGATTGGTGCCAACGTGTGTTTGTATTTGACAAGTTGGGAGTGAGAATAAGTCAACCTCAGTCTCTTATTTGTCATTTCCTCGCTCGAACCGGCAGAAGTTCTGCGCCGCCATATTGACGGCCGTCCCAAAGCTCTTATTTCTGCTCTGACTTGTTATATATTTGATTTTTTTTCTGATTACCCAACTGGTTAAGATATGTTCATTGTAGGTCTGAACAACAAAAGGACCACAAACAACT
The DNA here is from genome assembly GCA_038501785.1 of Myoxocephalus aenaeus. NCBI lineage: Eukaryota > Metazoa > Chordata > Actinopteri > Perciformes > Cottidae > Myoxocephalus > Myoxocephalus aenaeus. Next base: position 135,746 of record JBAMJR010000075.1, on the reverse strand, counting down.
TTCTTCATTTATAAAAATATTTGTCTTTTCATGATCTGTTAATTCCCTCAATACCTTATATTATGGATACAATAATAGTCATTTCCATTCAGTCATATGAGGCGCAAGTGAGGGAAACGGGGACGCAAATATATATATAGACTTGTACACCCTGTGTGTGTGTGTGTGTGTGTGTGTGTCTGTGTGTGGTGCAGACCAGGGTGAGCTTCAATGCAATCCTTAAAAAATGTAAACAATTGTCCTTAAGTACAACATAGTTTATTCACGGAAGTCAGGCTGGATAAAAGGATGTTCAACTTTTAAGCTGGAAAGGCTTAAATGAGGATTTAAAAAAAGAAGGTATTTTGGATAACCCCACATTTAGTTGTGAAGGTGTTACGGTCGAATGAATTTGGGTTTTAAAATTAGTAAGGTTTATTCCCAAATGTTAAAGGGATTATAGTGCACAGTGTTTTTGGAAAACTAGTCTGCGTTGTGAGGTTGAAAGGATAAAAAATATCTTTCATTCTATTAAGAAATGGACTTTCATATTGTTTTACAAAAATTAAGTGAAAGATTGTAATCCTGTGTTTATAGTTATTTATTTTGCAGTTTTTGTATCAACTAAGATTTTATCTTTGTAAATAGCCTTTTTTTTTATTTTTCAAGAAAGGGAAGTAAAACATGTGGTTTTGCACACATGGTATCCATGGTGATTTATCAGTCACATGACTGAGCAATGCATTGTGTGAACGGAAACCAGAAACAACCTCAGACATGATGGGCGAAAAAGTTGTATTTTAGAAGAAAAAACGTTTTAGTTCTGACCTGACGCCTTACAATTTCATTTAAGTTTAGTTTCCCCATGATAGTTAAGAGCGTTTGGTAGTTTTGGTTTAATTTTAGTTTTTCAGACTACTTTTAACTTTTATATATATATAGTTTTAGTTTTGTTTGAGGGCCAGGTTAAATGTCTAGTATGTACTGCAGCTACATATACAATACGTGGATGAAGAATTGTGTAGGAATGGCCAACAAATATTTGTATTTGATTACACTACCCTACAACAAAGGCACACCCACACACACATAATACAGTATGCACATATGCAGTACCAAGTTACAGAGGTGTCCTTCTGTGTTAAACACAATGTGAGCTATTCAGCTCAAGTGATATAGCTGTAATGTTCACAATCCTGCCTACGTAAACGCACCTCTGAATATAACATTTCACACAATGATGCCATGCAACACGGTCTTGCACCCAAGCAGTAAGCAACAGACACAAGTTTGTGTTTGTGCACATTTCAGCCTCAGATTATGGCATCAGGAACTCTCATGCTACCAGTACCACCATCTAGACGAGATGTGACAACGGTGCTCCGTATTCCACCCCACTTATACCGCTAGATGCACTGTATGCTGGCAAGTGGTTTAGTGCTGTTTTGTGAATAAATATTTATTACATATGATTGAAGACCCACAGCGTGACACGCTGAGTGTGTGCCGTTGCAGCGCTGTCCGTGGTACTGAAACAGACCGCGGGGTCGATAGACACACAGACAGACGGAACACAGAACACTGTGGGTTCCCACAGCTGTCTGTGGATTCTGTCTGTCCGCTGTAATCTAGCCATGCATATTGATCCAACCATCTTTTGTTCAAACTTGTCTGCTGATTTCCAAATGGCCATGCAGTTTTGTTTTTTGGGATGATTGCTAATATCATCTACAATGCTAGATTCCTCAGCATCAAATGCAGCGGGACGGGTCCTCTTCCTCATCTCCTGGGAAGTGACTACAAGCGTTGCGTTCCTGAGACCCATTAACCCATCACCTGTATTAGCCGTATCAGATTCACAATACCTTTGTTCAAGGTGTTGATTGACTCTTCACACGTGGACGTTTGTAGACTATAAAATGAATCCATTATGATTGCCTAAACACCAGGCGGCTACCTCCGGTTTTGAAAAGTGGAGCTAATACGAAAGTGTCTTAAACTTGCATTCTCTCTACTGGCCACTTGTGACTCTTCTGTTGCAAAGTCAGATTGTATAGAAGACTTTCACTCTTGATTTATTACCGCAGTAAACATTGTCAACATTAGTTTATGGTCTCAATCGCTAGTTTAAAGTATTCAATACAGCATGATGTTCATTTGGTAAATTATGGTCAATTTAGAGTCAAATAGATCATAAAGCAGGGTTTACTTCAGGGCGTGGCTACCTTGTGATTGACAGGTTGCTACTACTACAACAGTATACGACTTCACTGATGGAAAAAAATCTAAGATGTTGATGGTCAAGATCAGTGGCGGTTCTACACGTAATTACGCCCCGGGCGAGACCCCCCTCCGAGCGCCCCCCCCGGGTAAAAAAAAAAAAAAAGTCGGAAAAATGTTTTATTTTGAAAAAAGACCGGATACATCCGTCTGTGCGTAGCCTCAAACGTAACATCTTGACACATGTCAAGAGGTTACGTGATACGTTACCCCAAAAATGAAACTTAAAAGTCCGTTACAACTCGGTGTTCTGGATTAAAATCAAGGCAGAGTTACTGAGATCGCCAAAAAAGCTCTGAAACCCTGCCTCCATTTCAACATCCTGTCTTTGTGAAGCGGGTTTTAATTAAGTTACAGAGTGCACATAAAGGTTTAAGTTACGGAGTAGAGTCAGTAGACTGGATATAAACACACATCGGTCTTTTTCTCCCGTCACCCCGAGACGAGACCGGCTCGTAGCAGAGAAACAAGGTCAGGGCTCCACTAATGCAGCGTAATGGTGAGTTGTATCTTTATGCACTTTATAATTGTCTTTATGCCGGTCGTATTACGTCATATTTATTACGTCATATTTTGCGCCCACACCGTGAAGGCCGGTCCGCGAAAATATTGTCTGACACAAAACCGGTCCGTGGCTCAAAAAAGTTTGGGGACCGCTGCATTAGAGTATTGCCCTATAGCCCACAGTGGATCCCCAGAGGCGTCTACGGCCATCGGCCTCTTGCAGTTTAGCTGTGTTGGCTTTGATTTAATTTGTCTGAAAATAACTGGTTTGCTTAATTAATATATTTATTCATTTTTCAATTTATATATAGTATTAATACTGAAAATAGAAATAAACCACAGAAAGTCCCTTTGTCCATAGACCCAACACAGACTGACCGAGACCATTCTAACCCTTAACTTACATCTTCAGCTTTTACAGCATCTTGGACTGTAACGGTAGAAAAGATCAAAGTTTTCCTTCGGCTCCAAGAAGCAGACATTCTCTGTTTCAATGGTGGACCTGGAAATACAAGGTACTCTTTAGATCCTGGAATTGTGTATGTATGGTTTAGCTGCAGAGGTAAGAAGGAGGTACAGTGCCTTTCTTTGTTGTTTGTCTTAGATGAAGTTGAAGAGGAAGATGTGAGGGGGCGATTCAAGGGTTTAGACAAGGACGTAGGGGATTTTGTAGAAATGGATTCCCTCATGTGCACCGTATAAAAGAGTCAGTCTTTGATGTTCCGTATGGAATATTTTATAAGGCTTTTAGCTGCTCCACATTTGCGTTATTCTTCAGAAATCCACAGAGCGCTTTGACTGGAGGTGTTAGCCCGAATGAGGAAGCATGGCTGAAGAGATTGCCTGATCTCAACACAACGGAGACAACAACATTTGCTCTTTTTACCCTTCATCTGCTTACCTCTATAAATCAAGCACAGAGTATGGTTGTGTGGATTTTACCAACATAATGTCACACTATATACTTTGATCTAGTAGCCCCTTCATTTCAAATGTAAGAGTTTTACCCGTCCGTGAAGGGCCAGGTGCTTCTGTACCAAAGGATCCCCTCAAGATTTAAGAAAAGACAGAAAATACAAACTCACTGGAACGTATGATCAAATCAAAAAGGCTGCTGACATTTGACTTCCATTGGTGCCATCATCTTTGCGATCCTTTCTATCTGTGTCTCAGAGCTGGTCTTCAGTGAATTAAGAGAACTCTCAATGGCCACAATGGTATCCGTAGGAATAATTTCCATATTACACCATTCCTCACAAATGTATGTAGGATGTGGTCCTTTGTACGGCGAGCTGGAAAGTCAAGGTGTGGAGTTCGGGGTGTTGGATAGGTGTGAAGCGACTGTGGCTTTCATTTAAGTGAGTCCATATTCTAACACAGACCTGACATGTCTCTTTAACTGCACACACAATCATGCATTTTTTAACCAAAAAGTAAGTTTCAAGAATATGATTCATATCACTCGTATCACGCATACAGCAATGCATAATGCCACGTGGTTAACGTTGTGAAACAATTGATTAGGTTTAGGCAACAAAAGTACTTGGTTTAGGTCAGTAAACGCATCATATGTTGTGTTCAACAACAAAACATTATCAACATAACCAGTGTAAATGAATTACTATTGCCCTTAGCAGTCTTTCTTAGGTCACGTTATATTACAAAAGAAATGTCAAAATTTACTTTTGGTTTTACACTGAACACAAACATCAGTTTCCTGGGTGAACGTCCTGTTTTTGTCCCACCCACTCTTTCTTAGACCCACCCACTCTTAAATCAACCCACTGTCTTAGAAAACTTTCTATACTTTTTTTATTATACCACGTATCTTTCAATAACGGTCGCTCAATATACTACGTCACTTGCTCTGACCTATTGCCAACATTTTGATATTCAACGTATCCGTAATTTGCAGAAATGTACATTGCCAACATTATTTTCCTGGCGACTGGGTTGATATTATAAACGTTATTATATTATAAACGTGAGCATATGGTGTTAACGTGTCATTGCAGGGAATAAAGGCACGAACAGCTGCTGGGACATGATAGTTAGAACATAATGGGGGTATTTTTGGAAGATACTTGATTTGTGTGACTCAGACTGCTGAACACTCATAGAAACTTCAAATATATTTTGAAATGTATTCTTAATCAAAAGAAGTATGGTGTGAACAGCCAGTGTGAACAGGAGGAATGATTACAGCAAGAAAACCATGTTTCAATGTAAATTTGGACACCTGGAAAATGTGTGAACCATTCTTTAGTCTAACTCAACATATAGCCCAGAACATTTTTCTTGGAGTTCAGATTGCATTCCTCATTTTTTAAGAAAATGCAAGGAGCCAAATTGCTTCTGTTGGGTTTGAGGTTTTATCAGATACCAAACACTGCACAGCGGTTTGAAATACTGCAAGTAATACTCCAACTGTCCAGTCTGCCCGCAGTCCTCTGCTGCTACCATTGAAGCAGCTTCGTCCCCATGTCTTGTTCTGGCTGTTATGTCTGCTTGAAAAACATCGACTGGCTTTGGAAGAGACATGGAATGCCAAGAAATACTCAAAACCTCCTCTTCTCGACAAACAGACAGTGAGGTGCCAACGCGAGGCTTTCACAGTCTGTTTTCTTCTCACACTTGTGTGTTCAAAGTAAAACTGTTTCACAGGAACTCCAGAAATGTCTGCGGTCGTGCCGCAGCTCCGCATGGAATCAACAGAGAGGCGACGCTGCTGGTCTCGGACGAAGTGAACGCAGGGACAGGTGGAGGCTGGCCGCCACCCAGTGGCTCAACCACGGCATCACGTTTACCTCAGCCATCTTTACCTATGCGTCTCACACACACACTAAACGTCTTGAGCAGGTTAATTGATACCACCTTGAATTCATCTATTTTACGGAAGGTCAGCACCTGAGGAAAAATATGTGAAAGGTTTTACCCTAAATGGCGACAGATTGCTGCACTGCACTCACCCTTTGTTGGATCAACGGTCCTCTATTGACACATTAGGGTCACTAGACGTCCATTCCAGAGGCTGCAGTGATTGTTTAAGAAACATTGATGGCTAAACTGTCGTTTTACTACTTTTCCTCAATAATTGTGAGCTTTAGAGGTGCTGGTTGGTGGATTTTATTACCTATAAACATCGATCTTCTCATCTCACAGTAAAACCTATTTCCCTCAATGACAAATGATGTCTAACGGAGAAGCTATGATGCGCTTGCAAGAACACTCTGCCTCTTGTTGTTTCTCATACAAGATAGCAGCATGTAATACCCAAACAAATCATTTTCTGAAAGGTATCATTTTTAAATCAAGTTTGGAACTGAAACCACGTAGAATAAATGTAAAACCCGCAATAAACACAGCCGGCCGTGGGTTGTAGCCCGCAGTAAATCCACCGATCAATCACTTGAGTTATTGCCCGTCCCAGCTTGAATTAGCTCTGTCAACTCCTCTTCCCAGGGACGCATGGAGTGTGTAATTTGTGTTGTTAATAAACTCACTGGCCACCAGTTGACCTCCACCAAGGACCCGCCTGACAGTGGAGCACATCACTGCTGACCCTGCATCCGCAGATAAGCAGTCCTATTTCATTAAAGTGGCCCTGTGGCACCGCCTGTCAAAACTCTGTGAACCACTACTGGCTTTGTTTAGATTTCGATTTTAACTCCGACGAAACTTGTTGTGGACATAGCCGGTAGCTACATCATTAATGAGAACTTTAGAGTTGTAAATGATTCCCAAGGCTGTTGAAGGTCAATTTAAAATTGCTTGTGGAGCAACAATCCAATATCTTCGTATCGTTCGGGCTCCTTAGTAATTTAGATGAACATTCGACATCTGCAGAGGAAAGTTTGTGTGCTCATTTAGTGTGATGAGCATCTAGAAGTGTAGAGCCAGCCGAATATAACAAACATAAGGAAGGTGCATCGTTAAAGGGACAATGGTAGCATTATCTTTAAGAACCAACAGCCATTTACAGATGTTGGGCTCTGAAAATGGCCGGCAGGAAAATTGGAACCCGACGGGCCAGATGGTTTGTGAACCATCTGAGAAGCCTTCACTGGAAACTGTTTGGAAAAGAGCAGACACTTTAAAAAGAAACACTTGGCAGGTGATTGGATGAACCACATGTCAATCAAAGTCACAAAAAACTGTCGCCGCTCTGTGTTGTCTTGAACACACCAGAACCATGCGCTGCCAGTAGCACAGAGTTCTTACCAAGATGCACTGAGTGAGATGCAAGGCAGCTGAAAAACAGTAACTTCAACCATCAACTTCACTGGAAATAAAACTCAAGAGGAAAAATGAAGTGACTTAACAAGCTTCAGGAGACAGAAGGTCTTGAAGACACATTTCCATTTACCACAGTTCAGAGGCTGTGAGGAGTCTTAGTAATACAATCAATAGTTTAAAGAAGTGTCTCAACTGCCTGAATAACTTAATGCACATCAGATTCTAAGGATTATATGACTTAATTATCATACACTATAACGTTGTTCTCACATTATACCATGGTCTCGATTCTGATTGGCTGCCCATTAAGTCCTGAAAACTGAGACCTACGAAATAGATCTGTCTGTTCACCGATCTAAATGAATGTGCAGGCTACAATAGATTAAAAAAATAATCTTATTTACGAGTGTCGTCCTTGCTCTTTTGAACACAACAGGGTCTTATGCACTGGCAGGACACATTTAAACCTTTAAGCACCAGAAGGCCAATTTTGGCTCTAGACCTCTAGAGGATGTGTGTACTAATAATCCACACAAACGTTGTAAAAAAAAAAAATTGGTGTGTTTGACGACTTCCCTGAGCACCGTGTGGACTTTGATGAGCATATTCCCGAAGCACCTCAGCAAAATGGGCCTTCACAATGTCCTGTTCCACCAATTTGCAAGAAAGACGTCATCAGGAGGTGAAGAGCAGCCAGATGTGTCTATGGATGATGAAGAAGCTGCTGCATCATCCACGCAGCAGAACTTCAGGAGGTGTCTTCTTTGCCCATTTAGAAAAACCGAAGAAAGAATTTAAACTTGATCAAGGCTGCACCATAAAACATTGCACTGTAACACGACTACTGTAGAATTTACAGTAACTTGCAAGTAAGTAGTTGTAGTATATTTACTGTAAAATGAATCACAGTACCCATGTACTACTGTAGTCATGTATACAGTAATCCCAGTACCGTCATTGTTATTACAGTAGTTATCAAAATACTGTACCAGTTTACTGTAACATGCATCATGTATTCATTTTAATGAATAACAGTAAAATAATTACATACTGTAAAATGAAGATGCAGATGTCATTTATTTTAATATTTCAACATTTTAAATACAAATTTTACAGTAACAAAAAAAAAATTATGGTATTCTTGAACATACAACATTTTAAATGTTCCTTTCTTCAAGTTACTATGAAAATTTAAACATGTTTTAATTAAAGTAATTTGACAGTAAACAAATTTAAGCACTGGAGCAATACAATATTCAGGTCAATAATGTCCATAACTGACTTTATTGTTACTGTATTGAACTGGAATCCTCTCCCTGGCCGGTCGTCTTCTCCATGAACTGGCGTCTTCTTCCTGGGCTGGAGTCCTCTTCCCTCCAGAGAGACATTGGTTACCGATTCCCATTAGAAATACCACAATATGTTTCTACTACTGACGATGTCAGCCTAAATTGTGTTTTGTCTGGTACTGGGATCTTACCAAGCTTGATGAGCCTTGGCGCGTTCAGTAGGGACACCTGGGCCTCGACATCAGCCTGGGTGGAGGTTTCCTGCAACACAAAATAAACAGATAATAGTACCATGTTTATTAGGAGAGACATGAAAGTAACCCTTACTTTGATGTTCCCGGTCAAATAAAAGTGTATTTAGGGGTAAGGTGAGAAGATAAGCATTGTTTAGTCTGGAAGGTGTGGTTCACGTGGGGGGATGGGCACATGAAGCAGGAAAGAGATGGTTCCCATAACAAACACCAGATTTTTTTTGGTTTGAAGTTTGAAATGTGTACAACTTTATATATGGGGCTGCGAACAGGTGTTCACACGTGTGTGTGTGCGCGCGCGCGCAAGGGGGGTTGGGGAATGTGATCAGCAATTTTATGTTTAAATGCCTAGTGTGGAGGATATCATAAAGTCTTGAGGCTATCCGATGTAAAATACAATATTTATGATTGATTAAAGTTGTAAATCGGTCAGATTAGACCCGAACACGACAAGAGGGTTAAGCTAGCAACAACGTAGCAACGTTATACCAGCTGTTGCAGTCTGCCCTGCCATGTAGCGTTAGCTCATAAAACACACACCATGTTGTGCTGTGTAAAAGTCTTACCTGTTGTGCTGTCTGACCTGTTGTGGTGTTCTGGTTCACTCACAACGTTCTGGTTCACCTTCAGTGGTGCTCGGTAACGTTACTCGTGCCACGTGGTGCCGCACGGTAGCTAGCAAGAGAGAAAAGAGTCAAAACTTCAGAGCTAGCCTTAGCTAACGAGCAGCAGCAACACACACACGGCGATGCCGTCACACATAAAATATTCCAATTAATTTACAAGTTACACTAAACGCATGCTATGTTTCAACGATATGAAGCCAAATGATTTATATCACAACTTAAAGTGCAAATAGTATATTTTGGTAATATTAGTAACACTAACGTTAGCTTACTAGTGCACTTCCCTCTTAAAGTCACGTAGCGTTATACAGTGACTTTACTTGAGAACACTGTGCTGTCCGTAATTAATGTACATTTGCAAAATGCCTGGCAAAAAGGAAATATGAAGGAATAATAATGAGCTTCGTTACCTTGCTGAAGTTGAAGTGGACTCTGGTCAGATAAGTTGCAGCTCTTGCTCCACAATTGTGTCGAGAGAAACAAGTGTCCATTGGTACACAACATTAGTTACTGTCATAGTTTGTGTAACGCAACGGAGGTATACAATGTCGTTTTCCCCTCTGTCTGCGTGATAGCTAAACCGGTGTTGAAAATAATGCTAAAACGGATTATGGTGTATTGCTGAAAAAAGAGAAACCGCTCAAAATTACTGTATTGTGATTCACAGCAACATTCATTTACAGTAAGATTCGCCCTGTGAATGAATTTTGACCATGATGCATTGCAGATCTACAGCAACATGCTGTATAGGAGTTCTTCAGTAAGAATATGGCCAGTATACGGTAATATAGACTAAATACATAGGGGAAGACAGCTAACGAGGCACAGGTGGAAACAATGAGGGCAGGGCTTTACAATCACACAGGGGAAAGGCACATGAGGAGGGAGGAGCCTGGAACGAGAACAGGTGAAGGGAATAAACAATCAGGAAACACTGGGAAGACACACACATAGAAAACACAGGTGTTACAACCACACAGTTACAAAAAATTCCGCAACCACATGTTGAGTTGGTTCCTTTTATTATGTCAGCTTCTTCACTACGGTGAGTATGAACTGAGCTTTAATATGTGCCGAAACTTACTGACACACATAAGCGATCATCTCTCACACCACATTCGCTACTTGATTTGCTACTTCAGGCTGGGGCTGACAGTACACCTCATCTATATATATATATATATATATATATATATATATATATATATATATATATATATATATATATATATATATATATTGATTTGGGGGACAATGACATGGCTGGATAGCTAGCTCGTCTTGTCTTGTCAACACAGTCAAATGATATTTACTGTTTTGTCCTGCAAGGTTATAGACTTCTATGAGCTCAGAGGACCGTACCTTTCTCCCGTTGCTAAGGCATATCTAAGGTCCTCTTCACTGGACCAGTGAGCAACATTTCCATTTAATAAGAACCTTATGGGGTAGTAATGATTGTTCAAGGTATTAGCATACGCTCAGGGTTACTATGGAAACAGAATGAATGGATTGTGAAACACTTTCGATTTTTGCTTTCAAAATGCATGAAAACATAAATGAAAGGTCTTTGGGGTTTTTTTATTTTTGAAAGTGACCATGTTGTATGCAGAATAATATCCTTGAGAGGTTTCTTATCAGGAATTAATGGGCTTTGCTGAGGTAAACAACGCACATTAATTCATGGTAATGGAACCTGATCGGGCATTATCTCTTACATATTACAACTTTTTTTGCTGTAATATTACGACATCTCATAGAAAAGATATGTGGGACATGTTTTGAATGTGCAGAAAGTTTTGAACATGAGCAGAAATGTTGCTGGAACACTTATCTTGTGAATACAATCCAGGGGATGAATTAATGAAGATGAAATAATGTATAATTGATGTGAATGGGGCCACATGCATATTTCAAAGATATTCGAGGACTCACAATAGGAGGGAAGAGTAAATCCTGTGTTGACACAGCAGAGATGACAATAAATGAGAAAAAATTATCTGCAGGAGAATACATATTTGAAAGCAATATTGAATTGTCACCTGGGGCCTGAATTTGGTGTTCTCCTTTCCATGAATAAATACAGTTCCACCATGAATTGATGCATAAAGATTCACCAGAATGCAGGAAACAAAGTGTTTGGGGCTCCAAATTCCCTGGGGGAGGATGACCACACCCCGAGCTTAATATGTGTCCACCCCCCAAAACGAAACCTACACTCTCGCTTTAAGTTGAGATACAATAAGTTATCCATTTTTGTGGGTGTGTATGTTAGTCGTAGTAATGGATTGACTAGTTGCTGACCAAACGAGATATATATATATATATATATATATATATATATATATATATCCACCCCATAGAGGGATTTAAATAAGCGTTTTAATACATAATCATGAATTAAACAGAGTGGTAGTAGCTGTTCTGTTAGAGCCGGTGCAAACAGGATTAAAGCTTGTGTGATATTGTGAGGGGCCATAGGTTTACAACACTGAGGCAGTTTTTAGGCATAAAATAAATCATTGCGGTGATTGTGAGCAGATGCTACGGATCTATTTATTTTATCCCAAAGGATGAAACATGGGTAAATCACACACGCAGATCACATAAAATAACTTCCCAAATTAAAACACCCTGAAGAAAAGTGGTCTGGAGCTTCTTTTTTTCTTCTCTTACCAAATTGTTGTTCTCGTCATCGATCAGGGTTACGGTCCTCCTGGGGTCTATGTTCCTTCTGTGGAGCACATTGAGTCTGCATAGGCGTCCACTTGGTCAGCAACAAGCCCCAGCGTGTTGACCATATTGACACTGCCGATAGCACTTGTGGCATGCATTTGACCCATTTCGTAGCTAGGATCTTGCATTACATCATTGGTTGTTACATAGTCGGCCATTGTCTGGGTTGTCTTTGAGGCGTACCCGAAGGCCAAAGTCATTCAAGGAGGAGAAATTTGCCTGGTTGAATCGGTTGGCCTGCAGATGTGACAGGAACTTGAGGTAGGATGTGATGTTCCCGAGTGAATTGTACACAGGGAGTAGCCCCTGGAGAGTAGCAACCTGAGAGCTGGCCTGGGCAAGGCCAAGAATGGGGGCCTGAGTTTGTCACGGGCAGTCACGGAGCTGTCACGGCCTTAGTGTCTATCATGACAATGTGTGCAACTACAGTGAATATGTTTTTTTTGTCCTACATGACCCATGCCACTCAGATCATATCCGGTGCTGTAGACCTCGTCATTCTGGAGGAAAGCGGGGATGACTGTGAGGTTGTCTAGGTTTAGCGCTCCGTCAGTGATACTGTACCGATGGATCCTATATTCGTATCTGTGGGTCTTCCAGAATAAGGTGATCGCTTCGGCAGGATCCTTGAAGGCGCTGTATAGGAATGAGATAACGATCCCACCTGCACCTGAGCTATGGACATACCCCTTCACAAGAGCAAGGATCTTGAGATGTTCATTCCAGTACTGCATAGTCTTTGGCCCTGTGATAACATAGCAGTGAGGTACACCAGACGCTCCTCCTATCTGTTTAGTGAGTCCAGACGCACCTGTGGCACTTGACTGCAGTTTTGGATTCAGGACATCAGAGCATAGTTCGAAGATGGGGTGGGACTTGGATGCCATCACCGATAGTCAGAAGAAAGCAACATATAATGACACTGTCGGACGGATATACAGCCTTTTCAAAATAAACTTCCGTCTTCACAGGAAACTCAGTTAGGTTTAGGCGGCAAAACTACTTGGTTAAGTTTAGAAATAGATCGTAAAATACTTAGTTAGGTTTTGGCAACAAAAGGGGAAAAAAAGGTTTCTGTTGTTTTTGTGTTGGCTGACTGGTTATATAAGTGGGAGGAGAGGCGTGGCGACGTCAATGAAGCAGCACACTAATCTCGGGTGCCAAGAAGTGCGAGTGCGTTTGTCGCGGTGCGTCCCCACAGCGTCTCAACAGCTCAACGCGTTTGCGTTCCGTGACACTTTGGTCCCTTTATTTGGTGAAAACACACTCACAAAAATCCTGTTTATCGATGTTGTGCTTAGTACTTTCCATTTTTCACAAGCTGACACGTGATCAGACGGACAAAAAAAAGTTGTATTCTGATTATGGTATTAAGACCGCTTTGATTAACTGAAATATTGTGGGACATCGTGTGGCCAATAATAGGAAGACAGATCAAGCAATCCCACCGTAGCGGCAGTGCCATTCCAATAATTTATAGCACCTTGAAGATATGATTGCCTCTCCATGTTTCATTAGTGTGTGTGTGCTGTGGCTGGAGAGTGTCCACGCTGCATGTTAATTATCACCGCTTCACATACGCCTGACATTAAAAGGCCAACTCCATTATCCCTTTTAATTGCTAACGTCTGAGGTCTCTCTCTCAGCCAGTGCAACAGTCTAATTCACATGCATATTTTGACAAAAATCTGGAGGACTCAAAGAGGGATCCAACGCTGCCTCTATTTGACAGTCACTTCAATAATCATTTATTTCATTCATAAGCATTATGAATACATCAGCGGCTGTAGTAGTACTTGGCGATTGATGATCCTGGAAAACATAAACCCTTTTCCGGGTCATTCTGATCTTTTGTCATTCTTGGTTTGTGGATCGTGCGCAAGGCTGACATATTCAACCACAAGAAAGATGGCCATGTTTTGCCAATCATAGGTGAAAATGGAACCAGATTTTTCTGACCGGGTCGAGGGGCATATTGGGAGACTGTGAAATATAATTTATAATTTCTGCTGGGTTCGACTATCCGATATGAAGATGGTGGACGCTGGCATCTTTGCCGCAATTCCTTTTAACGTGCAAGTGTGGCTTTAGACCGCAGAATGTATATAAAAAGAGAACGCAGTCATCTTCACCCATCGGTTTGTAGACCGCTGTTTTGAAACCTTGAGTTCGTTAATTTAGTCATCGCCATCTTGGCATACGGTCGTTGGCATGTTGTTGTACATGTTGTTTTTTTTGCTGCCAATGAACGGAAGTGACCATATTTAGAATGCGGAGAAGTGATGTAGAGACGCCGTATACGTCTTTGGTAACTGCAGTGACCTGTCAATCACAGTAAGCCCACCCTAAAGCATACCCTGCTGTATGGTCTATTTGACTCTGAATGGACTATAATTTACAAAGTGAACATCATGCTGTATTGAAGAAGACTTGAAACTAGAGATTGAGACTATAAAGTTATGTTTACAATGTTTGCTGAGGGAATAAATCAAGAGAGAAGTAGTCATTTTCTCATAGACTTCTATAAAATCGAACTTCTTTTTGCAACCAGTTGAGTTGCTGGTCAGTAGAGAGAATGCACATTTGAAATTCTGTTAATACCGGCCCAAACAACGCTGTTTAAGAAATGTTGAGGTCACTCATTTTGTCAACCTGTTATAATGGACACTGCAGCATTGTAAAGCGAAGGTTGGACACATTTCAAGGCAAATAGTTGCAGCAAATAAAAAAAACTGACCACATGTTTTCTAAACTGAAGGAAATTATCACATGTTGGGAGTCTAAATAGCTACTTTTACGCAATAAACAATATTACCAATAAATTGTAAACTGATGCTTTGTCTGCGTCCCTCGTGCCATCGTTGCTCATTTTAAATACAGTTTCACTGGAACTGCTTAGCAGGTGTTTATTTCCAGGAATTAATGGGCACCCTAAGGCCAATCATAATCGAGTACGCGGTATAATACATTTATATGTGGTAATATTGTTTATTGCGTAAAAGTAGCTATTGAGCCTCTCAACATGTGATAATTTCCTTAAATTTAGAAAACTTTTTTTTTATTTGCTGCAACCATTTGCGAGTTTGCCTTGAAATGTGGCCAACCGTCTGGTTGTAAAAATCTCACTTAATTGTTCATTTAGTAGTCAGTACGCAGCACCACTGATTTAGTACGTAGTGCTCAGTGATTTGTGTTTTTGGTTTCCCAAGGAAAAAGAGTGACCGGTTGTTTTGCCAAATCTTTTTAGACATAGTTTAACTGTAAAAAAAAACATCAGGTTTACAAACGCTGGAGTAATTAACCTCCCTGAACATTTGTACACTGAAACGGTCTCCACTGTTGCTGGGCTGAACAGCTCTTCTAAAAGTAAACACTGTCCTCTGCTGGACACTTGGGGGACATACATTAGGCCTCCTGTTTTAAATTCTGCCGTCATGTCTATTGGAAAAACACGGGCTGCAGTCGAATAGTACAAAAATATCCTCCTAACATTTGTTCCTAAACACTTTTCCTTGACCTCTGTGGAAAACGTCACAGGGTCAAGGAAAGGAGAGTTCATGAGGAGTTAGGAAAAGACAACTTCGGTGTTTAGAGGACAAGACTCCACTTTCACAAAGCTACGTAGTTATGATGCGACGGCAGGTGGATGATATGAACAATGTTCAGAAGATGGACTACAAAAAAGTGCATTTTAATACTTCGTCCTTGTGTTCTTCCAGTGTTGTGTCATGCAGAGGACATGAACACTGACAACCCGGTTCAAAGTATTACTTTGTTAACAAGGTTGGAAGGAATATAAAAGTGAAACCAAGTAATTGTCACAGAGTACAAAGCTACTAAACGGTCTCATGCTGAATGAATACGTTATCACTAACAATGTCTCATATCTCTTTGTTGTTGGTGCACTCAATGCTGGTCATGTTTTTGATCATCATCTTTTGAATGTTTCCCATGAAGAGCTCGTCCAGTTTAACCCTTTTATCAAAGTTTAGATTTGAGTATCTGTAACTGAAGTCAAATAAAAGAATGAGGGCTGAGGCTGAGGAATTGTTGGGCAGAATTATCTACTTTTCTTTCGTAAAGGAAGGTCCAGTGTTCCCAAAGCTAAAAGAGCTAATTAAGGAAGCATTGAAGCGCCTTTCCTTTGCATTTAGAGAATTCGAACAGCTCTTATCATGGCGGCCACTTAGAAACTTACGGGTCATTTCACTCAGTTAGGAACCTTCCGCAAAATGGACTATTCGACTGCAGCCACCCTCTCTGGTGTCCTGGAATTAAGGCTTTCTGCAAAAAAGTGATAATAGGCTTTTACCAATTTAAAAAGAAAAACATCTACTATGCCACGAAATAATAAAGGGGATAGCATTAACGCACACTTAGAGCAACAATGTGCAAAGTCATTTGGGTCCACATGTGGACCTCTTCTAGTTGTGGTCACTTGTTTCAGGTCCAGTCCTCAGGAGAAATATTTATTATAGGCCAGTGGCACTACAGTCATTAAATCCCTACAGAAGATCATTTCCACTCTACTGAACCTGGTTGTAAAAGCACTTGAGGCTCTGTTGCCTGTGTTGGATTGCTTTTTATTGATTTCACTTCCACTTGTAGACAAAGACCTCTCTTTTTGATCAGACGTTATTATTCTTTTAGCTTTTTTCAAATCGGCTACGACGGGTGAAAGTCAGCTCTGTTCTGTCGGCAATCCTCTTTGTCTGCTTTGTGTCCAAATGACTGTGTCAGCTTCCAATCTAATCAGTTTGTCTAATGGTTAGATGGCAACGTATTATGTGCCAGTAGCTCTAACGGTAGCCGCTGTGAAGCAGAGGTCAATGTGGATGGGTGTGGAGACCATCATTCGCAACAAGTCGTCCAAATTAAACAACAAAGTGGGTTTGGTCAGGTTTGGGGAAACTTCACGGTTTGGGTGCCTTCGGGTTAAAGTTAGGGAACGGTTATGGTCATCCTTTGCATGCACCTGGAATGATCACATTGCAGGTGTATGCTTCATTCAACCAGTCAAGTTGCAGTTTATATCCACATCTGTCCAAAATGTCAGAACTATGCCGCCCCAATGGGGAATTTAATCAACTGAAAGACATTTGTCTCCATTTCCCCCCGTATATTAAACTGATTTATACTTCATACACTTCATATACTTCATAAAAC
Organism: Myoxocephalus aenaeus; assembly: GCA_038501785.1. NCBI lineage: Eukaryota > Metazoa > Chordata > Actinopteri > Perciformes > Cottidae > Myoxocephalus > Myoxocephalus aenaeus. The sequence continues at coordinate 118,682 of JBAMJR010000075.1, read as the reverse complement.
ATGTGCCCAGCTTGTTGCTGTCAGATTTGTGTTGCATCCGTGTATTGATTCATCTAGCAGAGATGTGAACTGAGGGATGAGTGAAGGTGCAGGAAATGAGGATACAGATCCTCAGGTCCTGTATACAAGTAGTCCTGACTGTCCTCATTCAGGTCTCTACCCTCACAGCCTCAATCCTTGTTCTCACTAAGGACCTGGCAACTTGTTTTCACGTGCAATCTCGCAGAGGAAAGGCCGTGCTCCTGAGCAGATTAATCACAGTTTTTACACTTCCCTCGCTTGAAATGTATCCACACACTGAAAAGATGACAAAGGGATTTTTAGCTGAAAGGTTTTTATTCAACTGCAATGAATGGAGGAATTTTGTTTTAATTATTTTCTTCAAATGTTAAGGTGAAAGCAGCAATCCTGCGTACAGCAGTGAGACAGAACACAGAACTGAATGGGACAAAAGATGGATGGCTGAAGTCTTTGGGCTTTGTTCTGTTTTTTGTCTTTCTTCTGTAGTGGGTTGTTTTTTAGGGCCGTCCAAAGATGAGAAAATCTGACAACAATTACGTTTTGTATGGCTTCTGCCGATGATTTACGGTGTAGTTTTTTTGCCAATTGTTTGAAGAAAACATGCTTTTCAAGTTTTGGGGTTCAGAGGGTAAATTGCATTTTTACATGAATGCAACGCACTGACATACTGTGTGTGTATATATATGTATATATATATATATATATATATATATATATACAAAAATTGCGCCGTCCTGAACCCACCAAGTGCCGACTGCTTCACCCAGACGTCAGCATTCCGACGTCACATTATACACACAGCCGACAAAATAAAAGTATTAAAAATAACTAACAATCCCATTTAAAACCCGTGTTCCTGTTAAGGTGCTGATTCCATTGCCAGTACAGCACTTGGTGTAAAAGAAAATAAACAAACGTGTTTCCTCTTATCAGTGCCATAAAAAGAGGCCCGTGTTGCGGTTTAACAGGTGACCCTGTTAACTGGTGACTTTCAGTCGCTTTCGTAGTTACAACAGCTGTTGAGAATAGGAAGACAACATGTAGCTGTCCTCGTGAAAGCCGCATTGTTTAATTTGTATATGTATATGAGAAGGTTTGACACTATATTGAAAAATTGAACAACACAGTATTCACGAGGACAGCTACGTCTTATCTAGAAAGTCATCAGTTAACACGGTCTCTTTAACATTACTGTTAACGTCGCTGTAGCATCAGCTGACAGTGGGTCAGTCAGTCATCTCGTCTGCTTAAATGGCGATAAAATCAGCGTTCTTTACTTGTAATCCCTTAAAACCGACATCATACAGTCCAACATGGCCGCGCCTGCTTCCCTTTCATGCTGGTCTGGTCTGCTGAGTTCAGGAGCTAATCTGGGACCAGGAGTTTCTCTGCCATAGTTCTTCTCTCAAACAGGTCTTGGAGGAGAGATTTGATCTAGTTAGGGTTGAGTCATCTTGCAAGAGTAGCGCTGGTGCTGGGATGTTCTATTGTCATGACTTTAAAATGTCGCTGCGAGAGAAGAGAATCCGGCGAGAACACAAGAGACCGGCGTGACAAGAACATGCGAGATTTGACCGAGACACGAGCCCTGAGAAAACCGAGACGCGGGAACGCGCACCGTGGGACAAGATGAGAATAGCCCTCCCGGAAGTCTTTATTAGGGCGCTGATTGGATGAATTGTCTGTCATTTATTTCTTTAATCAGTGATTGGCTAAACTGTGTATTAGACCCGTCTTCCTGGGGCAGAATCGCTTGAGCCAGACGACGTGCACGCGCATTAGAGACTACTGGAGCAGAGAGGACGTGCATGAGCATCACAGACCTGCAGCTCAGAGCTGCATGAGCAGAGCAGGATAAGCAGGAAAAGCATATATTTGGCACAGATATCCTATTTTAAAAATATTACTGGGTATATTCCATAGCTCAAAAACACAAATACTGACAATTTATTAATATTTTTATAATTTTTCTTTTTCTTTTCTTTTTTTTGGGTGGCTCAAGGTGGGCCCCGTTGCCCTCTATGGGCCGGCTGCCGCTGGTTTCAGGCAATATTATCTGCTCATATTCAGCCAAATGCTTCAGAACTCATTGGACGGCGCTTCACAGTGCAGATGGACAATGACCCGAAGCATACTGCGAAAGCAACCAAGGAGTTTTTTAAGGCAAAGAAGTGGAATGTTCTGCAATGGCCAAGTCAATCACCTGACCTGAATCCAATTGAGCATGCATTTCACTTGCTGAAGACCAAACTGAAGGGAAAATGCCCCAAGAAGCAGCAGGAACTGAAGACGGTTGCAGTAGAGGCCTGGCAGAGCATCACCAGGGACGAAACCCAGCGTCTGGTGATGTCTATGGAATCCAGACTTCAGGCTGTCATTGACTGCAAAGGATTTTCAACAAAGTATTAAAAGTGACAATTAGATTTATGATTATATTAATTTGTCCAATTACTTTTGGTCCCTTAAAAATGGGGTGGCCACTTATACATTTGTTGTAGTTCCTACACTGTTTTTTTCATTTCAACTCTATTGTTGTGGTGTACAGAGCCAAACTAATGAAAAATGTGTCAATGTCCAAATATTTATGGACCTGACTGTACATGTATAGTTTATAAGAATTGTATCTGTACATGATCGTACATCATAAAAATATTTTAATCATATAGATATTTTTTTATTCATGTAAATTCTGCTCCTATTCAGTTAACTGTGAGCATGAATGCTAACAACTCAAACTCTCCCACATACAACTGCAGCTGCCACACGTCCTTGAAAACAGTCGACAGCGGCCCAGGAGACATCCAGAGAACGCTCCTTCCCTGACAGTGGATAGTAGTAATTAGCGTCAGCTGGCCTAATTAACGTCAAAGGAGGTAGAGCCCTGAGCGAACCACAGTCTGTTACTTGTGCATCGGCCGGCACGCACACTAGAAGCCTAGGAAGCTGCAGTTATGAAATATTCTGCTGTGAGAGAAGAATATGTAACAAAAAAGGTGCAAATTATTATCAACACCATTTGTGAAGAATTGTTACATAACAGCTACTTCTAGCCAGCTTATGTTCACAGTGAGAAAGAAATGAAAAGGTTTCTCTATAACGCAGGCCTAACTAATGTCAAGATGAAATAGCTATCCGGAAAGTCAAAATATCAGAGGGTCAGAGTACAGGGTACAGAGAGAATAAGAACATGAGAGGAGGCAATGGCCAAATTTGTGGACCATTTATAAAATAACAAATGTGAAGAAGCACTATGGCTGACGGAGCTGAACGGGGCTCAGGTGTATGGAGTGAAGAGCAGGTTTATATTTGGGCTGCAGGAACATTGCTTTTAGAGGGTTTTCTTCATCAAGGTTCCTTTTGAGGTAATTTAAGCAACACTAGTGATGGAGGGAGAATCAACCCTTTTCATTTTATCATCCTTTCCCTTGCCAGAAAATGTAATCACTGTAAACCCTCAAAGAAACCCCAACATGTAAATTGTTGGACGTAATAACAATTGCAGTCTATAGGGGTTGCTAACAGCCACGAGCAGCCACCTCAACAATATATGCAATGTCATTTCCAGCACTGCAGAGAGAGAGTGTGTGTGTCTCTCTGTCTCTCTCTCTCTCTCTCTGCGGGGCACATATAATTATCTGTTCCTGATGTGCTGTCTGACAGTGGGAAGGGAACATTTCTATAATAAACTTGCATGCAACTGTAATTACAGAAGTTGCACTGACGCTCACCCTGTGTCACCGTTGTCATTCTGGGTGACGACTGTACGACCCGTTCTCCCTCCCAACTCATCAAATACAGACACTAGGTCAGCAGCTCCTTGGGCATCTGACACCGACTCGCCAGGCTTTCAACTACCTCCAATGTAAACCCATCCGTGGTCATTATTGGACAGTCACAGCAACTGACGTAGTATAATGAGTGAGATAGTCGGCTTTGGTCGGGGTGGCTGGTTGGGTCAAACTAAAGCAGACTTTCGGACAGGAGACGGCTGTCTGTGTTCAGTGTGAAACCAGCTCAGCGACGACTGGTTTTACTTGACTTTTGTTATGTAACCTACGTACTTATTTTACCTAACAAGCGTACTTTTATTTACCCAAACCACACCCTTCTCTGAAACAAAACCCAAGTATTTTTGTAGTCTCAACCTACCAAATTAACCTAAAAAAACAAAGTAAACCGATATAGAAATAATATCTTGAAAAGACACGATGCATGTATCGAAACTGGCAAGTCCAGAACTGACGCTAGAGGGGTCAATGTTTGAAGCGTAGGCCCAACCAGCGTAGGCCTAACAGGGCTTTATGTGGTGGCGGCATCTAATAATTTAAAAGTGATCACCACCACGCAAGCAACATGCCAATGGGAAGACCATAAGGACCCATTTATGTGGAGGACACGCGTACATGGATGTAGACAGTGAGAAGGACAAAGTTGGAGAGAAGGATGGATCAAACAAATGCAAGATATTCAACCAGGAGACCGATATTCGTGTCTCAAAGTTTAATTGAGTTATTGGGAAGTTTGTGACTTTTTCCCTGAACCTAATGCTTGTTTTGCTGCCTATACTTAACGTTAAATTATGTATGCGGTGCTGAAACCTAATTTTTAACACCCAACACGTTATACGCTGTTTAAAACTCGCCTAGTTCAAGGTTATGAACTGTTCAAGTTTATGAACTGTTTAAAAATGTCTGACATTGAGAACGTGTTGTTTTGTCTGTCTGGCAGTCCGTCTTTCTAGCTGGCTTCCCACCAGTGGCGGTGCGTCAATAGAGGGCGCTAGGGCGCCGCCCCTCCTAAAATTTTGCGATGAAAAAAAAAAAGAAGAAAAAAAAATATAATATATACTGTCAAAAAACATATATCAAATAATTTAAATAAGAAATACACCGTGTTGACGCGCTAAATGTGTGTGGGAGACCGTAAGCCCCTGTCAACAACCACTTAAGTTAAATATAATATATCGCCATTCATCATTACTGAGAAAAGCCCCTCCCCTCTCGGGGCGCCGGCCAAATGTGTGTCTATGGAAAGCTAACAAACATTTCACCCTCGTGACAGCAAGGACAGCTTCTCATTGGCGGATGAAACGTGAATCTTCGGGCGCGCGAATCTGCGCCCTAGCCAATGACATCGTTTCTTTTTGCAACGTGGTTGGAATATTCGTCCAATCAGAGACCTTTATCATTCCCTCACATCCCATATAGCTCCCACGTAGCTACGCGAGCAACACAGCTAGCAGAGACTTTGATTATGTTAGTATGGCGACTGAAAACTCTGTGGTATCTCTACGCGAAACACCTTTCAATCCACGATCAGATGTTGTCAAAAAGAGGCTGAAAGAGTTGGGACCCGAACGTCCGGATTTAAATATTCAGCAGCAAAGCAGTGAAGCTACATGCACCAAGCTACATGCTAACCGGAGCTGCTAGCTGGAGGCTCAGTGTGCAGTGGCTCTGAGCAGCCGAGGAAGCGCCGGGCTGTGAAGGAAGATGAGCTTGAAGGATTGCTGCAGAAGTGAGTGTCAAAATCAGCAGATGCCTGTGTTAAAGTTTAATGTTTTATCTTTCCCACAGCAGAACACATGTTGGACATTGCTAGATTTGGGTGGATATCATATCAGGCTATAACTTTATCTAAAATACCAATTCAACCCCCAACGTGTGTGTGTGTGTGTGTGTGTGTGTGTGTGTGTGTGTGTGTGTGTGTGTGTGTGTGTGTGTGTGTGTGTGTGTCATAGCTACAGCCATCAAGGTGGCTCCTGGCCCTTTGTCTATGTTGCTGAGCCATCAAGACACACAAAACATAGTTTTTTGTCTGTAGTATGAAGCCTGTTTGTAGTAGATATTTCCCCACAACTTATCTTACTGTCTCTCTCTATATATTTATCTGTAGGTTTGTGACACCATACTTGGACACACCAGGGAACGCTTTGCCTTCAAAGACCACCTCACCAGTGCCACCTTACTGCAGGGCCCCCAGTTTGAATGCTACGTCAATGTATTCCCTGGAGTTGCTCTGGCCACCACATTGAATGTTTCTTAAACCATTCTGCTCTGAACCTCTCATGCCCAAAGTTACAGTTTGTTGATAGTTGCTTATTGGACAGTGTTGAGCACTGTGTTTTCTGTGTTTTCTTGAAATAAAGCTTTGTTTTTTAGAATATTCTACTCCAAACCTCTTTTCTTCTCATTGTGGAGTGCTATTTAAACCGCGCCGCCCAACTGCGCCCCCCCCCCAAAAAAATGTCACCAGCCGCCACTGCTTCCCACCTTCTGTCTGTTTCTCCCCTCTCATGGAGCTGTCAGATTAAACTCCTCAAATGAGATTTGTTATTGCATTTTATTTTTTTCCATTTAGCTTCACGTTGTCTGGTGTGGTGACCACGCTTCAAGAACTCATCAAACTAGGCCGACAACCAAAACTAGTGGGTGAAGTACATGAATGCATGGTGTGCGGTGGCATTCTTGTGTCTGTCCGTCTGGAATTCACTGAGGCAGACATTGCTGCAATTAAACTGTTCCCAAACTCAATGTACTGGAACTGTTAACATACAGTATGAAAACAGTGTTCAACAGTGAAAACAAGCCACTGGCCTTTTAGCTATTTATTAACCACTCTTTTTGCTGTCTCTCTTGTCAGCAATCCACCTGAGCCCCAACACTCACATCTTCTTTCATCTCTGTCTCCAAAGCCCGGACTGCATTATTCATTATGAAAATTGACTTGATATCAATGATGTGGGCTTTCATGCAAACACGCATACACAAACGGCCCCAATTAGAGAGTGATTACAAATCCTTTGTTGAAGGAAAGAGAGCAACAAAAATAATGAGGACGGTGACCTTTTGGCCCGCGGGATAATACAGAATCTAGTATTGATCCAACTGTAAGATGACACTGATTGCAGCACAGTGACTAGCAAATACATAGGGCAGGGGTGTCAAACTCAAATACACAGTGGGCCAAAATAAAATTGGTATAAGTCGAGGGCCGGACTGGTTCAATGTTCATTGCAAAACTTATTGAAATTAACTTATTGCACATATTGAACCTGGAACTAACAAAGCTTAACTTATTGCCTATAAAAACAACATTAAATAAATGAAAAATCTGTTACATTAATTTCTTATGTCTCCATCTGCTGCTCAAGCTACTTACGTGTCATGATTATAAGTTTAGTCATGGTTAGAACTTTACTCGTGGTTTTAACTTTATAACAATTGATAACCCACAACTAATGCTCTTTAACAGGGTAAAACACCACGACACAACACTTTGACACATAAACAATTTGTAACACTAATAATTGTACATTTATAAAATGACACCGCCGAACTGCATGCTGGGTAAAGCTCGCACACAAAACAGGAAGAGACAGACCGGAAGACACACCACACAAACAGCTGTTCGCTGCCAAACTTGCTACAACTGGCCTGTTCCAGCATGCAATTCGGCGGTGTAATTTTATAAATATACGTGGTGTTTAACCCTGTTAAAGAGCGTTAGTTGTGGGTTATCAATTGTTGTTATAAATTAAAAACCACGAATAATGTTTGAACCATGATTGAAGTTATAACCATGACACATAAGTAGCTCCGACCGCTGCCCTCTCAGCGTTGAGCCGTGAAAAATAAATGTTGCTCCCTACTGTAGAACAACAACAGTTTATAAGTCTACGGACTGGTATGACGGTATATGAAAAATTCACGTATGTGCAATATACTGGCGGGCTACCTCAAATAGTGATTAGATATTGTCTTGCAAACTCAAGGCCCACAGGCTGGATTTGGCCCGTGGGCCTTGAGTTTGACATATATGACATAGGGTAAATGAACAGCATAAATAACCAATAAAAGTCATCATGTTGGGACACTTTTCCCTTGTTAAAATCTCAGAGAGAAGCATTACCTTCTTGCCTAATTCCTCTTTGAACATCAATTGTCCGATCATGGAAACTGTAACTAGCCCGTCGCGCTTTGGGTGTGCATGCGGCATTAGCGAGAGCGACACTCTGCTAATGCAGACAAACAAGAGCAAAGTGTAACACGATTGATTGATTGTTTGTCTAGTTTAATAAGCTGTTACCTTAAGCATGTACAGCTTTAGTTACAGCAGTAACCTAGTGTACGTTCCAAGCACAGACTGTCTGTCTGAAAAGCCAATGCTTAAGTGCCTTAAACTTGCATTCTTTCTTGTGGCCAACATTCATAACTCATCCTCACACACCTACATGACTGATTCCGACACGATAATGTGTTGTTTATGTTAATAGCCAATTTAAATAAATATTCACTTTTGTTTCAAACCTCGTGTTCTTCCTCCTTCTTTGTCTGAATCATAAGCCACTGCATAACAATAGCTCGAGCTATTAAAAATCTGCCAGTGACAGTTGCGCTTCAGCCAGAAAAATGAGAGGTCTGAAGTCAGCCATGAATACTCTGATTAACGTAACTGGTGGCGGACTTCTCCCACTTTCCTTCCTTCAATCACATTCTTCGAAAGGTCTGCGTATTTGGGCATGTCCAAAAACATGTTGATATCAAAGTCTGTGGACGTACCATGTGATCTATCAATCAATAATTTCTCCCTGCTTTGCTGAATTGTGATCCGTTTAGTTCCTAGAGCATTACATAATGGCACCACTTACTAAATAAGTGG